>JAPQRP010000016.1:163999-177561 GCA_037367295.1 Apogon hyalosoma | reverse complement strand
GGGACATCTGGAAATCCTCCTGGAAATTTTATTTTGAGGCTAAAACATCTCATTTTCTGGATTCTGGTGAATTTTTATGCATCAATTTGTGCCTTTTTGTTTCAGTCTTTAGGGAGCACATCTTTATTTATGGCTCCAACACTTTTTCAGCTTAAGACCAAGATAAAAGAGACACAAAAAACACCTTAAATACACTAAAATGCACTAAAATACACACAAAAAAAACACATTAAATACACTAAAATACACAAAAACACTGCAAATACACTAAAATACACAAAAAAACATTAAATACACTAAAATACACAAAAACACTTCAAATACACTAAAATACACAAAAAAAACATTAAATACACTAAAATGCACTAAAAATACAAACAAAAAACACATTAAATACACTAAAATACAAAAAAAAAAACCCAAAACACATCAAATACACTAAAATGCACTAAAATACACAAAAAATGCACACAAAACACCTTAACCAGTCTTAATCATGTTTGTTGGAGTTATTATATACTAACATGTACAAATAATACACTAAAGAACATAACAAGTGCAGTAAAATATATTAGAACATGCTAAAGTACACTAAAATACACAAAAACAAATTAAAATGCACAAAACTACAGAAAAACACACAAAAAGCACCTTAAAAACACTAAAATGCACTAAAATACACAATACATACTTCAGTGTATTTTAGTGCATTTTAGTGAATATAAGGTGTTTTTTTGTGTATTTTAGTGCATTTTATCAGTTTTAAGATAAATTAAGGACTTAATTTAAGACTTTTTTAAGGATCTGTGGACATCTTGTGCTAATGCTAATGCTAATGCTAGGTGGCGTGTGGTTTAGACTGGTTAAAATAGACTGAATTTATGGAAAATACAGTGAGTTAACGTTAACCTTCGCAAATCGTCCTCGTGTCTACATTTATCAACTATAATGCAATGTTATCCTACATTTCTCATCATCTTTGTTAATCTTTTATTAACAGGGTGGGGATATTTATATGACATCAATAACATTTTGTACTGTTTTACCTTTTTTTAAATTTATTTTTACAGAGCCAGAGCGCTATGTTTTGTTCTTCGTGACTTATAATTGATGACCATAAAGAATAACGAATCATAGCGAATATACACTGAAAAAGTGACGATCAGACTCTGGAAATAAACCTTTTTCACAGGTCGATAAATGACTCACAACAACTTCTGCTGACGATCTCACCTTTATAAACTAATGACTGATAAAGACCTTGTTAAAACCCCTGTAGCAGACAATTAGACTCATCATTTCGATTTTAGAAATAAAAAAAGACCCATTGCTGCCAAAATCTACACCTACTCCTCTGCATGTTAATCTGTACATAAGCTCGATATCTGAAAAGATAATTGGAACGGTTTCTCTCTGGGTCTGACAATAATTGAAAGTAATGTGAGTCGCTCTAATTCGCTGGTATTTAAGAGATTTCTGCTGGATTTTGGAGGAAACAAGGACTTGTTCTGTGTCGTCCGCACCTGCCTCTCTCTCTCATAGACTTCCCACTTGGTTGAAATGACTCTGCTTACAGCTGTTCCAACACACACCGCCACACATACGAACACATCGATCATCCCGGCACAAACGTAAACCTTTAAGAAACACAGACGATGTGCGGCGGCGAGACGCGAAACATTAAAAAGCCCCGACAGCTGATGACAGCCAAAGAGATGGATGGTCTCAATGAAATAAAAAGGCATAAATACAAACGATGACACCGAAAACTGAGACTGCAGAGCAGATGTAAGGCAGAGGCAGCGCTGGTGAAGACGAGGAAGACGAGGGGAGACAGAGGAAGGTCCTATTTAACCCTAAAAAGACCCAGGGATACTTTAGTGGCACTTCCCAAAGGAATTTTCACTATATTTAACCTTTCTTAAGGGATTTAGCACCACTTATTATAATATTATCCTCTGTATCCCCTTTTTTACAGTGCAAATCAGGTTTCTTTTCTGTGTTTAATTTACTGATTATGAGGACGTTCATAAAAGCTCAGAGTAAATTAAAAGATTATTACATCAAAACTGCAGAAAAAGCGACTTTTTCAGCGAAGATATCAATAACCGAACATAAACCCAGTGTTTCCATCCACTGTCATTTATTCAACTCCATGGGTTTTACTGGTGAATCAATGTTGTAGAAGATGATGTTGTTTCCACGGTAACTACGGAGCCTCTGAACGTCCAAATTTTTAAATTCATTTTGTTAATTTTTATAAATGTTATTTTTGTAAGTGTTATTTGTTTTTGTTCATTTTGTTACTTATTTTGTTTATTTTCTCCATTTTGTTTCCTCGTTTATTAATTTTTCTTCAATTTTATTCAGTCTGTGGCTAATTTGGTCGATGCAACTTATTATTTTGTTGATTTATTATGAATTTTTGTTCATTTTGTTGCACATTTTGTTTTATTTTTTTACTTTGTTCTAGTCATTTTTTTGCAATTGTTTTGTGTTATTTACTATTTTGTAATTTTTTTTTTTTTTTGGGGGGGGTCATTTTATTTATCATTTATCATAAAAACAACTGTCTCCATCCACTGTCACTGATCCAACTCCATGGGTTTTACTGGTGAATCAATGTTGTAGAAGATGACGGTGTTTCCACGGTAACTACGGAGCCTCTGACCGTCCACATGGGTCATATCTGATGACCATGAAAAGACAAATAGTTGTATTTTACACTAATTATTTCCATGTATTGATAGGATAAGTGGATCAACAGGTATTAAACAGTTTAGATCAGTGGATGTTTTTGGTTGCTGGTGGATGTTTGGGTCTTTGAGGGTTAAATTTACAACTGTGCTGTTAAATTTACAGTTGGTCCAGTTGTTTTTGTACAAATATATAAAAACAATAAGGTTCTGTTTCCGCTGAAACGAACAAAAAACTTTTCTACATGAGATTTATTCAGAATATGACTTCAGTTCCAGCTCAACTACATGTAAATCACAAGAAAAAAAAAAAAACAGTTTTAATGAAATTACCAGTTATTTTCCCATTAACTCTATTTCAGGTTACTGTGTATATTTTTGCTATTTGTCATTGCTCCCCTGTATGAGGATGTTTTTGTTTTTCTTTACATATATAGAAGTTATATAGGCTGCCTGGGAAAAATAATAAAAAGATAATTCCAAAAAATAAAGAAATGACCAATTACTAACATGTATTGATAGGATTAGTGGATCCGATGTTAAATATTTGATCTCAGCAGGTGGTTTTGATCATCGGTGGCTGTTTGGGTCTTTACGGGTTAAAGTGAGTGAAAGACGAGTGATAACCACCGCAGCTTTAATCCACTTATTCCTTTATGAGTCTTCACAGAGCTGAGTCTTCACCTTGAGTTGATGTCGAAAGCGATTTCATGCTCGAGGTTGTGAAAGTACTTCATATATTCAAATTCTATTCAACGGCGTCAGATTCTTCGTCAATGAGAGTCATGATATTTTGACAGTGTGGTAATAAAACAGATTAATAGCTCAAATTGTTCCACAACTGCAGTGGTAATGTCATTTTGTTTGCCTCAGTGAAAATGGAGCTGCAGTGATACAGTGTAATGTCCCCAGAGTTAAGCTAACTTTAACTTAGTTTCATCTTCCTAATGTGATACTTCATTATCAAGCTTTAATCACAGAGGCATCGCAGTCCAAACAATGAGGCAATAAAAGCCTAAGTGAGAAATAATGAAGGACGCAGAAATTTTTCATCTTCTATGTATGGAGGGGTAGGAAAGGACAGGAAGTCTATCAGCGGGAAAACTCGACTGGAATCCAAATTAAAGCTGCGTCACATCGTCAGGTTCGGACAATCAACCTGTTCAGCAGATCTTATCCGGTTCATCGCAGAGGTTTGTTGGAATTCACAGCATTGAGTTAGGACGGGAAAACTGCATGTAAGAAAAAATATGGTCACACAGTAAAAGGGATCAAAAGGTGAAGCTCCGCCCCCTTCTGATTGTAACCAATAGGAGGCAGAGTTATGGTAAAATGTGTTGTTTCCATAAAACCTACATACAGGGTGTCCCAAAAACTCTGACATCATTTCATCACCTAATAATTTGTTTGCTCTTTTTGCTCAAAAAAGTCTAATCGTTTTTATTGTTGTGCTTTCAGGAAGAGACATGCCGTTTACTGCAACAGAAAAGGTGTTTCGTGTGCTGAAGTACGAACAAACTCAGTCAAATGTGAATGTGCAACGTGAATTTGGTAGAAAATTTCATACACAAGCGCCAACAGGAAAGCAGATTTGGAGGTGACATAAGACGTTTCCAGAGGAAGGAAAAACGGACTCCACTACCGACTGGATGTGTGCAGCGACACCAGCGGAGCACACATTGAACATCTGGAATAACTTTGGAACATTATAAAATTACCATCTAACAGAATTTTTCCTTTTAAATTTGTAGAATAAAACATTTTATGTCCAAAATAAATCATATTAAGTATCATTTTCCCTGACCAAGTAGTCACTCCGATATGGACATCTCAATAATAACAACATTGGTTGAAATTTACAAGAAATAAAATAAAATTTACATAAAAAGGCTTAAGACAGGGGTGAAATAGGAAATAAATTAATATTTGATTTCACACAAAATTATAAAAGTTCAACAAGATAGAAGCACAAGAAATAAATGAAATTATCATAAAATTGCATAAGACATGGGTGAAATAAGTGATGCAATAATAAATGATTTTACATAAAATTATAAAATTTCAATAAAATGATGTCCATATTTTGGGGACACCCTGTATATGTCAAGAGTCTGGTTTAGACCAGCTCTAAGTGTAAAGTGTCATGAGATTACTTTTGTTTTGATTTTGGCGCTATATAAATAAAATTCCATTTGATTTATTTGCTGATAAAAATCTTCAGAGCATCTCAGATATAGCTAAGAAACATGAAGAAAAAAAAAATCTAACATAAGTTTGTGAGGGCAAAACTGTGCCACTGCCAAAGCTCTGACTGAACTATCCAGAAAAAAATGCAAAAACCATTTAATTAGAGTAAGAGTCTTTTTTTTTATCATGTTGGAATGATTCCATCATTTACACATACAATGTTTTTGTCAGTTTAAAACTGTTGATAATTTTACGAGTCAAGAAAGTTTGTCATGAAAAGCATCAGGCTGAAAATATTAACTATAACCACAACTATGAGTAATGTCACCACCATGTTTTCTTTGTATGATCTGTTCTATTTACAAAATGACTGTGCATTGTTGGATTTAGTCTGGTTTAGTTTCAGACTCTTCATTTTTTCTCCATTTCCTATGAAACTCTTCAGTCTTAAAAGTGCTTCTTCCTTTTTCTGATGTTTCACCCTAAAAACTAGAAGGTTTAAAATGAGGAAATGAAAGCTTTTACCTTTAAGGATCTACTGGATTATGGCTCTGCTACTGAATTTGAGGTTAACACTTACACCACAGCCACAATTCTAAGAGTTTTCACTAAGAATGTGGCCCAAATTATACATTTACTGCCTTTAAATATTTCTAAGGACCCAGAGAAAACCTGTTAATGTCAATGAGAGGTAAACTTTAAAGTCTCTGGTTCATTATATGACGTCTGCTATAAAATGAGTGGTGAACAAACTAAACTCTTTACGGGACTCATTATTAGAGACGCCTAAAGCAGCAGAAACAGCCTTTGAGTTTAACTGACGCCCAATCAGACACTAAGCTGTTTTCCTACTTCTGGTTAAGTGGTTACACACTGTGTGTGTGTTGTGTTGGTTCAGCTGTCAATGCGGTTTGTGTTGCTGCATGTGCGTGTTTGTGGGTTACAGACCCTAAACCTGCCTCGACCCCTGACCTCTACATGTCACATGATACTTATTCAGGTCCCGTTAAACACTTAGAAGATAAGGTCAAAGGCTAAGGAAGGGTATTATCAACTGGGATTAGGCACATACCAAATCTATAGACACAACATTCAGACCTTTAGCTCCACGTGGTTCAGGATTAGATCAGAACATGACTTCATACTTTATCTAGAAGGATCATTGTAGAAGTTAATATAAAAATAATGTAACAGGTAAATGAGTAGAACTACACGTCAACAAAAAACAGCTAAAGAACAACTACCTGAAAATGAAACGCATCATTAAAAATCGGACCAATATTCCCGTATGTCAACGTCACGTTCCCTCGTGACGGCATTTCAATATGCTGCCCCCACTGCACGGAATATCCTGCAAAACCACTTAAATCTATCGAACTTGTTACTTTAGGTGAATTTAAAGCTGTTTTAAAGGAGCATGAACTTGGTCGATGTAACTGTTTTTAAACTTGCACAAATGATTGTTTTTGATTATCAATTGTCATTTTTTTGTATTACAAGTGTTTCTGCTGGTAAGGTTTTGCCGCCACACCATACATTTGATACAAAAAATCACTACAGACACATTAGACTTATTATACATATGTATAATATGCAATAGGCCTTGGGCTGGTTCAGGGGGCAATGTTTCAGGAAACAGGGAAAAGGTAAATGAGCTTCACAACAGCAGGAGACATTGAGAAATGAGTAACACGTATTAAGTTTCACTTTCATTTTGCGCATACCCATTGTGAGGTATGTGCGGCATGGACTGCAGCACCCACATAGAAGCCCCCCCACACCCCCCACCCACCCTGGGTTAGTGATAGGACAGAAACTGTTCAGCAAGTTGAATTTGTGAGGTTGTCAGGTTTTGCTGCTATGTTAAAGTCCTGTGCCTCACTTAGGAAGAAAATCTCTCATTAAACTTTAAGGAAATATTGATGTTAATAAACTATATGGATAAAAGTATTGAGACACATCATGTCTACAGCTGTAAGATGTTTTGTTCATGAGGATTTAAGATATAAACATCACTATTGAAGAGATAATGAAGACAGTAGATGATTAGTTATGGTACAAAATTATTATTTGTAGTCAGAGCATGAAAAATATCTAAGAAATTTAGAGGCTGAACATTTAAAAGCATAGTCATGGATAAAAAAAACAAAAATACAAAATCAATGTTGAGAGAAATTAAGTAAAAAACATCTCTGAGGCATTTTAGAAGCAAAGATAACAATTTAAACCAAACTAACCAATGCAATGCAATATTTATCACAATATAAAACTAAATTGTCAGTATTGTTTTGTATCCCAGACCCCTGTTAGAAAAGAAACACCTGAATTCGACATGTCCACATACTTTTGTCCATGTAGTGAACATGAATGCACATACACGCCGGACGCTTGTTCTACAGTTCACGTCTAAATGAAACTAAACACCTTTCGGGAGCTCCTATCTGTCTTTGTCAATAAAGTTCTGTCAAAAATGATTAATTCACATGGAGCTCATCAATTACCCACTGACCAGTCCAGGAAGCTAACATGATTACATTCCCCCGAGTGCATCAAATATGCGAACGATGGCGCAGACGTCGCAGCGTGTGATCATGTGATGCTGCATAATAGGAAGTATTCAAGCAGCTCAAGTGTTCAGACAAAAAAATAAGAAAGAAAGGGGCACGGACCGAGATGAAAATAACCACGGGAGGATGGGAAAAAGACGGCGGCGAGGGAGAGGAAGAGCAGAAATCGGTAAGTGCTTCAAGTAAAAGTACCAGAAAAAGTGACGGCGAGAAAAGGGGGGAAATCACAGCAGCACAAAATGGTAAAAACGTGTCGAAAAGAAGCAGCAGTGAAAGAAAAAGACATTGTGGTGGAAGCGGACCGAGTGGAAACCCATTAGAGGAAAGTGAGAGGAAACTAAGGGATGAGGGCCTTCCAGATGGTAGGAGACTGTTGCCTCGGAAACACTGAGAGGGCAGAACAATGGGGATTTGGAGTGGTGTTTCACATCCCATCATAATACAGTCATGCCATTTGGAAACTGAGCGATGAAGCTACAGCCAAAAAAATCGCAGAGGCTGACAATTTACTCCAAGATGGCAGCGGCTCAAAAAGGAAGGGAGGAAAAAATGGGACTGACATGTCAAATGGGGTGGTGGCTGATGGATGAACAAGCTTAGAAACATACCCACAATTCACTGCTCCACGGCCTTTAAGAAGTAACTTAAAAATGGCAACGGTTCACTTCATTGTACCACATTGTAGAATAAATTCCACCCATAAAAGACATGATAATTCCATTTTTACACAAGTCTAAAACACAAAATGGAAACAAAATATACAATGATACAATAACAATCCTCTAAATCATCACCTCTGACCCTGTGATGGAGTATTTACCTGCAGAGATTTTGCTTTCTGACTTTTCCTGTACTTCCTCTTTTTTTTTTTTTGGCTTCAAATAACAGTACAAAGCTGCTCTACTCACTTCACTGCCCTTTGTGATGCAGTTCTGTCTGAGAGAATCTAAATAAAAGGATCTGCCACAACTTCACATACTTCCAAAGTGCAATGAGAAGAAGAAAAACTAACAGCAGGTCAAGAACTCCAGCAGCACTGGTCAAATATATTTAGAAAGAATAAAGCTCTTCTACGTGACGCATTATGTCTGAGAGACAAAACTCAGACTAAAATACCAAGGCTGGACCCAAATATTTGACTATTTCAATACTCATTTGCAGGGATTTCATCTTCAAACATCAAATATTGCTTTTTTTTTTTTTTAATTGTTTTAATTTCACAATGACGAACAATAAGGTAATCCTACAGGAATTCCATAAGACAGTCTTCACCAAGCAGAAATCTGGCTTTTAGCATTAACACGACAGGACATTTCAGGCTCTGAGCTTTGATGAGTCATGCATTTCCTTTGCTAGTTACCGGTTTATAGTGGTTACAGAATCATGACAATTATAGAAATCTGTAAAGAAAATACTTTATACGCATGTGTATAACTTTATAACAGGCATGATTTAAACTGTATGAAGAGTTAATGGAACTGCTGGTTGCGTCCCTAGTGGCCGATCCACCAAATAACAGGTTCAACAACATCTTCAAAGCACAAATAAATCTGACTGGGGATTGTGCATTTGTGTTCAACAAGCTATATGTTTAAAGTGTCCAGATCATGTATCAAACAATAAAAATAAACATTTGAACCCAAAAAAGTGAAGAAAATATTGTTAGCATCGTAACATAATTGCCTACGTCACATGTTTTGGCCAAACTGTGATATCTACATAACTTTACTCTCCAGAACACTTCATTTTTCATCACTGGCTACAACCTGAAAAAAAAGTATCCTCCAAAGACCCAGGAAAGTAAAGTTTTTTTTTTGTTTTTTTTTAACATTAATTTATTGTATTAATTGGAAACAGCATAATGCAGCAGTTTTTAGAATATCTTTTGAAGTGAACAGCATTTTTTTTTTTTCTAAATAAAGCTGTGACTCTCCTGTCCCCTACACAGGACCAAAGGCACTGCTGGGTCTCAAGAGGTTATGACTTAGACAATTATGCTATGAGGCTAATGATATACAGAAAAAGAACAGAGCAGTCGTAACTCTGCCACTCTGAAAACATTTAGAACGCTGTAACACTAAACTGAGCCTGGAGTCCAGTCAAATGAAGCAGAACCCACCGTCAGTAGTAGTAACACTGAGATATTTGACAGATTGATAAAACGATCAGTGAACTGGCTGCACGTTGGAAGTACAGCAACTAAAGCTATACTTAGTGTTTGAAATCCATTACTGATAATACCATATCTATCCAAATAACCTCCATTATTTCACATCTTGAGCGAATAAGGTTCCCTTTAGTGAAATGCACTAATAGTTTCAAGCTGGGCTCGATTTGCTCAGTGCACGACCGCAAGACGGAAACTACAAACAAACAGCCGCTCATTTGGTTGATAACAAGACGGCTGGCATCAGAAAGAGAAAGTTGTGAGAGGAAAGGCTCGAAAACAAAGTTTGTGGAGTAGTTCTCGCTTTCATTTTGCAGCCCATTACTCCTCTATAGAAAGAAAAAAATATTAATTTAAGTTTCTGTTGCAAGAGAAAGTGTATTTAACCCACAAAGACCCAAACATCAACCAAAAGCATCTACTGATCTGAACTGTTTAATCCATGTTGATCCACTAATCCTATCAATCCATGTCAATAATTGGTTTAAAATACAGTTCTTCATCTTTTCATGGTCATCAGACATGACCCATTTGGACGTTCAGAGGCTCCATAGTTACCATGGAAACACCATCATCTTCTACAACATTGATTCACCAGTAAAACCCATGGAGTTTAAAATATGACTATGGACAAACACACTGGGTTCATGTTCCGTTAGTGATAGATGTGACTGAAAAAGTCCCTTTTTTGTCACTTTTCTCTGTTTTGATAAAACAACCTTTGAATTTACTTTGAGTTTTCATGAACATAAATTCATAAACATCTACATTCAATGTACAAAATTAAATATAGAAAAATATGATTTAGAGTGAAAAATGCAAAATACAGAGGATAATATTATAATAAATGGTGATAAGTCATTTAACCCTATAACGCCAAATGTATATTTGATACATGAGTTTTGAAGCCCTCTACAAGATCAGTGTGATATTTTTTTCTTGAAAAACCTGATGTATACAATTAGATACATTCAATACACAGATAATCCACCAGGGGGAGGAATTCATTGACCAGAGGCCTTTCCAGTGACACTACAAGACTGACATTAATGAGGAAGAACTGTGACCATTTAGAAAAGGAATTAATCTGTTAGGCATGTTTGTGTTATATTATGTTTTTGTTTGTTCAAAAATAATAATATTTGAGCATTGAGACCCAATGGATAAAATATGATACGAAATTGAAACTCATTCATGGAAATTGATATTTGAAAAAAAAAATTTTTTTGGTCATTCAGAAGGACCAGTAAAGGCTTCAATTTCAAAGAACTAGAATTTTCCGTCAATGATTTAATGGTTCAAGCTTTACAGGGTTATGAAAGATTAAATAGAGAGAAAAATTCATTTGGAAACTGCCGCAAAAGTAGCTCTGGGTCTTTATGGGTTAAGGAGATGGTAGTGAAAACTGGATTTTCATTAGTTCTGTTGCTGATTCTGTGAAAGTCTTTAACGCTGCAAAGTAGAGCTCACATTGGGATTTTGGTTTAGAAATATAGCTTTGTTTTGAGCTGCTTTTCTTGATTGTATTTCTGTTTTACAACATTTCATTTCATTCCGCTCTTGTTAGACTTTTAATGGTTTATTTTATTCTTCGTTTCCCTTTGAAAGGTGCATTAACTGTATAAATAAGGTGATTTATTGCATCTCTTGCAACCTGTTGCAGCAACATGAGCCACTTCCTGTTCACCAGATCAATAAATCATCCTAAAGCGTTGAGGTGCATGCTTTTTTTTTCTCTACATAAAGGGGCGGTAATGGTCATTTACCAGATGTTTCACATTTCACAACTACTGAAATGATGAAGTGTTGTCTGTCGGCTCGGTCTTCTGAGAGAATTGTTGATGTATTTCTCACAAATCTGCTGAAGTACAGAAAAATCACCTTCTGCCCTGAACAACACAAACTCCCAGTGGGCACAGCAGATAGAAAACAACCCAAGTTATTACGATTTTATGTTCCGCTACATTTCTGAGTATGTTTCAGTTTCACAATTTGTTGCTCACTTCTTCTTTTGCTCCACACAAGCGGAGTATCACATAACATCGGGTCAACTGTGGGATTTAAAAAAAAGCACAAGCAGCGACCTGAAGGATACATTTCCTGCCTCACCCCAGGGTCCAGACTTATGAAAGCATATCAGACTCCTGTCATACATGGACCTGCTGGTTCTGCAGTGCATTATGGGTTGTAACTCGACATTATAGAGACCGTGATGCAGATCAAAGCTTTGACTCCTTCAAGCAGCAACGGGCGAACACAGTAGAAACACTAGAAGCTGAGAGGGAGGGGAGGTGGTCTATGGGAGATGGGGATGGAGGGGTCTTTCTGGGGATACCCTGTGGCTACCAAACAAATGGGGTCTCGGCGAGTCCAGGAACACACAGGAAAAACAACCGGACAATGGGCCGGATTGTGGCGAAGTCGTGAAGTGGTCTGGGAAAATCTCAGGCCTGTTTGGGGGGTCGACTCGAAAGAGATGGAGGGAGAAAGACAGAAGAAGAGAGAGACATTCCATTTCATTCCGCTCCTCGGTCTGAGTGAAACGATATTCAACAATGTCCTTTTCACCCCGAGTTCAGAGAGAATCAGAAGGAGCAGAGGAGGGGGTTCAGAGAAAGAGGAAGAAAAAAAAACAACAAGAGGAAATGTCAGAGAGTGGATTAATGAGGAAATGTAACAAACACAGTGTTCACGACACGGTAAAACATCTGCTGTCTAATTACTAATCACCTAATTATCATTATAATGAGGAAGCGACAGTCTTCCCAGCAACCTGAACAGACGCTCCGATTGGCTCGTTTAATTCAATAACGGCGATAACGAGGAAACACGGGAAAGGGTGTCTGGGTAATCCAATTGGGTCAAGGCTGCGTTTGGGACAACTGATCGTTGTTATCAGCGTGAATCCTCAGAGAACAGAATCAGGTCTTTAATCAAGTTGAGTCAGTCCAGACCTGCTGTGAAACTACAGGAAGAGGACAATAGAAACATGGACTCCAGGGAGGAAACACGCAGGAAGGAGTCAGGAGGTTTATTTATGCACATAGGTGGGTTATTATCTACACAGCACCGATGAATTATTAACGCGGACCTCATAAACTCTGGTTGCCATACAAGGTAATTGTGGTTATTTCTCATTACAGTGGTCATTGTAGTGTTTATGATGTATGTGTATGAGACCTGCATTAACATCCATCCTGTGATATCCGAATAACAAAACAGAGTAAAGAGCACTTAAAGGGGTAGGATTAAATGCGTTTGTACTTCTTCCCACTCCTTTTCGACCACACACGATTCAGACTTGCACGTACTTGAAGACAGATTCTGTTCATTTAAATGTTATTTTGTTTTGGTCTTATTTTGCTTCGTTTTGTTTCTTTGCATGTTCAAAATAAATAAATAAATAAATAAATAAATAATGAAGTGCGTTTGTTCACATCTGGCTTTACAGTGTGTTTCCAGTTTGTCCCATGTGACCACTTCTCGATATGCAAACGAACAAACTCATCTATAGCCTAAAAAACATAAGACATAAAATGTATACTTTAAGCTGAACTGGTTTTTAATGTGTCTCTGCTTGTCTGTTTTAACCCATAAGGACCCACTGTGACTTTTGTGCTGGTTCCCAAATGATTTTTCCTCTCTATTTAACTTTTCCTAAGTGATTTATCACCATTTCTGATAATATTATCCTCTGAATTTTGCATTTTTCCAGTCAAAATCCCCTATTTTCTTATGTTTACTTGACTAATCATGTAAATATTCATAAAAGCTCAAAGTCAAAGCTTATTGTATCAAAATGGAAAAAAAATGAAGAACAAGTGGTGCTAGGCACAACAAACCCCACCCCTTGCAAACATTTTGACCCACATTCACCAAAATTTAATGGGATCGATTCTGGACCACCTCGCACCTTTCCTGAAAATTTCATGGAAATTGGTCCAG
>JAPQRP010000016.1:139406-155264 GCA_037367295.1 Apogon hyalosoma | reverse complement strand
TTGATTCATTCCATGTTTTCTGTTCTGTCTGTTTGAGTCACATGATCCACACAGGAGTTAGGACTGGATTGAAGAACTGTTGTTTCTGATGACGTTGGATGGTCTAATAATTTTTTCTGCGACTGTACATAGAACACACTGAGAGCTGTCACTGCACTGATACTGAAAAAGAGGTAAATAATGTGTGGAATATTCCATCCATCACGGCTCCATTTGCTGAAATGGAAACGAAATGAGTCACACCGTGTTTATTTCAGTTTAGAATATACAGACGGGTGACAAATTAAAGGCTCCTTGTTTTAACACTTTTATAATGATGTATTTAGATTTTATCTGGAAAACACAGCCATCGAATGTTCTCAGGGTTTGTTTTAGACAGACTAATGTCGCTCCATGGCTGTTGATGATAGAGTTGTTTAGAGGCTGTAAGGAGTGAAGGTTTTCATGTCGGTTTGAGGAGTCATTCGTCTTCTGCTGCAGATTTATGTGTGTGGATGAAGTGTCCACGTTTATACGAGTTCTCATCGCAAACACTTAGCTGTACATTTACCCAAAGTGAAGACGGAGTCCAGACAGGAGAATATAAACAGGACTGACAGCTACGCTAACAACAACCTGTCCGCTGAAAACGAAATGTCTTCTGTTTCATGTTGACTCACTGGTACTTCACTGCAGCAGAGGAAAAAAATCACAATTGATATGTTTTTCCTTGAAGCTTCTTTCTCGAAACAAACTGTGCTTCCATTTGTGGTTTGTGGAAAACGGAAACATTTACGATTCCCAGGATAAAAACTCCAAACTGATTTTTGGAGGTGATTACTTATTGGAACATACAAGTGCTTTAAAAGAATAAGAGGCCTTTTGTGAAACTACATGTGGAGCTTATTGTCATGACTGGAAAATCACATGGACTCTATAAATCAGCTGTTCTGAACGTCCCAGTTTGGTGTTTTGGAGCCAGCTGTGAACATATTTGACCAGGGGGCGGAGCTAGCCAAGCTAATGCTAACGTCAAAGACACTTAAAGACCAGACAAATGATTGGAGAGTGATTTCCTGTCTCGGTGAAACTTGGTTTTCCATATAGCCCCGCCCCTTTAGGCGACTAGTTGAAGATCTAGTCCCATTCATTCCAATGGCCGGAGTAAACGCGCCGGAAAAAATCTAAATCTTACCAAGTGTATTTTTCTCATTTCTAGTTTTTTCTCATTTCTAAAATAAGACATAATCACCTAAAGAGGAACTTTTCAGTGAGATTATAGATCTTGAAAATCTAATTTCAAGAAATCTTTCCAAGGTCATTTTCACTTGTTCCATTGGCAGATTTTTTTTTGCTTAATTCAAGTTTTTTGTTTTTTTTTTTTGCTTAATTCAAGCAAAAAAATATTGTTTTTTTTATTTTATTTAATTTTTTTTTAAACTTGTTTTTAGAGGGACTTTTTTTTTTTTTCCAGTGCATGATTTACAGGTACAAGTACACTTCCAGTTTTCACAAATCACTTATCCTCTAAACTTTCTGACACAGATCAGAAGAAAAGACGACTTTGTTTACAGTTTGTCTGAATTATGAGATCTAGTAACACAAATCTTGCTCATTCTTTTACCTAAAAATATTAAAACTCCCAGTAAAATAAAATATGACATAAAAATGTAACATTAGTGTATTAGTTTTATTGTTTTTTTATCTTGACATTAATCTACTCCTGACTAGACCTGCTTAGGACACAAGAAGTGAACCATTTCATACCGTTAACAAAGCTAACAGATGATTTATGCAAATTCTGTTTACAGTAACAACAACAATACACTGCAAGACAATAATAGACAACAGATTTTTTGCTTAATTCAAGTTTTTTGGGGTTTTTTTTGCTTAATTCAAGCTAAAAAATCTGCCAATGGAACCAGTGAAAATGATCTTGGTCAGATTTCTTGAAGTCAGATTTTCCAGATTTATTGTCTATAAATCAGTTCTTATATCTCACTGAAAAGTTCCTCTTTAGGTGATTCTGTCTGATTTTAAGTGTGATGAGAAATTTGGACTAGAAATGACACAAATACACTGGGTCAGATTTAGATTTTTTCCAGTGTAGAAGAACATCGGCGAATTTGATGAGCAAAAGAGTCCAAAATCACAATAACAGGAGCGAACAGGAGAGGAAATAAACAAATAAATAAATAAAGAAGTAAACATGGCAACAGAATAACACTGGTAACAATAAAACTCTACTTCTTCCTTCAGTTTGACTGAACTGTGGCTCTGCTGTTACTTCGCTCGCTAACATTAGCAGCGTTTAGCAGTTAAAGACCACCAGTGCACTTAAATAAAGTAAATGAGACCATAATGACCCCTTCCAGAAGACATTATTGACTCTGTTTCTTGACAGAAGTAGATGTTGTTTTGAGTAGGAGTCAAATGAAGCCTGGGTTTCTCGGAGCCGACACTTCTGCCCAGGCTTTGGCAGATCTTTTATATTCTCGTGTCAGTCCGCTGTCAGAAATCTGGACTTTAATGTTTTTATTTCCATCCTGTACACGCGGGGATAAAACCTTCGACTCAGACCGTCGAAGCAAATCACCCCCAGCTTTTTTTACGCTCGCGTCGCAGAAAGTGAACCACCTGTTCAATTATAAGAGCTTATTTTTCGGAGGTGAAAGCGAGGTGTGGCGATGTACGTTTCAAGGATCTTTTCAACAGGAGTCCTGGTTTTTGTTAAAGCACAAAGTGGGTGAGAATCCCCCGGAGAATGAGGCTTTTTATCCAGACGTTCGCACATGCAGGTTACACGGTACACGCCATACACGGACGCAATTACACATGCTGACACACATGTAAACACAAGAGCGTGAGAAATGGTTTTCACCTGGCGTGGATAGAGTTTCATCCGTTCAGCCATGGGAGTTTATTAGCTGCTTAAAACATCAGCGCAGAGGGAGTTTCCCTTCAATGCATTCCTCATTACACACACTAGGGAAACCTGGCTTTCACTTTCCATCCCTCTGTCCACCAACACCAACACTCACACACTTTTTCCTTTTCTTTTCTTTTCTTTCCTTTTCTTTTCTTTTCTCTTTCAATGCCGTACTCACTCCTGTAGGTGTAAAGTTACGCCGCTGCCTGTTAACATTCCCGGGTTGGACGCTGACGCTTTCCAGATTGTTCTGTTTAGACAAAACGCCGCAGACGGGGATGGAAGATGGAGACCACATGAACATGAATAAACAGACGCGAACACGCAAAGAAACATCTTCATGCGTTCAGGATACACACATCTCTTATGTTTCACGCCGGTGTTTTCTTTCTCGCTCATCCGCAGATTCTCTGCATCCCGCTGAAGGACTCTCAGCTCTTTCCCAATCTCATTATCCTCCGTGAAATGTCAGCCTCGTTAACGCGGCCTATTGGACTTAATTGAGAAGCAGAGTGTAAATAAACGCTTCAAGTCCAGTTTGTTTTCACTGGTCGCTGCGACACTCGGCGCTCGCAAAGCCAGTTCATCAAACAGCCTGGTTTTATTCGTCTTTCCTTTTCCTTTTTCAGTGAAGGTGCTGTCTTCGTCTTTGTCTTCGCCATCGTCATCTTCGTGGTCATCTTTGTCATTGTCTTCATCATCATCTTCATCTTTGTCATCATCTTCGTTGTCGTCTTTGTCAGTGTCTTCATCATCATCGTTGTCTTCGTCATCATCTTCGTCGTCGTCTCCGTCAGTGTCTTCGTCATCATCGTTGTCTTCGTCATCATCTTCGTCGTCGTCTCCGTCAGTGTCTTCGTCATCATCGTTGTCTTCGTCATCATCTTCGTCGTCGTCTCCGTCAGTGTCTTCGTCATCATCGTTGTCGTCGTCTCCGTTGCCGTCATTGTCATCTTTGCAGTCGTTTTTGTCATCGTCCTTGTCTTCGTCGTTGGCGTCTTTGTCTTCATTGTCTTTGTCATTGTTGTCTTCTCGGATGAAGCTACTGGTCGGATTAATTGCAAATTTTATGTGTATCTTCATCAGGACAGTGTCTACAAAGTTTATTCGTAGTTTTGAGAAATTTTGATTTTTGAATTTCTGAATTTTTGAAATATTTCAAATGTATCTTTCCTTCTAATGGCCCATATTTTGATGGTTTAAAACATGTAAATGGTTCCAGATATCAGTCTAGTTCCTATTGATCACTGATAGACGTCATAAATGGACTGTGATTGGATGAGTTGAGTTCTCCTCCGGTGAAAGTCCCGCCCACTTCTATTGTTAGATTGATCTGCATCCAGACCACAGGACTGGAACATAGAACAGAACCTGAGAACCTCACACATTCAACTGGGATTGATTCAGATAGAACATGACGCTGACGTACAGGGACGCTGGAACTATATTTTCTTTAATTTTTCACCTTTTCACCGTCATTCCCAGTTTGCAGTGTCACCTATTTTAACATTTTTAACATGTTTAAACATTTACAGCACAAAAATCTCTCCAAATATAAAGAAGCTTTCCTTACCTGAAAAAAAAACAAAACAAAACAAAAAACTCACAATATACACAGGTTCCAGCTGCGTTGAAGCAAAACATACTGAAAAAATAAAAACAATACCAAACTTTAGCAGCAAAACAATATTATGGGGATAAAATGATTTACAGACAGGTCGGTAGGGAACAAAATACAGCTACAGCTCCTCACAAAATAAAGAAAATATGTATTAAACACAAGAGCTCAACAGTAGACAAACATCTCCAGTTCCATAAATAAACAGAAATAGCAACTAAGAAAATAAAAACACAACAACAGGACTGTTCACAGACACAAACGCCACCAGAGTAAAACTGAAACATATGAAATCACCCCCAGAACGGCGATAATGGACTCACAAACGTAGAGCAGAAGACAACAGTGAACTGACCCACGACTCCACATCATTAACACACGCCTGATCACCGTCATTCACACAAGAAAAACCCACTGTCTCAAAAATAATGACTTAAAAAGATGTCACAAAAAAATAGTTTAGTTTTATTTCGAGCACATAGAATCATCAGATAACGAACCGTACAACAAAATTTTTCGGCGCTCGAAAAGGAGTGGGAAGAAGTGTAACTTATTGACTCCACCCCCTTTTTACAAACTGATAATTACACCGATCCTGCTTCCTTTGCTTAGTTAACACACTTTTTATTTTTCCAATAACACAAAACATCCGTACAAACCATTCACATACACTGTTGTCGTCACCTCACACACAATCACATTTGTATAATCAACTGTTTTTAATATAAACTATAATATTTATATGCACTTTACATTTACTACAAACACAATCATTAATAAATCATTAACAATAATTAATATCTCCTAATCATGAGAGTCTGTATTAATTCATTATAATTATATCTTATTTTATGCATTCTTCTATATTATAACTATAAATAAATAGGATCTCAGTACCTTAAAGCTGCGTCTGACTTTGGTCATCAAATCTGTCAAACCCCAGTCGTAGCCTACGTGTCACGAAGCCGTAAGTCTTTCCTTGATTCCGTCCCTGAATCTCTTCCCTCTCGGTGAACAGTTTCGTAGCGTCCTCCACCATAAACAGTCCGTGTGTTTACAAACGGAGCTGGTCGGTCACTCGGGCATTTTCGGAAATTTGTCTCGACGTGCTTTGTGGGAAGCGCAGCTCCACGCAGCCACATTATGACCGCAGCGGCAACAAACACGGAAACAGCTTCATTGCCTTTTGCTACTGCAGCGCGGTGGAACTCCACTTCCCACAATGCACATCGCGACAAATTTCCGAAAATGCCTGAGTGACCGACCAGCTCAGGTATTCTCTAATAAACATAGTGACTCAAATAATGACTTAATATCTCAAACTGACGTATAATTCATCATGTTTGACAGTTTCTGATTATATATTAATGTAATATTTGTCATTTTTCCCTCAGAGTGGCAGACTTGGTCTTCTTTACGTCTGTTTTTAGGGCGTTTTTGATGTTGAAAGGGTAAAAAACACAAAAAACAACTATCGATCTGTGAAAAAGAGAAAGCGCTTCCGTCTTAATTTATATAACCATCTTCTCAAACTTTACATTTGGCTGTGTTTCTAGAAAACGCCCACACAGACTATCTGTAAAATGTCAAAAGTGTCCTCCTACTCACAACCCAAACGGCTGCATTTTTCATCTGTGTTTTCGATTCATTTCAACACTTTCTTTGTGAGGAATTATTTCACTAAACGCTGGAAGAAGCCAAAGTTTGTTCACCTTAAATGACCTTTAAAAACACTTTTCCAGTTTTTTGACCTCAGTATCAATGAGACACACACAGAAGACACAGATCAAACCTTTCACAACCCTGGTGGATGTTTCATATATGATAAGATGTTTTTATCCTGATTTTATCTTTGAAGAATCAGGGTCGTCTACTGACACGAGGAGTGAAATGTCTGTGAATCATCGAAACAACAGTTTATCCACTGGAGCAGGTTAAAACATCATCTTGGACATAAAACATCAAGTCAAACTGGAGAAAGTAAGAAAGTACATTCAGACTTGTCCACTTTTATCATTTACCCTGGAATTTGAAAAACTTCAGCATGTTTCCACTAAAATTACCTAGGAAAAAACTTTCCCTCTTCCCCAAACTTTCCCTTAATAAAGGGCTTCTCTGTGCAGATCACATGTTTTGTTTTGTTTTGTTTTTACAATGTAGTAAAACACAAGGAACAACAGAATGACTTAGCCCCTTTTCCACTAACATTTCCAGGAACTTTTATTTCCAGGAAATAATTTACCTGGGTAAAAAAAAAAATGCCTGGTCTAGTTTGCATTTAAAAATAGTAAAATGCAGAAGATGATGTTTTAACACATGGTCATAAATCAATTAGGGGAGGTTTAATGTTGAGAAAAATTAATTTGGATTTTACCATAAAATTTAAATTTTTTTAATTTAACCTTTATTTAACCAAGAAAAAAAAAATCATTCTGATTAAAAATCTCTTATACAGAGTGTTGTGGCCTAGACTGTAGCAGCAGAAGTTACACAAAAAACAAACCGCAGCCTTACATCCACACTAAAAATATACTTAAAACACAGAATAAAAGTCAGTTCTAAAACTGTACATAAAACATTAAATTAAAAACATACATGTAAAACACCATCAATAATTTAAACGGTACGAAAAATGTACAACAATGTTCCTTAAAAGCATCTCCAAGCAGAATCTAGAAAATAGTTCTAGGTCTTTAAGGGTTAATCAATAAGAAACCAGAGGTAAAATTAATTAATTAATTAATTAAAAAATGTTGGTCGATCTCTGTATAATTAGTATATATACTTGTTCTACATAAACTAATGTATGAACCTTTACATCATCAGTAAATTAAATGTAGGAAAATACTTGATTTACATTGAAAAATGGAAAATGCACAGGATAATATTATAGATAGCAATAAACCTCTGGACAGGTTATATGTGGAACTAAAGTATGTCTTTAAGGATTAACCAACAAGAACCAGAGGTAAAAGAAAACTGAAAACATTAAAAAGTAATTAATAAAAAAATCTGGGTCAGTCTCTGTAGAAAAACCATATTGTTCCACATAAACGAATGGATGAACCTTTACATGATCCGTAAATTAAATATAGAAAAATACCTGATTTTCACTGAAAAATGGAAAAAGCTCAGGATAATATTGTAATAGACGGCGGTAAACCTCTGGGCAGGTTAAATGTGGAGGTGAAGCTGTAGCTGTGGGTCTTCATGGGTCAAACGGAGCTGTGGTTCTGACTCAGACCCAGGTCCTCCTCGTCCTGGTCTTTTATCCGCCTCCTTCTCAGGTCGTTTCACCTCCTGCCGTCGACATTAACTGAACCTTCGTCTGTCTGACACAAACTCTCCGAGTGGGGAGTGAATGCTCGATTGCTCTCGTGTACGACGCTCAGACCGACTCATTGACCCGCGAAGCCTCGACAGACCCACAAGGAACCACGGCCTGCGCCGGCACACAAACACACCACTGTGGGCTGGTGAACGCCAACGCCACACTCCAAAGCCCCTCATTTCCCTTTTCCTGTGGCCGCTCAGTCATGCGTATGTGACACTGTGAGGGTATCGGTGGCGGGGGCAGGTTTTCCGGGTCCTTCTACGACCACCCGCCGACACACAAACACTGAGCCTCTTAAAACAAACACTGGGATGTGGTTCAGGTCCTGACACCGGTACCGGGTACGGGTCACCGGCGGCCAGTGTTGGGTCAGCGGTGCTTTTCAGAGCATGGTGATAAACACCAAATGGTTGAATTAGCACTTTAAGCTAAGCTTGTGAAGCTAAGCTAATGTGGTTTAAACTGACTTGCTATAAAAGTAAAACACTTTTGCCATTTTTGTTGCTATAAGTCTTTAACTTAATGTTATTTTCTTAAATTTACAGTAAATATGGTGAATTATTCCCATTAGGAAGATTGTTTATTTAGTTCATGTCATGTTAAAACTATCTTCTAAAATTTCAAATGGATTTTCAGGTCATTTCCTGCAGAAAATTAACAACAAATAAATAAGTCACCGCAGACACACAGACTCTTGTGTTTAGTTAGAAGCTTTTAGAGATGTGTTCTCTAATTTAAAAAAAAATGTCAAATAATTTTCTAAAAACACCAAATGGTTGAATTAGCATTTTAGCTAAACTTGTGAAGCTAAGCTAATATGATTTAAACAGACTTTTTGCTATAAAAGTAAAACACTTTTGCCCTTTTTGTTGCTATTAATGTTTAACTTAATGTTATTTTCTTAAATTTACAGTAAATGTGGTGAATTATTCTCATAAGGAAGATTGTTTATTTGATTCATGTCATGTTAAAACTTCTAAATTTCAGATGGATTTTCAGGTCATTTCCTGCAGAAAATTAGCAACAAATAAATAAGTCACCGCAGACACACAGACTCTGTTGTGTTTAGTTAGAAGCTTTTAGAGATGTGTTCTCTAGTTAAAAAAAAAAAAAAAGTCAAATAATTTTCTAAAAACACCAAATGGTTGAATTAGCACTTAGGCTAACCTTGTGAAACTAAGCTAATGTGATTAAAATTGACACTTTTGGTCTTTTATTGCTATTAATGATTAACTTAATGTTATTCTATTATATTTACAGTATTTTTTTTCAACATATTATGATTTCATAGCTTAGAGATGTGTTCCTTAATTAAAAAAGTCACATCATTTTCTAAAAACACCAAATGGTTGAATTAGCATTTTAGCTAAGCTCATGAAGCTATGCTGATGTAATTAAAATTGACTTTTTGCTAAAACATTAAAACACTTTTGTTATTTTTGTCACTATAAATGATTAACTCAGTGTTACTCTATTAGATTTGCAGTATATACGGTGAATTATTCTCATAAGTAAGATTTTTTTCCCCCTTCAACTAATTCCATGGTTCCAAATTGACATATTATGGTATATTTGCAGTATTATAATGGAACAGAGTTTGTCTTTAACATTGTCATTATTGCCTAAAATAAATAGATGCTGCATTCTTTTTAAAGAGGACCTCGTGTTCCTCTCATGCCACTAATATAACCTTTTTTTTTTTGACAAAATAGTGATGTTAACATTTTCTACTGGAGCTTGATTTTATTGGAACCGACATGTCACACAGCTTTTATTATTTGATACAGTGTTAATATGCATATTTCATTTATTTGTGTATATACTTGTTTCATTTCTTTATGCTTAAAACAAACCCTGGGATGTGGTTCAGGTCCTGCCGGTAACCCGTACCCGGCCCCGGCGTCAGGACCCGGTGTTGGGTCAGCGGTGCGTTTCAGAGCAGGCTGATAATGAGGTCCTGCTCAAACGCTCCAGCAGGTCATGACACGGTTTTATGTGTGTGTTTGTGTAAACGTGTGTTTGTCCAGACAGGTCACGGACCGCTGGTCTTTACTGCATCCCATGATGCATCCTGACACTCGTCACCACATGGTGAGGGTCAGTCAAGGGCTCTGCTCTGCTTCAGTCCTGCTTCTACTCGGTATTTTAGGATTTTTTTTTTCCTACTTTTTTTTTCAGGCCCTAAATGTGTGAATCCAGTAGAAAACCATGATACCAGGTGTTGGAGAAAGCAAAACACAGAGTGAAATAATGACAAAGAGTTGAAACTGATAAAGATGTAGACAAAGACAGTTTTTATTTGTTATTCAGATTTACAGTGAGCATAGAGGGCAGCAGGTATAAGTACAACGAGTACAAAAATAAAATAAATATGCATATTAAAGCTACGCATCAAGTAATAAAAGCTGTGTGAAATGTCAGCTCCAGTAAAATCAAACTCCAATAGAAAACAATAGAAGCCAGTTTACATCCACATCGATACTCTGATCATGATCGTATTATTCCAGCGCTCATATAAACAGTATAATCTGACATGTTTTATCAGATAACAGCAGTAATCTGATTATGAGAAATCACATTAACACACCCGGATTTCTCCCCAATATTCCGATGTCGTCCTACATATATACGGTTTAATGTGATTTATTTCATTATTTTACATTAGTGGCCATTTCCACTTATTTTTTTTACTCTGCGTAAAATGAAAATGAGATCCTCTTTAAAAAGAATGTAGCATTTATTTATTTCATGCAATAATGACAATGTTAAAAATACTGTCTTATCATTGTGTGTTTTAATTACATATAAAACTGAAGAAAATTTAAAAAAAAATCCAACTGACAAACTATATACCATTATAACACTGCTAATATATTGGTCCATGTTTTTCCCATATAATTAGATGTATTATGACCATAGTAACAGTGCACTATTACGGTGGTTCCTATCTTCACAACCGTTACCAAAATTTAAAGAATTCAACTGACTTGTACAACATGGTTTTAGACAAACAAAAAGAAAAAGTAACATTCTTACTAATGAGAATAATTCACCATATATACTGCAAATCTAATAGAATAACATTCTGTTAAACATTAATGGTAATAAAACACCAAGAGTCAGTTTCAATCACATTAGCTTAGCTTCACAAGGTTAGCTTAAAAGTGCTGCTTCAACCATTTGGTGTTTTTCGAAATTTATTTGACTTTTTTTTTTTTAAAGAGAGCACATTTCTAAGGTGTTAGACTATAATATGTTGGAAATAAATATACTGTAAATCTAATAAAATAACATCAAGTTAATCATTCATAGCAACAAAACACCAAAAGCGTCCATTTCAATCACCTTAGCTTAGCTGCACAGCTTAGCTTAAAGTGCTAATTCAACCATTTGGTGTTTTTAGAAAGTTATTTGACTCTTCTTTTTAATTAAACAACACATATCTAAGGCTTGAAACTATAATATGTTAAAAAATACTTTAAATCTAATAGAATATCATTAGATTAATCATAATAATAGCAACAAAACACCAAAAGTGTCAATTTTAATCACATTAGCTTAGCTTCACAAGGTTAGCTAAAGTGCTAATTCAACCATTTGGTGTTTTTAGAAAGTTATTTGACTCTTTTTTTTTTTTTTTTTATTAAAGAACACATCTCTAAGGTGTGAAACTATAATATATTAAACAATTATATTAATAGAAAAACACTAAGTCAATCATTAATAACAATAAAACACCAAACGATCGGTGAAACGCTCTGAGGGACATAAACACTCGTCACGTCAGACTCCGTAAACAACAGGACAAACACAGCTTCACGAGTAATTATGAGTACTAACCGTTGTGTCACTGACCCACAATCATCTCCGTGTTGTGTTTACGTCCTGTAAAACCCAGCGCTGGACCGACCTACTTCATCGCCGCCTCTTTACCAATTATCCTGCTGAGAAAAACAGACACTTTTAGAGAAAAGTGAAAACAGACACAGGTTCACACTGTACCGACACATCTACAGAAGAACGCGGATTCATGCACTAATTAACCAAAACACACTTTATACAGAAGACACACATAAACATTATTGACTGGTGCGTAGTGATCACCACGCTGACCTGAACGACCCTGTTATCGTTCACACACCCACATACAGTATGGATACTCATAAACACACAGACTGGAAAACACAGAAATACACAAAGAACCCACTTTATTTCAACATTTTTATGATTCTTGGTTTGTATTTTACCTTCTTATATTGTACTTTTTATAGCGCTACTTTTACAGGACTTTGATAGGATTATTCTCATACACTGGAAAAAATCCAAATCTGACCAAGTGTATTTTTTTCCATTTCTAGTCCAAATATCTCATCACGCTTAAAATAAGACAAAATCATCTACAGAGGAACTTTTCAGTGAGGTGTAAGAACTGATTTATAGACAATAGATCTGGAAAATCTGATTTTTTTTGGTTCAGTTTGATCCTTATTTAGTTAATTTTATTAATTATTTTTTTCATTTTCATGCTTGTTTAATTCATTTTACTGATTATTTTTGTTCAGTTTGATGCTTATTTAGTTCATTTTATTGATTTTTTTTGTTCAGTTTCATGCTTATTTAGTTAATTTATTGATTATGTTGTTCATTTCGATGCTTATGTAATTAAATTACTGATAATTTTTGCTTTTTTTTCCTTTTGATGCTTCAGTTTGGAGTTGTCATCATTTATAGGTTATTATAATAATATTTTACTGCTCTGACACTTTAGATCATATCGGTCTGTTTGTGGCCCCTGAACTAAAATGATCTTGACATCCTTTCATTGTTAATATCTTCAGTCATATTATCATTATTATTATTATTATTATTCAATGTAATTTTAGCATTTCTTGGATCGGACCCTGTGGTGGGCTGGTTTAGGCCCACGGGCCGTATATTTGACCTCCCTGTTGTAAACACTGACTCAGTGAGATGCGAAAGTTTCCGTGTCAAGCGAACAAACACACATCCATTGGCAGGTTGTGTAGTTTTGTTGCTGGCACGGCTGTACGTTGTGTATCTGTATGTGTGGGTGGAGAGGAAGCCTTTGACTAAGCCTGGTTCTATGAACTGAATGTTAACGTGAGCGAGGGTACGAGGGCCTGTGTGCTTGTTGTGTTTGCGTTGCTGGTGCAGATTACCCATTTGTCTGATTTGTGTGTTTGTTTGTGTGTCGGAGTGTCGCTCGCATGCATTTCTGTGTGTGTTTAATAAATGAGGAAGGGCAACAAAGGTTGAGTGCAACGCTTGCTCCCCAGCTGGCTTCGTTGTATCATAGCAACTCCGCATGAATAATAATCATCAACACACACTCGCACAAACACACACTCACAGTAATGAGGCATTCTTCACCACATACTCTGGTTAATCTCTCTCAGCTGTTTCTGCTCACCCAGATCCAGTTCGCAGTAAGCACTCATTTACTCTGACTAAATATTGATGGTGAATTCGATTTTCAATTATTTTGGCAATTTATCCTCACAAAAAAATCTGCTTTTTAAACAGGTATCAATGGATGGACTTTGGATTCACCTTATGAGGACTGTCCTTATAACAGGTCACCTAGGTTTCTTTATTTTTTCTATAAAGATTTGTTTGTATTAATGGAAGCTTTTACAGGATGTTTATGGTGTTTGACAAACATCTACAGTTTGTTGCAGTGAGATAAGACGCATTATACAGAAGAAACATACATAAATGTATAAACGTACGGATACACCACACAAGGATGATTTTTGAACAACAAAAGAGAAAAGAATAAATCAATAAATAAATAAATAATAGTAATAATAAAAATCAAAACAAAACTATTACTACTGACCCGTATGACTCTGTTTCCTTTCATTTATTCACCTACACAGTCTATGTACATAGTTTATTCTTACACCCATCTGTACACATTCATATGTATAGAAATCGACACATTACTCACAGCCAATAAATCAATGAGGAAGTTCTCCAAGAAGAACCTACAGAGGGCTAATCTGAAGTGGGTCCAGGACGGCTCACATCACCAAGTCCAGAGAGGGCAGAACGTCTGTGCAGGGTCGCCTAGGTTTCTTTATGTTGTTTTTGGAATAAAAGTGTCAGAAAATGCCAGTTCTTTTGCACTTTTTTCAGGAAGAACATAGCTTTCAATATCTGGACATTAATTATCATTATTATATGTAATAAATCCATAAAACAGTGTGTTATAGCAACAAAACAAAAAAAACTTGAATTTTTATCACATTTATTATGAAAAAAACACTGTAAACTTTATGAGATCATAGAAATAAACGTTCAACTATTTTACATGTGAACTGACATTTTAGTTTGTCTAGATCTTTCTGTGCCCATGTTTTTCTTATTTTTTCGTTATTTTGATCCTGTTGATAGTCTGTGTTCACTTTTTATCCAGTTGTAGACAGAGCCTCTCATTTTACTGACAAAAAGATTCAAATACAGACACTGCATCCCCATCTGCCCTGGATAGCTCTATGCCTCAGGTGTCGACCTCATGAAGCTCATCCAGAGAATGACAAGAATGTGCAAAGCAGTAATAAAAGCAAAATGTGTCTAGTTTGAAGAATCTAAAATATAAAACATGCTTTGAGTTATGCCACACTTTTTTTTTTTTAACTCCATAATTCCATTTGTGTTCATTCATAGTTTTGATGCCGTCAGTGAGAATCTACAGCAGAAAGAGTCATGAAAATAAAGAAAAACCAGGTGAGTCCAAACTTTTCACTGGTAGCGTAAATATACGTACATTAATATAATATTTACGGCTAAAATACAACTATCAATAATCTATACAAACCAGAAAAATAGAAAAAAAACTGCAGAGAAAAAACAGTAAAACTTGACAAAAACACACCAGTAGAACACTTCAAAACCGCACTATCACTATTATGTACAATTATTTACAAGAATTTACTGCAAAACCACGGCTAAAACCTTGCTAAAAGTAAAAAAAAACGAACAGCTCAGGAGTTACAGTAATCTGAGTGACGGTGTATGAAAATTGTCGCGCCGGAGACACGATCGTCCTAAAAGCGTTAAAACAACACAAATAACGTTAACGAAGGTCTGGACGCGGAGGTAAAACTGAAACAGCCTCACACACATATTGAATGGAGCTTCTTTCAGTTTCCCTTCATCTGCAACTTGAGCTGAATCTGTGGTTTATTAATCCATACATTTCCCACAATGCCGTGTTACCAGTGCCCGAGGACATCCTTTCCATTCACTCTGCTGAGCTGCACCGGTTACACAGACATGGGAGAAAGTCCCTCATGTTTTGTCACTTTATTACAAGTCAGAACAAATCTAATCAGGGGGCTCTGGGGGGGCCACGGGGGGGCTGGACCTGCCATTCAACATCTAATCTACGATGCAAACGTTTCATAATACGAGTTAGTGTCGACAGCGAACACAACAAACCTATTCTGATTTCTACACATGCGTGAAAGCCTCCTGTACACGTTACAAACAGACCGATAATTCAGCAGCCAGTGGAAGCATCTGGAAAACAAATAAATACAAACAGATCCAGAAAAAAGTTAGTGATCCAACAGAACAGAAAACAGTAGAATAGAACAGAACAGAAAAGAGCAGAATGGAAGAGAAAAGAACAAAAAAAAGTTAGTGGTGTTACAGTCAAAACCACTGTTATGCACTAAAATTTGATTTGAATAGAATAGAATAGAATAGAATAGAATCGAATAGAATAGAATAGCCTTTATTGTCACTGTGTTGTTAGTTCTACTCCAGTCAGTGCAACAATATTAATAAAACATCATAAAATAAGAATAGAGGGAATATAAAATTACAAAAACTAAAAATAAGATAAGACAGTACAGTATAAGATTTTACAAAAGTAGAATTTAAAAAAAAAACTAAAAATAGACTTAAAATATGAATAGACATATCAACAAAATGAGCAGTATGTATGTATATCTATGAACAATATTAACT
>JAPQRP010000016.1:95903-110430 GCA_037367295.1 Apogon hyalosoma | reverse complement strand
AGATAGATAGATAGATAGATAGATAGATAGATAGATAGATAGATAGATAGATAGATAGATAGATAGATAGTTTTCTTGTTGTTCTCAGGTGTCTGTGGATAAACTAAGTGTTCCAGCTTTTACTCTCCGTCCATAATACAACAAACCCAACAGCAGCTAATGATGATGGTCCTGTTTTGTTTTGTTTTGGTTTTTTTTTCTTTTGGGGGGGTGTAGCTCCGTTCATCTCGTCTCCCTCTTACCATTTTGCCTAGTCTCCCTCTCTCTCTCACTCCTTCCTCTACCCTCCTTGTTTTTTCGCCTCATTCTTCCAGCTAAGAGGAGCCAAAGGAAGTGAATTAGATGAAAAATTGATAGAGTGTGTGTGTGTGTGTGTGCATGTGTGTGTGTACAGAGGAAGCACAAACACACACATGCAGAAGTTGTGACTGTGTTGGTATGATGGCTCTGCTGACTAAGTAGCAAAAATGGGAGAAAGCAATAGAAAGGCATGTCAGCATCCAGACTGATTAGGGCTGGTGTGTGTGTGCGTGTGTGTGCGCGCGTGTTCATTTGTATCCATAGTCATTTGCGGCCATGATGAAATGGCAGTCTCATTTGCGGTTAAGCCTCATACCACAGAATAATGGTGGTAATGCCTTAAGCTCTAAGCAACCACATCCCCCTGCATTACTGCATCATATTATATGTTGGGCCTGTTTCACTGGCAATGAGCGACGCTACCTCTGCAGCAGCGATGACGCAAATCATATAATTCATTTAAATGGAATCCAATAAATGAACAAAATGCAAATAGCACTGAGCAAATGTGTACGTTGTCATATATATATATATTTCACTGTGCCAAAGAGAAGGGTTACATCGGGACGCTTTATCATATGTTAAAGCTGAAATATGCTCAACCAGGCCAAAAGCACTAGATTTACCCCAGTCCGGCTCAGATCCTACCACTGGGTAATGACTGCACTGATTAACTAGTTCTTTAAAGGGCTGATATTTGTTTTTTTTAAATGGAATTATGCATTTTAAACCATTTCCCTGTGGTCTCCATAAAGTGTAAATGCTCTGCTTGGGTCTGAATTCTTCATTCATTCAACTCCACAGCTCCATCTTCAACCCTATTTCTGAGTAATGACACCAGAAAGGTGCTTTTGAGCGCTGGCCCTTTAAATGCTAATGCCCCCCCAGTTGTTGACCGTTGACTCTGTCCCGTTCAGCCACTTGAATTCATTAATACAACCAACAACTCAAAGTTTAGACATATTTCCAGTTTTTACTCCACCCGCTGCTGCTGACAATTATGTCATATTCTGAGAAATGTTGGTCTGAAGTCTGGACTTTATTTGTGCAAATGTGGTAATGTAACTAGTTATAAAACGGAACAAATTAATAAGGAATTAAGAACGTACGGATCCACTCAATTTTTACCAAAATGAATATAAAGATATCTTTGCAGCAGTTGGAGTGTTCAAATTCAAACTGTATGAACTATTAGGCTTCAAATACACAAATAAATGAACCACAGACTCATAAAAGTGGGTTTAAATAAATATGAGCCCTTAAACTCTGACCGATGCAGCTTCTCATGTCTTAAACGTCCATGTAGAGGACATATCCCATGGACTTGGATAAGATGCAAACTAAAAACACACAGGCCTACATCAAGCAACAAAGAACTGAGGACACGCTGAGAAGTACTAAAACCGGGTTAAAAACAGTTTAATGCTTTATTAAAACCTGGACAGATGGTAGTAAACCATTATTCTTAAGGAACTAAGTAAAAACAGATACATGTTGGTTAATTCTCCTGTCGGTGCTCCTTACCACAGCGCTAATGAAGATCTGGAGTCGGTCTCTAAGGGCCTTCAGTGGCTGCTCACTGCCTGTAATGAGCGCTAATGCAAATTGCTAATGCTAATGCTCATACTGTGTGTGTCTTAGGCTTGGTTAAACGCAGACCGAATTTCCCTACAGGGATAATAAAGGTTTTTGGTTTTTTTCTTATAAATGATTGTGATACAAGATCACTTCAGTGGTGAAATCAGGTAGAAGGTTAACACTAGCACTGACGGTTGTATGTAAAGGTTGTCATGGAAGTTTGTAGCACTTTAAAAACAGTAGTGAAAAAAAACACACAATTACACATTGTAAAGTACTAGTAGGAGCAAATAGTAGAAGTGGTTTCAATGGAAAAAAGTCACGTGGTCTGATGGGTCCAGATTGACCCCTGTTCCAGTTTAAGAAATGTGGAGGAAGTGATTACCCATCATGCCTAGTGCCTACAGCACAAGCCTGTGGGGGCAGTGTTATGATCTGGGGTTGGTTCAGCTGATCAGGTCTGGGTTCACAATATCATGTGAGTCCAACTGAACCTGAATCGACCAGATCTGAACAGCAGTGGATGTGATTCTATGTCGATGACGCATTCATATTCCAACAGGATTCATCAGGATCAGATTGTCAAATAGTGGGCGACACAAGAGCCCAGACCTGAACCAAAGTGAAAGTCTGGGATGTGATGAAGACTTTACATAGTGGTCTGACTCGACATTCATCCAAAACATCTTGGTCTAAAAGCTTGGATAGAAATACATTTTGTGACCTTTATCATGATGATTACGTAACGTTAGCCTCAGAGCATAGTGGCTTCAGTCATTTTTGGACATCTACATAACTTTACTCCCTAAACACAGCTGCTTCATTTTATGCAGATATCACAATTTAGCCAAAAAAATGACTTATTAATTAAACTACGAGGCCAACAGTATGCACGTGGTGGCATGAACAGGCTGAGTATCCCACACCTCACACAGAGACATGACCTGTTCTTCTTCTGTGTTTCCTCCAGACTTCTCAGGGAACTACCTCCACGTGGATGCCGGCGCCCACACCCAGCGTAAACGAGCCCGTCTGCTGAGCCCCGAGGTGGGGCCGGAGCAAGGCCCGCTGTGCCTCCTCTTCTACTACCAGCTGCAGGGGGAGGCGCAGGGGAGTCTGAGGGTCCTGCTGAGGGACAGTGACCAGGAGGAGACGCTGCTCTGGTCTCTGAAAGGAGACCAGGGTCCTCACTGGAGGGAGGGACGCACCATCCTGCCCCAGAGCCCCAAGGAGTACCAGGTGGGTGGACGGAAAAGACCAGACAAATACATGGACAAAAGTATGTGGACACGTTGAATTCAGGTGTTTCTTTTCTAACAGGGGTCTGGGATAAAAACAACTAACTATATGGACATAAATATTGGACCACATCATGTCTACAGCCGCAAGATGTCCTGTTCATGAGGATATGAGATAAAAACATCAATATTTCCTAAAAGTTTAATGGGATATTTTCCTTCCTCAGTGAGATGTGAAGAAAGTAGATGGTTAGATGTGGAAGAAAATTTTGTAAATTTAGAGGTAGAACATTTAAAATAATGGTCATCGAAAAAAAAAAAAACAAAATCAGTGTTGAGGAAATTAAGTCAAAACCATCTCTGAGGCATATTTATCCCAATATAAACTATATTCTGACATTAATCATTATTGTTTTGTATCCAGACCCCTGTTAGAAAAGAAACACCTGAATTCAACGTGTCCACATAGTGTATATTAAGATACCAACATCATATTTTATTAAATAAATATAAAAATTGTTTCCAATCACTGCCTTGAAGGTAAAGACAGGGACTGGTTTAATACAGGAAAAAGTCTCATTAAAGTTACTCATAATGTATTTAACTCTATATACCCATGTTTATGATCTTACAATTTTTAAAGTTTTAATCTTTAATTCTAATTAAATATTTATATAATTATTTATATAAATACCAAATTTCTTATCTATCTATCTATCTATCTATCTATCTAATCCTCCATCCATCCGTCTTAAACCTAAAAACTCTGCTCTTTGTGGTCAAACTCATGTATTTTTTACTCCAGTCATAATTTGCACATCTGGATTTGCAGAAACAAACTGCACATAGTAGTAGCATCTTATTCTGGTGCAAAAATATATAAAATAAATAACGTCCTCTGTGTGTTTTTCATGTATGTGTCTCATCCAGGTGGTGTTTGAAGGGTTTTTTGAGCATCCGACCAGAGGCCACATCAGAATAGACAACATCCACATGAGTACCAGCGTGGAGCTGGAGCAGTGCACACGTAAGTCTCATCTGAACATTTGGAGGTTTATCGACTCAGTCACCGTTTACACCATCTATGGTTCGTTTTCACCAGGATGTATGTGTGATTCATTATGATCCATTATGCTCCTTTTCACCACATAACCTACCCTACCGCTGCGATTGTAAATAGATTAATATTTTGTCACTGTTGGGTGGAAACCTCATAAATCCTTTTTTTTTTTTTTCAAATCGATTCTATTGGTCAGTCTTCACATTATCCTGATGGTTTTAGACATATTTAACCAATGAAAAGTGTTGAGCATGGCTTGTGACTACATCCCTTAACTCCATTCATTTATTTAGAATATACATCATTTTTCCAGTTTCCTGAAAAATAATCGTTAGAAACGTAAGAGGTTTCCACCCAACAGTGACGATGTACACTTTATATTATTAAAGGGGAGTGGCCTCTGTGTGTGTGTCTTGTTCATCACATTAAGTCTGTACAGAGCTGACTGCTGCAGTTTGTCAGACTTATGTATTTTTGGTCAAGGAACAGACCAGTGAAAACGGCAAGTTGATAGGACTGATATTTTGGGAGATATTAGTAATTTTGGAATACAATAGCCTTATAATCACGTTGCTATGGCCAGAATCATCATTGAAGTGGGTTACCTAGCAACAGATAAACAATAGAGCCACGTTGCCATGGTGTCAGATTTCATGTGCAGAAACAGAGGTTATTCAACTGAAAATGTCAGTGGAATTTATCAAGAAAAGAAAGGAATGAACTGGATCAGAGGCTCTAGAACCGCAACTCAACGCACTAGTATTCTGTTAGTTTATTTTCTTATACCACTGTTTATTCTCATTCTATTTTTACTTTTTTTTTTTTTACAAATTGGCTTTTTTAATGTTTTTAGTGTTTTTAGTGAGAGAGAAACGGTATCTTAATTCTCTCTTTGTCCTGTGCATCTAATGAATTGACAACAAAAACATCTTTGAATCTAAATAAGAAAAAATGAAATAATGGCATGGATTCGAATATGTCTATGAATATGTTTCATTAAGCCTCAATTTTCCATCAGCAGTTATAAGTGATAAGTGTGATCTGTCTATTTCCCATCAGTCTGTCTGGTTTTTTTTCACTCATCTTTTTTACCCATAATGCTCCTGTACGTCCTCTCTTCCATGTGCTGTCATTCTTTCCTCTTTCTGTCTCTACTGCTGTTTTTCTGTATTATTTTTCTTTCTTCTACACACTTCCATAACCTCCAGAAAAGAATAAACAGCCGTAAACTTCAGCCCCTTTTTCCCATGACCCTTAAACGCACCGCCACCCTCCCTCCCTCCCTTTCTCCCCATTCTTTCATTTCCCCTTGCTTCACCTTTTCCTTTAATCTTTTCACCCCATCTTCCATCTTCTCCTTCCTCCTCTTCTTCTTTTCTTTTTGCTCAGCATGTCTGCTTCCATTTACACCTCATGTCTAACTTTAAAAGAAAATAGAGACGACTCAAAGAAACGGAGGGAGACAGAATGATGGAGTAAAAAGACGAAAGCAAGTGAGACATAAAATGACTTTTTTTTTGAGGGGGGGCACTTCCTGTCCTGCCTCTCTGTCCGCCCACTCTTTTGTCTTCCTATCTTTATCTTCACTCAGTTTAGTAAAATATCTGTCATACAGGATGATTTATGAGCCTTTAGACTCTGGTGGCATCGTGGAACTCGACAAATCTTTATTGATTCCCTTAAAAAATAGACTAACGCTGCAGAATGCACTTAAGCCTTTACTTTACCTTTATGTCAACACTGTTCTTTTAATAACATTCACCGCACTGAATAATTTCACAGAAAGATAAGTCAGTTATCTTCACTTTGGGATGCATGTTTTCAACCCAAGTAAACGTATACTAATGATCTTAAAAACACATTCACTGTATGGACAAAAGTATGTGGACACATTGAATCCAGGTGTTTCTTTTCTAATGGGTCTGGGAAACAAAACAATAATGACTAATGTCAGAATATATTTTATATTGAGATAAATATCATTGCATTGGTTAGTTTGGTTTAAATTATTATCTTTGCTTCAAAATGCCTCAGAGATGGTTTTGACCTTATATGTGCAAATGTTGTAACGTAGCTAATTAAAAAATGTAACAAATTAAGATAGAATTGAAACAGGTTGCAGAAATCCACAAAATTTTTGCCCAAATGAATCTAAAGATAGCTTTGCAGCACCTGGAGGGTTCAAATCCAAACTATATGAACTATTAGGGTCCAAATACACACATAAATGAACCACAGATTAATAAAAGTGGGTTTAGATCAATATGAGCCCTTTAAATTGTCGTGGCATTCAGTGCGGACGGTAAAGTAAGCTGTTCAGTGTGCGGGGAAACCTGTGTCTTTACTGTACACATAACAATAAAAGGCTTTGAATCCTTGACTGTCATCACAGACGTATCAAAGCAGTAACTGATTTTCTGCCTCTGTCTTTTTTTTTTTTTTTCCAGAGCCTCTCCCTGCTTTAACTCCTGGAATAAGCAGTAAGTCCTACTTCCTGTTTGACATGTACTTCCTGTGCCAAATGTCTGCTTCCTGCTTGTCGCTAAAGCTCAGCTCGCAGCAACGGCCCTGAGTAACCTCTGAATATGTAGAACGCAAACCCACAGAACTGTTCTGTCTGACAGCTTTAATAGTGACACAGCGTGGCGTAACAGGAGTGTTTTCAGGTCATACTGTGTTTATATGAGCAGGTTATTTGAGGTACTGACAGTGGCGGCAGCGCCATGGAATGGATCCACTGCATTGTTCAGGCATGGCTCAATGCATGCTGGGATGATACACCTGGGTATGCAGTTTGGTCTGGTTTGTCTCAATGAGAAAATGACACGTTTTGCTAGTTCTACAAAATAATGGGCTCTATTCACAGACCCTCTACTTCCTGAACTTCAGGCGGCTCCTTTATTTTCTGTCTTTCACTATTGAACACACTGATTAATCCAGGTGTGTCAGCTACTTCTTGTTGTGACTACTGATTAATTAGACACACCTGGATTCATCAGTGTGTCCAGTAATGAAAGACAGGAAACAAAGGAGCCGCCTGGAGAGCAGGAAGTAGAGGGGCTGTGCATAGAGCCCAGTGACTCATTTACAACATTGGATATAATATACTGCAACCAAGCAGGTGTACATTTATGCGGTAAGACAAGCATTTATCTTTACGGTCTTACACTCGAAAGGATTTTGCTTATATGTGGACGATTACGTCAAGGGTTTGTATGTAGTATTTCTACATTCTAATATCAAAAACGGACCTAAAATAAGTGTTTAGAATAAAGAGTGGTGAAGTTCTGCCAAAGACGCCAACATATCGGATTATACAGATATGAAGTGAAGTTATGTACGCTGACGGTCCGGGGGATTTCTGTGACCACTAGAGGGAGTAGTGAGTAATTCTTGTCGGTTTCCTGTGGTGAAGAAAACTAACACCACGGGGGCAAGTTGACTGAGAATAATACGAAATAACTTTGAGTCATGGGAAAGAAGTGATACAAATAGAAGCTGTTGTTTTCTCCACTGGACTAGGCTCAAGGTGTAAAGAATGGGCCTCTGACCAAAGCATCAGAAAGTGGGCAGATGGGATGAGAACCATTAAGAAACAACTTTTAGAGTCAAAGAAAAGAAGGGATAAAACAGAAGCCATGGCCCTGTCTGTTTTTTCCACTAGAGACTATAAATGAAAACAATGGAGTTTGATGGTTAAATATCAGCGTTTCTTCTACACAGGTCAGTTTGAGTCTGAGGCTTATAAAGGTATAAAGTTATTATGGGATGTTCTTATGTTTGCTGAATTGTCATTTGTTGAGCCACAGTTCAGACTAAACTGTGACAGTTCTGACCTTGTTTGCTCGATTCCAAACAGATCTTTAGTTCAGTTACTGACGACACAAACCGAACAGAAAACAGAGGTGATTAGTGGTTTTACTGTGGCTGTTTTCAGTCTAAAAACAGAGCTAAGCTAACAGCGCTATAATGTAAACTATCAGCTGACACAATTCGGGAAGATTGTAAGACACTGTTATTTTCAGTGAGTTTGAAGAAGAAAACTAGATGATACCATAATACAGATGTGTAGAAACAGTGCTCTTTATCCTTTATTCAGTGACTGATCCTGTCTATGGATACATAGGGTTGATTCCTTGGTAGTTTTGGCCCAAAGTGTGTTCTGGTATCAGACTGCCCCCTACTGGTCAGAGTTTAAACCACTTTAATGATGACGGTTGGGAGTTGAATTGATCTCCTCAGTTCTTTTTCTTTCCCTCATGCCTCGACTTTTCTTCTGTTCTTTCCTGATCGCTGTTCGGTCCAGATGTCCGTTTGCTCGCTCCTTCACCCTTAAACTGTCCGTTCTGAAAGCAGATTAAAGCGGCTTTAGCAGATTATGCTACTGGATCTCTTGGTATCGGAGTCCGGTTTTGTCCCAGTACAGAACAGATTGTGATCCATATTTTTCCACCTTTTTGCATTTGAGGAAAATCGGCTTTGGTTTAAGTCAGAGGACATTCAGCTTTGTCTTCAGTTCCACTGTTGAATATGCTTTTAACACTTAACATCCAGTAGATTCGTGTCCAACAGCCTGTTCTCGTCTGTCTTCTGTGTGGGTCTGACATTCCTGCCTGTTCTCTTCTGTTGTGTTGAGTTTAAGAATAGTACAAAGTTCAATTCAAGTATCAAGTCAAGCTCACGTCGAGTTTAGATCAAACGCATTCTTTGAATACTGTCGGATACTTGAGCAGGACTCGGTTCGGTTAAACACAATTCAGTTCCACAAAGATGTTTCCAAAAATAGTCAAAGAAAGCCAGGTGCCAACTCCCGAAACTCTGACCTCCTGGATTTCACATAATGCTTTGCTGCTGTCTCGGGTTCCTAAACAGGGATCAGTTGACTCGCTCTGTCACTTCTTATGAGACTGAGCTGATTGCGTTTCTTTGACATTTACTTGCGATTGTATCTTTTTGGATGAATGTGCGCAGTTGAACCCTGACCGTGGACTCAGTGAAGAAATGTTAGAACAATTAAAGAGATTGAAAAAAAACCCAAAACTTAAATGTCGCGCTTTAATTAAAGCCTCGTGAACTCATCTTTAACATTAGTGGGACAGTTTCATTACAGGATGACGTGAAGCATTGTGGGATGCTGTTGGGGTTTTGGTATCCGTGGCAACCACGGACATATTTAGCTTCTGGATGCAGAAAATGAAGGAATAAAATTACATATATGCACTTTATATTAAATCTGACTGAGGCTGACCTATAGTTCTGAATAGTTTCTTCCTTTTTCTTCTTTCTTTTTTATTCTTTCAATTTCATCAACCCTTAAAGACCGTCAGAAGTAAATGGTATATGACATGTGCAAATGATGTGTTCTTATATTAATCATGAAAGACTTTTTCACCTTTTTTTTTTTTTTTTTTTTACCAACATCATCTATGCCACAGCCATTCAAGATCCAGACTCTGTAGCCGAACGTGTGTCTAAGTCCGACATCATTATTTTACACCAGCAGCAAACACTTCACACAAGGTTCAACTGGTTGAAGTGAAAGAACTGAACACTTTTAGGGCTGGCAGACTCTAAAGAATCACTGGAAACCGACTGAAAGTGGTGCCAGGCACAAGCCCCGCCCCTCGCACGTATTTCGCCCATTATAAGTGAATGGGAAGATTTTAAAAAATAATTTTAAAAATTTGAACATTTGAAAAATTTGGGAAAAGTAGGTCATACTGGCAATCCATAAACCCAATTTGGTTTGAATTCAACCAATAGTTTTGTTGTTAAAGTGTTAAACAAACAAACCAAACCAAAAACAATGCCCTTGCCTCCCCTTGGTAGGGGTGGGGTAATAAACCCACTAAATGACCCTTCAATTTGAACAAAGATAGTTTGTGTATGACAAGATGCACCACTCATTTATATAAACATTGGCCAAAGATTGTCAAGTAGATGTCGACAGAGTTACCTTATTGTTCAGCACTTGAACGTGAAAACTTCATGGTCAAATAAGCTCTAATTTTACCACTACTCATCAAGCAAACACTTCTTCAAGCAGCAAAATCAGGGAATAAATATCAGTTTCTGCTTTTATTCAGATTTTCAGATTATCTTGTCCTCTCCACCTACAGTACAGAGACAGAAACATTTGCTGCAGGTCTTGACGAAGAAAAACAAGGGATCAGAGTGCATTTGGCAGCGTCCGATAATGAAAAACCTTCCTTTCTGCAACAGTAAAATATTTTTTTCTATTTGGTAAAAAGCTGTAATTTTAATGTAAGAGTAACGAACTACACAGATTCATCATGCGTTTATCGCAGTGTTTTCCATGAAGACACCATCAGGAGCTCTTTTATTCTTCTTTTACTATGTTTTATGTTACTTTTCACTTCATAGAGTGTTTTATGTGAAATTATTTTCTTGTGAAACAGTTAACCGCTGCCATTTTGACTCAGTGTCTCTGAAGGAAGAGATGTTTTAATGGGACCTTCCTGGATAAGTAAAGTAAATGAAAAGAATAAATAAGCTCATAAATACAAATAAACATTTACTTATGTAGTAATAACACATGTACACAGAGTTAGCATTACTAGATAAAACAGTTGCAAATACATCATTACCTATTAAGGTGGAATAATGTTATTTTCAGACACATTCTTCTTTTTATCCCTTTTTCTACACATCAGTATAACCTTTGACCTGATGTAATGACTCAACACTGAGTCCCAGTTACAGTTTATCAGAGGTAGGAAAAAAAAATCCACTTTTATCATCAACAGTGTCTTATTGAAAGTTTTGATCTCAAAGTTGGGAAAATAAAGATATATTTAGTTATAAGTTCTCAAACTTTTACCTCACTTTAGGAATGATACTTTTAGCTTTTTTTTTCTTTTTTTTTTAGACATTAGATTATTTTATAAAAGCAAAGTAATGGTCAATTTGTGCCGAGCCCTGGAAATCATCTGTGTGTTAATCCACTTGTGGGAGGCTGCTTGGAGTGCAGCTTTACAATCAAAGCCAGTTCTAAACCCTTAAAGAGCACGACTGAAGTTAAAAAAGGCAAAAATTAAGCTCATGAGTTTCCTTGAGGTTCCATATCGTTTTCCTCAGTGCACCTCTCTCCTTTCTCTGTCCTTTCATTATTTCTTTTTCTACTCGGCTCCTGCTTTTCTCAGCTGCCATTCCTCCTTCTTTTTTGCGTCTTTTCCTTCCCTTCCTTTCACTCCATCCATCCCTCAACAACCTCCGTCTCTCTCTCGGCGGGTTTCTTTCACAGTGAGTTGACAGAGTATTGAAGTTTCAGACAAACCCTTTAATGCGGGATTAAAGATATCATGGCCGGATTAGCTCCCCTCCCTTCCTCCCCTTCCTCCTCCTCTCCCTCCGTCTCGTTTTCACTCCATCCTTTCTTCTAAGAATGCCTCTCATTCTCTTCCTCTTTCTGCCCCTGTAATTTTTCATTTGTTTCCCCCGTCTCTCCGTCTTCCTTCAACCTCCGCTCCATCCCCTTCAGTGTGATCTGATGAAAGCCGCTGCATTCTCCTAAAATACGTCGCTACTTAACACCCGCCGCCCTTTGTCTGAAGCTGGTCGTTGCATAATGAAGGCTTTGCATTCTCTGATCGAATCTTAACGCATGGCATGAGCCTTTGCGTGTCAGTGTGTGTCGGCTAATGCTTGTGACATTTGCATTCAGCGAAGAAAAAAATAAGATCAAAGTGCAAAATAAACACGGGCCTATGTATCAGAATGGAGATGCAGCAGAGAAAAAGCTGTTTAACTATTGAGACAGTGAGCAGGATGTGGAAGGTGACCGCTGCCTGCTGCTGATCTTTCAGTTCCAGCACGGCGCGATAATTCCGCTCACTGTCCCAGTAATTACACCATTACCAGCTTTGAAAGCCTTCAATGCGGCCGTCTGCATGAATGCACCCCCCACCGACTGAGCCCCCGGTTTAACGTGTCCTCCTGCCCTCCAGGGGGTGCCGTGTCTGGGATGGAGCCCACCGTAGACACAGTGGCGGTGCAGCCCGTCCCCGTTCACTGGTACTATGTGTTGGCGGGAGGTGGCGTCCTCTTGCTGTTGGTCACTGTAACCGTGGCGGTGGTTCTGTGCTGCCATCGGTACCACTGGGCCGCCAAGAAGACCAGCGCTTGCCACCATCACCATCATCACCACTCGGTGGCGTACCACAACCAGCTTCCGAATCTGCACCAAAACAGCTACCACAACCAAGGCTATACCCTGAGCTCGGACCAGAACCAGCTGGGACCAGGTCTGGAACCGATGCTCACCATCAGACTGGAGAAAGACGACAGCTACGACTCCCAGTGTTGAACCAACGCCGACCGTGTGGACGTTCCGCCGCTCAGACGAGGCCATCAAAGGCAGTGGAATAAACGAGCCGGTTCTTCGGTTCTGGACGGGGACGCTGCCGCCGACTGATCTAACCGCCTGATCAGGACGCGTTTCCATTGTTGTTTTGGAAAACTGACAGGATGACGGCAGACGTACGACTCCTCTGACTTGAAACTCAGCAGCATCTGTGCAGATGAAAGAACCTCCGCTGCACGGTCTGACATCGTCTGACAGCGAAAACAACATGGAATGCAACTTTTTTTGATGATGCTCACGATGGTTTAGAGAATTGAAACAGATACAATAAACTAAAAATTAAACAGATTATGGGCTGAACACGTCAGAGCTGGATGTGTTCACGTGCCCTGTTCCTGGATTTACACCATTAACACTGTGGACGATGTTTCTGTGGGACTGAATGAAGCGTTTATTTACCCACAAGGCTTTGACAGACAGGAGTGAGTGACAGAGGCAGATTATGGAAGGAGGTATAGGATGAATTAGTGTTGGCCGTCCAGCTACACACAACACAACAACCCAACAGTGCTGTGATGTGTGGATCCGCTGTCGGTGTGTCTGCTTAACACCAGGGACAGATAGGAAACAAACAGGCTGCAGCAAACGCCAACACACACATGAACAAATGCACAGGCATGTCCAGCCATAAGTGCGTCTTTTATTTACGTCCTGAATATGCCTTTTTTCACCTCTTCAACCCAACAACGAGGTCGTGCCTCATGTTAAATATGAGTATGAATGAAGTTTCCTTTTTGCCTGGAGTTCATACATAATAAAATGCCTGTGACTGTAAATGTTCCAACTATCGATACTTAAAGACTGATGCTCCGTCCACATGAACACAGATATTCTATTAACAGATAGTTTCTCTCCACGTGACCTTCATTTGACTAAATATCTGTAATAAAATGACTCCAAACTGGTACAAACACTCAAACCAGTTAGATAAGTTACATTAAGCCTCAAAGGCCTAAACATCCACCATCAACCAAAACCATCTACTGATGTAAACTGTTTAATACCTGCTGCTAATCCCATCAGTCCATGTAAATAATTGGTGTAAAATAGTTCTTCATCTTTTCATGGTCATCAGATATGACCCATTTGGATGTTCAGAGACTCCGTAGTCAATGACAGTGAATGGAAATACTAGATTTATGTTCAGTTAATGATATATTTTGCTGAAAAATGGCTTTTTCTTCAGTTTTCTCTGCTTTGATATAAAAGCCTTTGAATTTACACTGAACTGAACTTCAATGAACATCTACATGATCAGTAAATAAAATATAGGAAAATACCTGATATTCACTGAAAAATCCAAATGCAGAGGAACTGGTGAAATGAAATAATTTGGTTGGCAAAAAATTCAGTGCCTTTATGTATTAAATGAATGTGTCGATGACTGAATAACAAACACACAACCTGTGCTTTTATCTACATGAGCAGTAAATCAAACAAAAAATACCTGAAAAGTGCAAAATGCAGAGGATAATATTACAATAAATGATGATGAATGACTCAGCAAAGGTTAAATAAAGGCAAAACTCATCCACAAAAATAGTTTTAACACCGGTCCGATATGTCTCCTACAGGTAACGGTGCTGACCTCCATCTACTGCAGGTCCACACACTGATGTATACACCTGGATTAGATGATTCAGGTGCAGATTAATTACACAAACACATCACGGACATGAACAAAATGGGGTGAGACAGCATTGATTAACATTCTCTGAACACCTATACACACAAACCCAAAGTTTTAACCATCTACACCAGTGTTCTTCAACCTTGGGGTCTGGACCCCACGTGGGGTCACCTGGAATTCAAATGTGGTCGCCTTAAATTTCTAGTAATTGATTAAAAAAAAAAAACAACTTACTAATAAAAAATAGATGGTGAGTTGACAGAGACAATCCCAATCCATAACAGACATGACAAACTGAGTGTGAAACTGAAGCACTGTGGTACTGTTTATCTGTCAAA
>JAPQRP010000016.1:75232-89450 GCA_037367295.1 Apogon hyalosoma | reverse complement strand
CAGTAATCTACACCTGGCTTTACTGCCTCCGTCCACAATAATAGACATTATATAGACTAAATGTGTCTAAAATTAACATTTGCAACATGGTATAGCAAACTATTACATGATCAAAAACAATCTCCATTCTGAATGTCTGGGGTCGCCAGAAATTTGTGATGTTAAAATAGGGTCATGAGCCAAAAAAGGTTGGAAACCACTGATGTACACATTAGAAACCTCAGCTTTTGCGTCATCAAATCCTATTTACATGTGGAAAACAGGCTCAAAAATAGAGAAAAATATCTGTTTTGCAAAATCATGTGGACGGGATATGAGTATCCCATCAACACTAGTATTTTACTCCTGGATAAATCTTTATTATGTTGAACCAATATACAGTATGACGTCTGTGTGTTTTCATGCTTTAAAATAGACAATTTATAGCATATTCGCCTGTTAACCTGAAAACATCTGGAGGATTTCATCCTTTTTAATGAGTGAAACAAAACACACTGTGAGGAATAAACATTTTGATCTGAATGAACTTTGTTAGAAATGTTCCCCAGAGCTGATTCAAGTGCTTAACTACTGTCACTGCTTTATTTTCTTAGAATGGTGATCTGCTTGGTTGTATACGTGCTAGCATTTGCTTTTTTTTTTTTTTTTTTTTTTTTTTTTAAAGTTTCTGACATTAATAGACTCGTTAAAGTCAGGACATGACAATTGTTTTGTTAGTTTTGAAGTATTACATGTTAAACAAAGCCTCAGCACTTTTTTTTTGCATCTTATTATTGAAAATTGTGGATCTTACACTGTGAATCTTAATGGGAAAATGCATTGTGTTGTACTGATTTACTGAATATTAACCAAATACTTTGATTTTCTTTGTCACCACATTACAGTGAGTCTACATGTGTTTATTACTGGTGTATGATATTGTAGTTGTGCTTTTTTTCTATTTTACGTTCTGGTTTTACTCACTGAGAAGGTCTTAACAAGAAAGACACACTTTTCTCAACTTTCTTGTTCCAGCAAATGTTTCGTTTTCGCTCCCAGTTGAAATCAGTCGTTGACCTACGTTCGTCTTTTTTTTTTTATTATTCATTCAGATGGTCATAAAACAAAGATCACTCTGAATTCTCCAAGCCCACCATCAGTCTTTCGTCCTCAGGCCTGTTTTCTGGACTTTTTTGTTGCTCGCCACATCATTTTGTTCATGCCCAAATCCCCCGGCTTTTATATCAAAACCCGCTTGTTCCTATCCGACTCCCTCCCCTTGCCGCAAATCCTCGCAGTCAGAAAAAAAAAAAAAAACACAGGAGAGAAAATGAGAGGCAGAAAATGGAGGAGAGCAAAATATCTCGGAGGAGAAGGGCCCATTAAGCGAGGCCTCTTTTCCACCGAAGAATGTGCCCAGAGATGGAGGGAGATGAAAGGAGGAAAAAAACTGCTCTTTATACTTTCTAAAGATAGATTTTTTTTTTTTCTTTTACTGCGAGAGGGAGACTAACAGGGAGGCAGGTTGGGGTTTGGATTGAAGGAGGAGGGCAGGTTGTTTCAAACACAAAAGCACATGAAAGAAGTCTTTTGGCAGAACAGACCCACACACACACTGTGCACACACTGCAAACACACAACCCAGCCATCAGGTTCACTTATTTAAATCATTGTTTCATGCGAGTCTATCTACTCTGCAGATATGCCCCGTATTGACGTATTTCATCATATCGCGCCTTATAAAACGCCGTTTTTCGCTTTAGTCAACAAGTATTTCGGTTATTTTGTGCTTGCATATCAATTTTCTGTCTTGCCAGTCCCTCTCCCTTCCATTTCAATTGATTTGTGTATGATTTACACATTATATGACTCATTGTAGCGGCCTGCGCGCCATAACCCAATCAATGCCGGTCCGAGGTTTAAATAGAGGAATGATATATGGCTGTATTTATGTTGTGCTACCCGTGCAGTTTTCACTAACAACTCTTTCATTCTCTCTCTCGCTCTCTATCAAACTTTGTGCAAGATTTGGAAAATGTGTTGGCATCTTTTCATGCGGTGCTTTTAAATCAGCCTTCCCTCACCTCCCTCTCATCCTCCATCACAGACTACTTTGAAGCCCTTTAATATTTCTAATTAGTTAATGGAGTTGATTGCATTCATAAAACCCTGCGGTAAGCATTTCTAGTCCTCGGGCCATCTCTGTTTTCTCCTCCTCCTGAAATATTACTTGTGAAAGCACTCGAACAGGTCCTCAGGCCCCCTCTGCAGCGGCGCCCAGTGCCAAAGTACCATCCATGTCTTTGCCTCAATAAGAAAGCACCCCCTTTTTTTCCATTCTTCTCTTTTACTAATTGGAGAGTGGAGTTGAAATGGGGCTACTGGGAGTTTTAATCTCCTTTCAGATCCATGTGATGATTCTACTCAGGATCTTAGCCCGGGGCCTTTAAGCCAGGATCATTAGAAAGCATTCAACAGCGCATCCAAAGGGTGTCCGAGCATCTCTCTTATTTCATCCTGCTTCCTTTACCAGCGTCTCCGTCTGTGATTTAATGTTTTGTCGAGGCCCGCAGTGATTTGAGTTAATTGTGAGAATGTAGAGGCTGCGAGGTCTGTTGAGAGTTTACATTTAGTCAGAAGAAGACGAAGCGAAGACTCATTAGACGATTTCATGGTTTCACGAGTCTTACATGAGCAGAGTTTTGGTCTTATTTGGTGGAACAGGTCCTTTTAGTAGTCCGATTAGGTTCATAGTGTCTACTGAGCTTATAAAGATTTATTTTTCTTTTTTGTCAGACAGATGGGAACAAAAGTAGATTTTTTTTACCTTGACATGTTTCAGCTACAACCTGCAGCCTTCCTCAGAAGGGTCACAGGTCCCTTCTGACAAAAAAGAAAAAGAAAACTTTATAGGTCCTTTTATTTTTACATTAATACTGTTTTCCCACCTTGCATTCTTTAAACATGTGTCTGGTTTCATTTTAGTTTTTCTGAATTTATAGATTTTTTAACATGTTTGTATGAATCTTACCTGGATGTCATTTTTATCAAACACAACTGATGTTATTACAATCTGATTTCTTGCTTTAATAATCTTTTTTTTTCCCACCACCATGTGTTTTCATCATGTGTAATATATAAATCTGTAACACACAGGAAAGCCTGATGATTCTGAAACGTGATTTCAACAAGTGATAACCTTTAATTACGTCTGAATCAAACTGTGATTAGATTTGCTCTCACCGAGAGTGAATAAAACCACAAAACTCCATCCACAAAGGAAAACACCTCGACTTTATTATTGTGTGTGATCTTCTCTCTGTGTTTGTGCAAAGTAAATAATGACAGAAAAACTGTAACTAAAAAGATTAAAATAATTAAGGACAATATGAGCAATTCAATTAAGATGTTCTCAGCCTCCAAACTCCTTATTCTGAGTAAATGTAACCTTTTATTTATTTTGTAAATTGAGTCTCATCCTGGTGAATTCTGTCGGGTCCACAAGTATTTGGACAGTGATGCAAATGTCGTGAATCTGACATGAAACATTGAAGATGTGTTTGACGTCTGGACTTTTAGCTTTAACTATAAATATATCATTAACCGTTTATTAACCACAGTCGTCCCATTTTCAGAAGCTCAAATGTAATTGGTCGAATTAAGATGGTTATAAATATGAGGCTGCCTTTCCTCCTGTAGATGCTTTTCCAGGTCTTTACTGCAGTCGCCTTCAGTAGCTGGTGTTGGTGGGTTTTCGTGCCCTGAGTTTGGTCTTAACGAACTGAGAAGCCGCTCCATTTGGGTGAGATCCGGTGAAGAACATCCTGTGACTTCACCTTCAGGAGATCTTGGCTGGTTGGGTTTTACAGTGTGTTTTGGGCCATTATCGTCTCCGTTCTGTCAGTTTATCATCATTTGTCCGAATCCACTGCAGACCTGGTCTGATCTGGATCATTACCTGTTCCTTTCCTTCTACGCTCTTTTCTCTTACCATCATTCTGGTACAAGTTCGTCAGAGAACCTTTTTCCATACCTGGTCAGTCTTTTTTAGAGGTTACCACTGGTTTCCACCTGTTGTTAACCTTCTGTATTTACATGGATGAAGGCGTGTGTTGATCATAGACTTTGATAATGACTCATCGACCTCCTCAGGTCTGTTCTGGATTCAGATGGATGTTGTAAAAGGGTTTCTCACCACCTCCATTTATTTCATCCATTCTTCCTGCTCCTTTAATGTTGTTGAACTCACCAGTGGAGTCTTTATTTTTCAGAATGTACTAACTTGTTGATTTGACCGCTCCTAAAGTTTGTTTCTGATAAATGTTTTTAGGCCAAATCCCGATTCACCCCTTGGCCCCTCCCCCTTACCCCTACTCCTCCGTTTTGTGTGTTATCCCGATTCTCATTTTGACGGAGGGGAAGGGCTAAGGCAGAGGGCTTTTTGGCCCTAGAAATGGGGATTTTTCAGGACCACTCTACGAACAGAGGGGTAGGAGAAATTTCCCATAATTCTGTTCAAATCATTGGTCAGATGGAGGTAAACACAGCTAAAAAGTGCAGCAGTGTGATGAAAAAAATACACAAATGTACATATTTTCTTCGTAAACAACTTAATCCTTTGATCAACCGTTTAATTCCGTATCAGTGTGTTATAGATCGCATTTCTGCAGTTTGCGGTTGATAGCCACAAAAAGACGACCAAAGCCCATGGAACAGATGGTTCCAGCTGCTGATGGCATGGGGAATACTGTAGGAAACAAAGCTGTTTGTTTATAGCAGCATCGATGACTGCTGATGACATAACAGGTCTGGAAGGGTTGAACCATTTCTTAGGGGAATGTTTCAACCCGTACCCCTTACAACTTCATTTCAAGGGGTAGTGCCTTGTGTAAGGGTCAAGGGGGGAATTGGGATTGGGCCTTAGTTGTTTTTTTTTAGCTGAATGATGCCTATTTCAGTTACGTTGACTCCTTGTTGGACCTCATACTGAGCAACATGGTATCATGACTCGCGTAAATACACACGTTATCTGTACACATTATAAGCTTTCTTTCTGTGGATGTTCACACTGTTGTTAGCCCCCCGTCCAACCTGAATCAATTCATCAAATACCGAGCAATGAGGGTTAGAGTTATGTAAACTGGAGATCTTGGCGTAAATTTACACGCGATCAAATGAAGTTGAATAACATGCGAAAGATCAAAAATGCGTATGTATAGCACGCCGAATGCCATAAGAACTGGTGTGACATACAGCGCCATTTCGTTTCATAAGAGGCGTACTGAGAATCCAAATGTAAATTCGAGATCTGGAATCAACTCTGGGTGTTTTATTGGCTTCATTTGTCGTAGAATAACCAGAGAACAGGACACATCTGGACATGAAGCTGATTCAGTCAGAGTCCAATTACTCCTGAGCCTCTGAAAATGGAGGAACGTTGGTTAAAATGGTTGTAATTCATAAACGGATGAGGCGATATTTTAAAAGTTACCAGTCCACACTTCGATCACTTCATTTCAGATCCACTGTGGTGGTGAACAGAGGCGACATTATCACAGATATGCCCCTGTGCAGATGCTTATGGACGTGACAGTAGATTGACTGTCATAGTCAGGACTCATTGATTGCATTCACTGTCAAATAGTCGTAAAGAAAACTGGAAGTTCGCAGAGTCTGAGATACCACATGTTAAAACGTCTAATAGAAAAATGACCTTATCTTACAGAGGAAATGAGGCTTGGTATCTTTTTTCATATCTACTAAATTAGTTTTTCACCTCTTATCTGTTGAATATCTATTACGGTTTCACTTCATAATGTGTTTTTGGTTCCTTTGCCCCGGCAATAAATGAATCGGCTGCCTAGATACTGCTCTCTTTCCCTTTTTTTCAGGAGGATTGTAATATCAATTTCCTTGAATAAACTGAATTTAAGCAGCTTCCAAACCCTCCAAAGCCTTGCACTTCAGCCTGCCTCAGAAATATAAAGTGGTATTTTAGTTTGTTGAATTTCACAGTATTGGAATAAAAAGAAAAATATATTGTGGAGAACGTGAAGGGAATAAAAGTGATATTTTTCTATAAAAATGTTTCATGTGTCTTTTCTTTCCAGAGTTCATCCTCCTCTCTGTCTTTTTACTTATTCTCTCAATCTCTTGACTCTGTTTTCATTTCTAAGTCAATAAAAAGGGTGCCGATGCTTATCGCATAATGAACCCAGTGGCTTTCTACAGGTAATCCCAGTGAAATGCTGAACTCCTAGTGTTATTTTCCCTCCGTGGACGGAGAACAAACAGGTTTTCCAGCGGATCTGTACAGAGTTTAATGAGATCAGTCAGTCTTTGAGCAGTTTGTGTGATTTACATCTACATGGTTTTATTGTCTATCAGATGGACGTTATCATGTTATTGATGATTCCGCTCTAAACTCTGTCTCTGTTTGACAGATCCCAGACCCATGGACTTTGGAAAAGATCCCGTTTTCAACAGACCCTCCATCGATGAAGGTGAGGTTGGATTTCTCCATTTCTGTCTTCCTCTCCTCGGTTCCTCATCACCTCTCCTTTCCTCTTCTCATTTCCTCCATTCCTTTCCTCTTCAGCCAGAAGAGGTACCACCTGTCTTCTCTCCTCTTTTCTCTTTTACTCGTTTCTTCCTTTCCTCCTCATTTCCCGTCATTTCTTTTTCTCCTCGCTTCCTCCTCTTCCTCCTGTCCTCTACTTCTTTCCTGCTCATCTTCTCCTCTCGTTTCCTCGACTGTCCTTGTTTCCTCCTCTCCTCGCTTCCTCTCATTTCCTCCTCCTCTCCTCAGTGGAGTTTCTAGACTCTGTTCTCTACCTCCAGGTTTTTCTGTATGATGTAAAACCCTGCAGCGGCGGCGGTTGGCGGTGACATCCTCTGTTGTTCTGAGCTTGAATCAACCGTTAACATTGTGTTTTTCTGCACGTACATGTGGGCATGTTCGTGTTTATTTCCTCCCTCCTCTTACATGTTCCACAGCAGACAAAGGAAGACAGACAGCTTCCTCCTGGGCAACTAGAAAACATCTGTCTGTAGCAATCACACTTTACACCATGTGTTTGTGTAACGTGTGTTCCTATCCTTTGTTACTCTACAGCCTTTAGACAGATACAAGAACAGGGCTTTTAACCCCGTAAATGAGGCTGTTTACTGGTTTTCACAGGGTTCCTCCATAAAACACTGAAAACTATAGTATTTAACTGCAGACTGGCTTTTTCATTTTTCTATTCATTACATATGGAAACAAGATAACAGCACATTTACAATAATTCTTTCCAAATCAACCCCATTTTACAGAAATTTATACACAACTAAAATTATAAAGTATAAATCTAATCCAATTATTTAATTGCCAGGAAGCATAATTTGTCATAATATAATAGTGCAACATGACATCGGAAACAAGCCAAATGCCAGTTTTTGCATAGTGGTACATCTGCACAAATTAACATATTCATTATTGTAATAAAAGATAAGACGAGAAAGAAGAGAGGAATTAAAAGTCAAGATGAACTTACTTTATTGCCCCGGTCTCTACAGTTTGCCCGTCGTAATACACACACAGTGCCGAGCATTAGCAGTAGCCCAACTTTGCCCAACCAAAGTCCTACCTTAATGAATCCCTTTACCAAAGAGCACCTCAAACAAACTCTTTTTTTGAGTCCTAGAAGCCTTCCTTCCCATGATTTTTTATTTCCCAGACACATTTAAACACAATACAGCCAACAGGTTTAAGGCAAAATAACTTAAGACCTACCATATCAAATTTAAAACCTTTTAAAGACTTTTTAAAGGTATTAAATGCAGAATTGTACATTCAAGACTTTTAAGACCCCACACCTGTACCCTGCACCTGTATGAATCGTCTAACTTGTTTTCGTCTTGTCTTTCTAGAGTACGTCTTTCCCGGGTGGCCGTCCCCCTTCTCCACGCCATCCTCCAATGACGTGGACCCGTCCTCCGTCACCCTGGTGTCGGAGAAGGACAAGGACAATGCCTGGCTGTACACGCTGGACCCTATCCTGCTCACCATCATTGTCATGAGTTCACTCGGCGTCCTGCTGGGCGCCATTTGTGCCGGCCTCCTCCTCTACTGCACCTGCTCCTACAGCGGCCTCTCCTCGCGTTCCTCCACGACGCTGGAGAACTACAACTTCGAGCTGTACGACGGCATCAAGCATAAAGTAAAGATTAACCAGCAGAGGTGCTGCTCAGAGGCGTGAAGGGACGGTAGAAGATGAGGACCATGAAGAATTTAAGGGGACACGCCCGAGTTCCCTTGAAGTAGTTTTGTTCTCAGTTTGGACAATGAAACCACGAAAAAGAAGCACTATCTGTTATCCAGTCTGTGTCCCCTACCTAGTACCCTGCTACTCCCTTGCTCTGATGTCTGAGGGGGGAGCCAACCTAGAGTTTCCCCACCTACTTGTGTGCCAGTGGGAGTCGGTGACATTGATCCCCCATTTGTTGCTGTGTGAGGCCTAAACGGGGGGACATGGGACGCCAGCCTCCCCCTTCTACAGTACCATATCTCCTCTGCCTGCAGGAGAGAGCCTGCTCAATTCTACAAGCCTGTGAATGAATGAAGGAATGAATAAATGAATATGACAGATTTACCATTTAATTTAACCCACCAGCCACTGGAATGAAGCTAAAACAGAGATGAACTAGAGCCCGTGACAATCTGGACATTTGGACTACAAATGGCAGCACAGTCTGGGGTGTTTGGTGAAAGCAATGGTGTCGACATTCTGCATGAAGATGGGAGTTGCATCACGAAGAGGATGATTTCCACATTCAGCTGGAGCTTGGATGGTGCCAAAAGTGTTGTGCAGAAATGAAAAAGTTCCTCCTCTTCGTGACTGAGGAGTTGGGCTTCAGTGGACCATTTCACGGTGGAACTTTGACTGAAATCAACACATATCAAGTGAATGCCTAGCCCCTTATCAACACCACAACCCCAAAACCGACATAAGTTCCTAAAGGCGAGAAGGTGGGAAAAAAAAAAGAGAATGATAAAGGACATTTTCATTTGTTTGTTTTTTTTAGATATGAGTTCTGTGAGTTTCGGAAGCGTCCACTCGCTCGCTCCTTTGTCTGCCTTTGGTCTGCGCTTTGTGAAACCAGTGGCATAGAAGAGTAATGGTGACTGTTTTTGTTCTGTTTTAGACTCGTGTCCGTTCAGGAAAAAAAAAGGTAAAGAAAAGCCAGCTTCAGTTTGTAACCGCCCTGTAGAGCTCTTACGCCATTTTTAGACTTTCTTTAGCGTTGTGTTGGACTCCACGGTCTCAGTCTTTTTCTATTTTGGCACATTTTTCTGTTGCAGATTATACGAATAGAGGAAAGGGAAAGCATAACGGAGGACAGAAAATCAGAGGTTTATCTAAATCTAACATGCTGTTATGGAGTCGTGCTTTAGATTCAGTATTCTAGAGTTTGTCTTTGGTATACATATATATTTTTTTGCTTTTCAGACTGTATGATGCTCAAATGATGGACAGACACTGTGTGGAAAAAATGTCAGTGATTGTTTTATTGCAACCTATGGATTGCCAAAGAGCTGCATCTGTGCACGGGGGTGGGATGGGGGGGTGGGGGTTAAAACAGGTCTGGGTGGAGAATGGACTGAATCATCCTGCCTTTTTAACCGCCGCTGTTAAGTCAACCCCTGAACGAAGAACGCTAAATTTTAGAGAAAAAAATGAATGGAAGGAGAAGGAATGATAAAGGAGTATGGAAAATCGTCCCATCAACTTTCTTGGACACACATTCGAGCCTTAAGCTAACTACAGTATACGCTGTATCGGAGGACAGCCATTGAAGAGGGCCAGTGCTGCTGGAGGGACTGACGACGGCGAGATACACAAACACACAACAAACACACAAAGATACAAGGATAGGAAAAGAGAGACGGAGAAGGGAAGACAAGGAGGGACAACGGAGAATGGATGTGTTTACATGCAGGAAAAAGCCTGTTCTTCATACGTTATTTTGAGTTTTCCGTTACGTCCTGTTGTGGCATCTTTGACAGTGGCAGTTTCTCCTGCTGCCTCTAGGGGCGCTAATCAGTCAAACACTAATGAGTCGTTCAGCATCAATCAAAAGTGGTAAAATTCTATGATTAGCAGAGCCTGAGTGAGGATATTAGACCTTCTCAGAAAACATGGTTATAAACGAAGCCATTTCCTCATCTTCATCACAGGTTGATTACTCGTAACAATACATGCAGCATGGACGAAAACTAGTCCCACACGCTATATTTCATTGTCTTTGGCTTTAATTACTGCATTGTTTCACTAAGCTTATGCAACATCACATGATTAATTTCCACCATTTTACAGACACTAGCAACCCCAGATCATAACAAAATAGACCGTCACAAATAATAAATAAGACACAAAAGAAGTCAGGAAAACGTCCAAGGCATTCTGAAACACTAATGCTGCATTACAGGCAATCTGTGACTTGTGTTCTTCCAACCTTCTACCAGTGAAAATGCACTGGAATATCAGTCAAACCCGTGACTTCCCACCCGTGAACTCGCACTAGATCCATGTTCTCCCAGTTCTGAGTTCTGACGTCATATAGTCCGTAAAACAATGGCGGCTCCCATGGATGTGGTGTTTATGCAAACTGTTTATTAAAACAAGGTATTGCTCTGTGTAATTTATCCACAAATGTTCTGTATAATCAGCAGCTACGCTATCATTAGCTAGTTTTCAGTCCATTGACGACAAAATAAATTATTACCATGTATCCAAAAATACAAATAACGTCACATAAAAAAGGTATGACAGCTTCTCTTGCCTTATGCGCCATTTTTCCTCCTGTTTCCCTAAAATAAGCAAAGAGCGAACACCTCTGGGACAGAAATGACTGTAAATGAACATAAATGTCGTACAGTCCGTCATGCTGGTTTGTTTACATCTAGCTCCCACAGTTCCTTGTGCTCAGGCAGTTTTACGTGACTTGCCCGTAATGTTACAAAGTCGTGAGTTGTCATTTGAAGTCGTGACTTATGGGCTCAAAAACCTGCCTGGAACGCAGCACAAATACTTCGAAATAGTTTAGAAGAAAAAGGACAACGCAAAGTCAGAATGTCTCCGTTGTTCATGTAGATAAATAAAGGAGGCCTTTTTTCCTGACTGTTATTTTCTGCATGGCTTATACATTTTAAGACATTTATGACAATCTTTATTTCATATTGACCACTTCTATCCTCATACCAAAATTTACAAGTGTTGGCAAATTTTCTGGTTTGATGTTGGTTTAGCGCCTCTACAGGCAGTGGGAGGAACTGCAGGAAACAATGAACGCAGACAACAGGATAAATAACCCCCAACATTACACTGAAGTAGTTTTTTCCATGTAGCTCATGATAATGCAATGAAAAGAACTTTGTTAGGGTTTGGAAAAGATCATGATAAGGGGTTCAGCCATTAGCATTGTTACGCTTCTCTGAAATTGAAAAGTGTGTCCAGACATTGACAACACCAAATTGTTAGTATTTTACCACAGATATGACGATGGCGTCCTTCAACAACTGACCGGTATTATAGTTTTTTGTAGTTTTTGTGGTCAGTTACACTCATAAACCCAGATTATACTTAGATTTGACATATCGACAGACACTTACGTTCAGCATATCTTCTAATCATTCCTCTCAGTGTGCACAGGTGTCAACATACTTCACTTAAATTTGTCATTTTTATGGTCATGATGGAGCCACTGTGACTGAGTTTGACGGCGACCATGACTTTTTCCACGTGTCACATTATCTCTTCTCAGGGTCATAACAAAGTCAAACACATACATCATATACACGCTGCAGCGCACTTTACATCAGTGTCAAAAACTAAACAAATTTAACAGAAAATCAGGCAGTCAACGGAGGCCACAGCTGCTTTTAATCTGATATCCCTCGCCAGTAAATAAAAAACAAATAGAGATCGGATAGTAGCACCTCCAACGTGGGGTTAAACTCAAGCACTTTGTGTACGTTCAGCTGTTTTTCTGACCTCCGCACCCTTACATTCTCTATGTGAATGTTAACCTACCTCCTGAATACAGAACATGCTGCCAGTGAGCCAAGCATTATGGGTATATTAACTCATTTTTGTTCAGGTGCTACCATTCAACCCAATATGAGCTGAAGTGGGCCGGACCAGTAAAATACTCACATTTTAACCCATAAGGACCCAGACATCCAAAATCATTCACTGATCTAAACTGTTTAATACCTGTTGATCCATTAATCCAATCAAAACATGTAAATAATTGGTGTAAAATACAGTTCATCCTTTCATGGTCATCAGATATGACCCACTTGGACGTTCAGAGGCTCTGTAGTTACCGTGGAAACACCATCATCATCCACAGCATTGATTCACTAGTAAAACCCATGGAGTTGGATCAGTGACAGTGGATGGAGATGCCTATTTAATGTTCAGTTAATGATACATTTTGCAGCAAAATGGATCTTTTTCTTGAGTATTCTCTGTTTTGGATATAGTAACTCTCAACTTCAATCTGAGCTTTTATCAACATCTACACAAACAGTGAATTAAATATAGGAAAATACTTGATTTTCACTTAAAAAATGCAAAATACAGAGGATAATATTGGAGTAAATGGTGATATATCACTTAAGAAAGGTTAAAAATAGAGAAAAATTCATTTGGCAACAGCCACAAAAGTAGCACTGGGTCTTTATGGGTTAATAATGTTAACATCTATAAAGTTTCATTAAAAATGTGAATAACATGAATGACCTGAAATCTCAGAAGAAAAAAAGTGCAATTTTAACAATATTCTGCCTCAGGTTATCATTTACATGTGTATTAGAACTTACAAATAAGAGTGGATAAATACACAAACTATTTAATAACAGGCAGAATACTGGTACAGTTACACTTCTCTTAAAACATTTCTGGTTATTCAAATTTTTTGTGAAAGGATAGTTTCTAAATGTAAACATTTTCATTTAATTTAACATTTTTTTTTTTTTTTTATCCTAAAAGAGAAATATAACGTACTGCACCCTTTTAATCCACCTCGGCCAAATATAGTGTAAGATTCTGTTGAAAGTTACTGCCCATTTAATTTAGATTTGATTGCCTTTGTGTAAATTTGCTGCAGATGTCAGTGGATTCTTCAGATGATGCAATTACGTTGTTGAAAGGACAGATGAACAGACGACAAAACGATTACAATACATTCGGCCTGAAGTTGGCCGACGGGTAAAAATTAGAATTGTTATTATTTATGGGTCATTATGATAGTATTCTACTGGTCTGACCCACTTTAGATCATATATGTGACACCATTAATTGTTAATATCTTCAGTGTAATTTTTGCATTTCACAAATTCATCCCATGGGCCAGAATGGACCCTTTGGTGGGCCGGTTTTGGCCCACGGGCCGCATGTTTGACGCCTGTCAGAGAAGCTGCATTTATTCCTATTTCTTAAAGTGTAGTTTCCTCTTGCTGTGTAACATTCACGTGAAAAAGGTTAATGGAAACAACAAGAGCGGGTGATTCTCTGCATGTAAACATATCCACACAGACAGAAAATACAGCGTAAAACGAGGCTGTTAGAGAGAGAGAGACTCAATCACACAGAGACAAAACAGAAAGACAGACAGAAAAGTCTGTGACCCAGGCAGAAATCTCATAAAAATGAAATTAGAGACAGACCTCTCCTTTTCTTCTCGACGTTTATCCTTTTCACTCGTTGGACTGTGGACGATGAAGGTCAATCCCAGAACGTGCGCTTTGTTTTCCTAAATGTGTGAAGGATCTGGATTTAGATGGTGGGAAGAAGAGAGAAGAGTCAGTTCTGTTACCTAGAGGCTAGAGTCTCATCCACACTTGCATTTTTTTCATTGTCTCACATTTGCTTCAAGGAAATGAGGAGCAGGTTTGGCTCCACTCGTTCCCATCTCTGTCAGGATAAAATGAAAAAACACTAATTATATATTTGACTATTTCTGTACAAAGATTTACAAAGAAAACAGTAACGTCATTTATTGTATTTTGAATGTCAGATTTAAGGATTAATTATCAAATTTAACCCATAAAGACCCAAACATCCATTGACTTAAATCATCTACTGATCTAAACTGTTTAATACCTGTTGATCCACTAATCCTATCAGTACATGTCAATAATTGGTGTAAAATACAGTTCTTCATCTTTTCATGGTCATCAGATATGACCCAT
>JAPQRP010000016.1:7324-28971 GCA_037367295.1 Apogon hyalosoma | reverse complement strand
TATTATTATTATTATTATTATTATTATTATTATTATTATATGTAATAAATGCTTAAAACAGTGTTATAAAAAACCGACAAAAACAAACTTTCAACTATTTTCCATGTGTTCACACATTTTAGTTTGTCTACATCATTCTGTGTCCATGTTCTTTTTAGTTCTTTCTTGTCAGTTATCCTGTGATAGTCTGTGTTCATACTCTGCCCCTTATTTCACTGACAAACATCCATCATCTGATTCAAATTCAGACACTGCATCTGCCCTGAATAGATCTGCATAGAGATTTACATATATATGTATATAAATACACATACATTTATAACATGTACACATAAAATACAACTATCGAACTATACAAACCAGAAAAATAGATAAAAATACTGAAACTTGATAAAAACACACCAGTAGAACACTCCAAACCAGCACTATCACTGTTATATACAATTATTTACAAGAATTGCTAAAACAACATTAAAATGCTTCTAAACATAATAGAAATCTTCCATCTCTCTCTCACCGACTGCCCTCTGCTGCTCTCTGCTCCACCCACTTCCACCCCTCCCCCTCAGCCAATGCTGGCCTGTTTGCAGGTTGATTAGTAAAAAGTAGAAGCTAAAGGCTAATGCTACAAGGAATGTCTCATTCTATCATATTTATACATAAGAAAAATATTTCATTAATTTCATGAGCATATTTTCTAATTTTAATGTAATAAAACTAAATGAGACACTTCCATATTTTATTATTATGTAAAGTTTTACTTTAACTTGTACTAAACTTTGTCTGTTTTCATTCTCATATATGCATTTTAAGGTGTCATAGATTATTTGATCAATTATTCAGCTCATTATTATATAATATAACCTGTGATAATGGTGAAAGTGTGTGGTTTTTTTTGTCTTTTTCTTTGTCCACAACCTGAACATTTCCATTTTACTGCTAATATTCCCATCTAAGAGTATTTTTCCCTCCTTTTCTTTTTTAGATTACGTTTATGATCGAAGTGTTTTGTGGTGGTCGTTGCCTGAATCTGCAGCCAGACTCTTCTGGTCCGTGAAGACAGAGGAGAAGACGAACAGACGACTTTATTAAAAGACAAAGAAGAGACGGGAAGAAACACACAAGAGACCAACAGTGACAGGGTTGTCTCACATTCTTTCTTTCATTCACATTCTGTTCAGTTTCCACAGAAAAACAATGTGACTCCGAGGATTTAACATCATTTGACTGAACTTTTTCCAACTTTCACTGTTAAAGTAAAAGTCTGCATTATCGCTGACACACGATCATTTCCTGTTGTTGATATTAACCTTCCAGTATCCGGTACATGCATATGAACTAATGTTGGTGTTCATCACTGACATGCCAGGATGCAAAAAAAAAAAAAAAAAAACATGCCATGTTCTCCTCATTTTTCATTTATGTATTCATTTCTGTTCATTTTCTTAATTTTTGCTCATTTTGATGATTATATTCCCAATTTTTTCATTATTTTATTAATTTTCTTGGTTATTCTCTTCATTTTGTTCATTTTTCTGCATTATTTTCTTCATTTTTGCTCATTTGAATAATTTCCTGTTTTATTTATATATTACTTATATCTATTAATTTTCTTGATTCTTTGCTTCATATTAGAACATTTGACAGAAAAAACTAATAATGCATATTAATTAATGTTGCTGTTAATCATTGACATTTGCCAGGCTGCAAGAATAATAATAAAAAAAAAAAAAAGCCACATTTTTATGTGATATTAAAAAAAAAAAAAAAAAAAGGCTTTGTGTTATTTTTGCATCAAAATATATGGTTTGTTTACTTTACAAACATGCCATTTAAAGGGCTAAAAATATGACAGTTATTGAGTTTTTGGTATTTTGGTTTATGGCTGAAGTTGATGAAACAAAAATGTAAAAAAAAAAAAGAATTGTTTGGAAAAAAAGTCTGATATTAATGCTACTCTGTGCAGACTGTACGCTTTTGGTGATCAGAAGGATCTGTATGGGAGGATACCAGAGGGTTAAACCAGAGACTAGGTCGTCCACTTATTAAACTGGAGTGTCAAACCATTGAGGTTAGTAAAAAATAAAAATACCAAAAGAAACTCCAACACAGTAACACAAAAAGGTACAAAAAGCTGAAATCAATCATACAGTGAGAAGGTAAAACAACTTCAAGTCATCAAAACAAACTAAAAACTGTTTTTTTCATCTGTACTCGATAAAAACGACCTTCCTCGTCATTTCCAGTCAATAAATCAGCACACAGAAGCTGCTCGTGGTCATGTTTGCCGTTGTAGTTTATTTACAAATATTAAAACTACAAACCGTCGATCATCTTCATCCTAACGCAGAAACAAAACAACTTCACCTTCACGTGGCTTTGCTAACCCATGCTCAAGTCCAAAAGGTTTATTTTACATAAAATACAGTTAAAATCATTATTATTATTAGACTACCAACAGTACAATGTGGACCGTGGCCTTTAAATCAAACATATTGCACAGCCTGACTTCATTCATTCATTTTTTTCTTATCTTAAATAGTGCAAAAAGATTTTTTTTAACAGGAATGTTCTAGAGCCTCAGTCAAAAAAAAACAAAACAAAATTAACTTTGTACAGTGAACTGCCGACATAATAAACAAAAATAAATCAACATGGAAAAGGACGGGGTTCAACTTTGTTGGAGAAATAAAATAATAATAATTAACAGGAAGGAAAAAAACAATAACAGGAATAAACATAAATTTGTATAAGATTGCCACAGACAACAAAATAAATCTTCTCCATTGCGGAGAATGGGGCTGAGTCCACCTGAAGGCCCCGCCGGGTGAGTTTTACTTACAAAAACAGTAAAAAGGAACAAAAATACAAAAAAAAACCAAAAACAAGAACAAGCAGGTGTTAGGAACTGAAATAAGAGTCTGGTTTTCGCTCCACAAGGGCCAGCAAGTCTGGTTTCCAGAGTCAGCTACGAGTTACGGGGTTTTCTATTCAGTCTATTTCTGCAGTTACTCCTCTGTATTCATTTACACGTGTGTTTGTGTTTTAGTTTGGTTGCAAAGCCTGAAATCCGTTTTCATGTAGTCGCCATGGAGACGTCGAGTGTGAATGGCTCAGAAACAAAAACGGCAGAACTGGGTTTGTACCGTTTATCTCCAAAACAGCAACAAGAGGAAATCAGGAGATGAAAAAAGAAAAACAGAGTCTCCTGTAAGGTCCAAACGGAGGAGGAGGAAGGGGAGGAGCTAAAGGATGCGGGAGTGGATTGTAAAAAACAAAAAAAAAAGAACAAAAACAAGACAGAGCTTTGCCACCTCTATGTGTCGAGTCCGATCCAAGTGCTTACAAACCCAAACAGGAAGTCGTAGGAGTACTAGTGGTGCGGGGTGGATGTGGTGGGCGGGACTTACTTGATGTTGTTGGCATCGGCCACCGCCGCCGAGAAGGAGCAAGTAGAAGAAGAGTCTTTTATTGACTTAGAGGCGGGGCCTAGGACATGGCCGGGCACCCAGCCCTCGGCGGCGGGCGATTGGCTGTTGGCCGGACGGTAAACCAGGTACATGTTCTGCTGATTGGCGGCCAGGATCTGGACCGTCTCCCCCTGCGCCACGCAGATCTCATTCTCCTTGAGCGCCGAGTAGTCCTGAGTGACCAGCATGGTGGACGAGACGCCATTACAACCGCCGTCACTGTCCTGAGGAGCAGAGGACCATGGGAAAAAAGAGGAGGAGGAGGAGGAGATGAGGACAGTTAAGGACAAGGTTAAGGAGTGTTCATGTGGGCTGGAGGACAGTCCTGCTGAGCCCGACCTGAGGAGGAGCAGAGGGAGGTCAGGACCAGGAGGACCAGGGGGAGGGACAACCGGTGCACAGCGTTAGCCGTTAGCTCGACACACTGTGTTGTGCTGTTACTGGAATGTTAATGTCAATAAATAAAAAAAAAAAATAATTAAATTAAAAAATAAAAAAAATCAATAAAGTTCTGTCTAATCTAATGACATGACTGACTGATTTATTTTTGATAAAGTGTAACTGGGATGTAATCATTACATCTGGTCAAAGGTGATTAAATAGGAAAAAAAAGAGGAATCTGTCTGAAAACATTATTCCACCTTAGGTATATTCCTATATATATATATATATATATACATTTACACACACACCTATAGGTAACAGTGGAGTTATAGTGTAATATTGGGGATACGTTTCACTACATATACTACACTACGTTACTTAAACAGAAATACTGAGAAAATCTGGGTCATTTAGCTCATGTTTTCGTGGATCTCAGCAGGTTCTAATGTTCTGAGTCCAATCCCTGCAGGCGTCACCAACCACTCAGTCCAAGTAGGTCATAAACACACAGCTCAGTGTATATATATATATATATATATATATATATACACATATACACACACACGCGCCCTAACAGTATGTGGCTACACCTGCAGTAACCCAGATTTTAACCTTGGCTTTAGGGATGAGTAATGCCGTCACTAACAAGAGGAAAAGTGTGGGCAGTGTCCTACTTTAAAGGGTACCTGTAATGAATTTCCACTGCTAGCTATTTCCCAAGATCATGTATAATACTAGTGGTTCCGTCCAGTAATTTGTGTCATAGCCTGTTGTCAAGTACGCGTTGTTGAGTACCAAGTCGCTGCTCCGTCCATCAGTCGGTCATGATCAGTGACATGTGACCTTCACGGGCTGTTCCAGCACCAGTACTGAACCAGACCGGTTGTATTGTCTGATTACCTGGGCTGAGATGGACTGGTCCCTGACCCAGTGCAGCAGACACCAGTCTAAGATGACACATTATTGTCCAGTGCTGGGTTGGGTTTCTAGAACAATGGTGGAGTGGAAAGCTTACAGCTGCACAAACAAGAAGTGCAAACATGTGCTTTCCACTCAATCCCGCTCACTGACTGCTGCTTGTTTACTCATTCATCATCTATAGACAATGATGGCACGTCACTTCTGGCCGGCAATAGCTGCTCCCCATGGGTTCTGCCCACACATGTAATTCACATAATAGAAAGGTCCAGTGTGGAGTATTTATGGTGATTTTTTTTTTTTTTTTTTCACTGAATTTGCACCTTTTTTGCTTATAAGTAATACATAAAGCACAGTTAATGTCGTAAACATAACCAGTACGGGTACTCTTTAGTAAGTCTGACGCTGTTTCCTGCTCTGTCATGTTCATCATTTATTCGTATTTTATTTGTGTGTGATGTTATTTTCTACTCCGTCCGGATACAGAACTCACCCTGGGATCGAAACATGACGAGCCGCCGTTGGAGGTAGACACTTTCATCGGGCTCCTCCCCCTCTCACTGTCCTTCTCGCCGAATCCGACGGCAGACGAGGGCCGGCTGTTGGACGACATGGCGGGCCGATTCCCGGAGGACGAGCGGTTCCGGGTCAGGGAGCCGCTGCCTCCGCCCTTCTCCTTCTGGTACTCGATGGGAGACTGAAGAGCTGCGGGTGGACACAGACCGGACAGAGTGGTCAGTACACGAATCAGCCAGCACAGTGGACGCTTGTGCTTCAACCCATACACTGACACCTATTGGCCAGTTGTGGAAGTGCTTTTTTTTTTTTCTCATAACCAAGATGGCCAACAGGAAGTTAGAAATGTTGAACATCCTAGGAATAACTTTTACATCCTTCTATATCAGGACACTCCTGAAGGTAGAAAAAATAAGCAGCATCAAGTAACTAAGGATTACTATCATTGGCAAAAATTACACATATTTATTTTATATTGGAAGAAGTTTACAGTTAATCCCATGTCGACTAAATTGGACCATGCATCACTGGCTGTTTTTACACTGTAGTTCATAACCTTACTGTAACTTTACTGTTCTGGATAAACTTGATCTGCACTACCATGTGGAAATCAATGAAGAAGAGTGTAATTAACTTTTTTTTTTTTTTTTTAAACAAAAAGTATTTTTTTGCACATATTATTGCCATAAAGTAACAACTAGCATTATAATATGTTAAAATGTGAGAAAATATCAGCTTATCAGCATTAAAAATGATTTTATGTCATAGTTTTCATCATTTTCTGATATTATTTTTCTTCCTCAGTGCAAAGTGAAGACTGTATAATGTCAGTTGTGGTAGAAAATTATTTAGTCAAAACACAAAAAATATATATAAAAATGGAGGTAGAACATTTATAATCATAGTCATGGATTAAAAAAAAGAAACTTTGAGAGAAATTAAGTAAAAACCATCTCTGTGGCATTTTGGAAGTAAACCAAACTAACCAATGCAATGATATTTATCCCAATATAAAACTATATTATGACACTTGTCATTATTGTTTTGTATCCAATACCCATTAGAAAAAAAACACCTGAATTCTACATGTCCAATATTCTTTTGTCCATATGGTGTATGTTGTGTCTCTATGAAGCCACGGTTCAGTTCTTTATAAAAGTAAAGACTAAAACTTCCTCAAACTGGGTCAGACTAGACTCAAAGTTACCTTCATCTGCATTTAGGATTCATTCAGTTGTAACTGGAGCATCCCAATGTGACATAAAGATGATAAAAACTAAACTCATTTCTCTGTAGCTGTGATTCTTTTCGTCTCCGGTCTCAGAACCCTATAAAACCCTGAACATGTCGAGGTTAAACGTGGAGCTCATCGGTCGTGAAGCGGCATCTCACCAGACAGGAAGTTGCTCTGAGCGTCCAGGACTTCCTGGATGTGTCGGACCCAGACCTGCTTGATGTCGACGTTGGCGGCCTGCAGGGTGAAACGCTCCGACGAGCCGCGACACGACAGGACGAACTTACAAGGGTCGTTGTCCACGCTGTCCTCCAGACCCAGGTAGGACACCTGGAAGGACAAGAACACAGAGAACCCCCCACTGAGAACATCTACTACTGAATAAGATTAGATCATGATTAGATGAAATTAGATTAGACTGATTAGACATTATAATAATAATAATTTCTAATATAGAAATATTAGAAATCTAAGAAGTATTATCTATCTACCTACCTACCTATAATCTAATAGTAACAGAACTAATAATAATAAAGAGATAATAGTAATAATAGTCAGTAGTAACAATATACATGTATGTAATAATAATAATAATAATAATAATAATAATAATAAGGACGGCTGGAGCATTGGTTCCATCTCAGGCAGAATAAAACAGATGAATGAAAGTAGATCAGGGCTGTTTTCTTTTCCTTCATTTCTACTGTTTCCGTCCTTCATTTCTGTGACGGCTTTCTCGTACCTTGATGCTCTTCTTGAACTGGTATCCAGGCGTCGACGAGCCTTTCCTGAGCAGTTCGCTGAAGATGACGATCTGCTCGAAGAGGAAGACTCGTCGTTCTTTGGAACGCGACAGAACGCCAGTGTCCTGCTCCGTTACGAAGAAGGTTTCCTGCTGCAGCAGTTTGCCCTGACTGGTCAGTTTACCCTGTGGACAAAAACGCCGACAGTCAGCGCTCGGACACGCCCACTACCGCCACCTACCGCCTCCTACCTGTGGACGACGTACCTCATACCCCTGCAGGCGACCCAGATTCATCATGTCGTTACAAAGTTTAGGGACCTGAGACATCAAATCTACAGCTTTCTAGAAGACAGAAGAACAGCTTTACGTTTCAGACAACTATCAATAATGCAGTGGATTCATTAAAAACACAGGAAATAAAAGTGGGTTTGTACCTCGATTTGTTCACAGTCCATTCCTGCCTTCGTGCTGTACTTCAGGAAGTCCTAAGGAGGAAAATGGCCTCAACGTTAACATCATCAGGTGGGTTTAATAAAGGTCAGGTAATAATCTACACACAGACTGTAGAGGAGGAATAAATATGATTATAGTAGATTTTTAAAGGTCTCCGATCGCCTCCGCTGTGCATTTTCTACCATCTACCAACCTTTAGTAGCAGCTGATATTTGGTGATTCTCTGGATGGGTTTGATGAGGAAGTCACTGATGCTCAACCTGGACTGGATGTCCTGCTGGATCCCCTGGAGGAACAACAATCAGTCAAAGTTTTTATGTTTGGTTAAAATGGACTGTGAAGTTGTTTAAATATAACAGTAATGAAAGCTGTTTGATGATGTGATAATCTGTGACAACATTTGTGTTTTTGTAGCATCACTTACGTCAAAATACGTGTCATATTCTGCTACGATGAACTCCGACTTGGGTTTATTCTGACAGTAAACCACGTACATGTGAAGTCGCCTCTCCTGTTGATCAAACATCAACATTCAGAGAAAAGGTGGAGCCTAAAGCGCCATCATCGTCGTTATCATCATCATCATAGTCGGTGTCATCAGCATCATCTTCATCATCATTGTCATCATCATCCTCATCTTTGTCACTGTCTTCATCATCAACATCACCGTTATACTCGTCATCTTCATCACTCTCATAGTCGTCATCGTCACAGTCTTTATCGTCATTATCATCATCATCATCATCATCATCATAGTCATCATCACCACCAGTACTCACATGCTTGATGAAGAGCTCAGGCAGATGCTCATGGTCGTCCAGACATTTCTCCAACTCCCCCACAAAGAAGCTGCTCAAACACAGAAGCGGCGTTAGTGGGTAAAACTCACAGTGAGCGGGGCTTTAAGGCGTGGGACTTACTCTCGGTGCCAGTCGTAAATCTGGTGGATGTTCCCAAACACGATCTTGTCCTTTCCCTTCATGTCATCTGGGACGCCCTTGTCCTCGATCCGCTTCATGAATCCCTGAACAGAGGAGACGGAATCAATCAGAAAGACGGGACGAGGAGTAACCAACGGCGACCAAACGACGACTGAAGCAGCAGGTTCATGGACGACGTGATAAAGACGATTCAGATTCCAACTTGGATCAAATATATTTACATGCCTTAGGACATTTATTCACAACAGTTTCAGCCTTTTGTGAAGCATCTCTGAACTGAACCCTCAAAGATCCAAACATCCACCGTTGATCAAAACCACCTACTGATCTAAAATCCTACCAATACATGTAAATCAGGGTTTCTCAACATTCTTTGAACCACGTCCCACTAATGGCATCATGAGCACCCCCCAAATAATGTGTGGGACTGGGGTGGGTGGGTTGTTGTACGCTATTCTAAAAGTAATGCGACGTACCTGTATGTGGCAGACGTGGTTGGTTATAGAGCTCTGTACATAAAGCTGTGAGTAAGTGAAAGTGAGTTCCCTTCACCTTATCGACTACCAGCTGCCCCCCGAAAGCAAATTTGCGCCCGGGGGATGGGGGACGACAATGTGACAGACACCCCCCTCCCCCATGTGCTCGCACACCCCTGGTTGAGAACCTCTGATTTAAATAACTGGTGTAAATACAGTTCTTCATCTTTTCGTGGTCATCAGATATGACCCATTTGGACGTTCAGAGGCTCCGTAGTTACCATGGAAACGTCGTCATCTTCTACAACATTGATTCACCAGTAAAACCCATGGAGTCGGATCAACGACAGTGAATGGACACACTGGGTTTATGTTCAGTTAATGACAGATTTTGATGAAAAAAATTAACCTCTGAATTTCTTCATCGGCATCTACAGTATACGATCTAGTGACTTACATATAAGAAAATAACAGTTAATCCAGTAAATAGTCTCACCTCCACCACGATGCCCAGGTCTTTAACGTAGTCTTTCTCCGTCTGAATCAGCTCATTCAGAACAAACCTGAAGGACATGAACAGATGTGAGTCAGACTCCTGGAATCAGAGGAGGATCGGACCTCCTGTTAACCCTCTGGTATCGGGGGAGGACCAGACCCACTGTACTCACATGCGTCCTCTCATGGCTTTGGCTCTCTGCTCCTGCTCTGGGTTTCGAGGTTGGACGGGGGTGGTTTGTTCTGGAGGCGACAGGGAGGAGAAACCCGGGTACGCTCCTGGTTCCAGAGTCTGAGGAGGCAACAGAGAGACGTTAACATTCATCCGCTCATAATCTAGTGTTTAACGGATTTACATGAATACTGAACAATGAGAAACCATGTGTCAAATACAGTGACATGACAGCAGAGGGCAGCAGAGGTTTAGGGTTTAGGACCAGAGATGAGCAGCTGACCGACCCATGTGATGACACACAACAAACACCACAACAACACAAACTCTTTCTACATAACACTTCACCTGCACGCTATTCATTCTAATCCACAGATGGCGAAGTATAAACCATAAACACACTTTATATGCTCTACATCTGCAAACAAGAAACATTTCTACATGAAACTGAATAAAACAAATACATGATGAGGATGAATTTGTGCACATTTGATCAAAAAATCCTGATTGGAACAGAATGAGTGTTAAATAATTTAGTTTTAAATGCACAAAAATTTGAATAATGTTAAACAAAAAATACAAAACAGTTTAGTTTATTTTAATTAATGCAGGACGTGTGTCTTAGGTACTCAGTTAATGGATAAATCCAGATTTCTGTAAATGTTTCCAGTTGATCATCTCTTATTTACTTCATACTTATGAATGAGATATCCTGCGTTAATTAAACTGCTAAAATTAATAACATTTTAACATTAATCACATTGATGTGCAAGTAAATATTCATAAACATGTACACATGAACAATATATGAAACAAATACAGGCACAAACACAACACATGAATCTACCACACATGCAAGAACTAAAATATTTAATAAAATATTAAAACATGAAGCGTCGACGCTGACGTCAACATGTTTTACACATTTATTACAAACTCACCATCTTTGTTTTAACCAGTTTCTCTATAGCACTAACGAGTTCTGCAGCACTGGGAACATCAGAGGAGGACTGGAGGGATGTTAGCAAGGAGGAGGACTGAGGAAGAAGAGGAGGAGGAGAGGGAGGAAGAGGAGGAGGACAAAGAGGGGGAGAGAGGAAGAGAGAGGAGAGAAGGAGGAATTGGAGAAGAGAAGAGGAGGAAGAGGATGAGGTGGAAAGAGAGGAAGAGGAGGAACAGGAGAGGAATAGTAGAAGGAATGAGAGAAGAGAAGAGAAGAGAAGAGAAGAGAAGAGAAGAGAAGAGAAGAGAAGAGAAGAGAAGAGAAGAGAAGAGAAGAGGAACGGGGTGGAAGACCAAAGCAGAATCGCATTAGGACAAGGAGGAGAAAGCAGAGGAGTCAGAGTTAGATTTAGAGCTCAGAGCTACAGATCAGGAAACACAGTCCAGACCAGGACTCTAGAACATATAGATCTGGATAAACCCCGTCCTGTCCAGACCAGAACTCTAGAACAGACAGATCTGGATAAACCCCGTCCTGTCCAGACCAGGACTCTAGAACATATAGATCTGGATAAACCCCGTCCTGTCCAGACCAGGACTCTAGAACAGACAGATCTGGATAAACCCACCTTGTCATCCTGGGCGGGTGGGTCCTTGATGATCTCCATGGGGGGGGGCAGTGGAGTGTGGGCCTCCTCATCTTGTTCCTCCTCGCCACCACTCTGCATCCCCGACGCCTTGGACAGGACGTCTTTACTGAAGGGCCTCTGAGGACACGGAGACAGGACGACATGAGATGGAATCACCATGGATACGACATGGAATCACCATGTACATTAAACCAGTGTCAGTGGTTGAGCCGTTGTGTTTCTGTTTTCACTAATGTTTACAGAGGGTCGAACTGCTGAATTCTGGGAAATTTACAGTGTTTCAATCCACAGACCTCGTCCTGGTCTAACGTGGTCCAGGACGAGGATCAGAATCTGGTTCCAGACAGAAACCTGGAACCTGGAAAGAGGAACCTCAGACGTTTTACTGTTTCATAAATGTTTACAGATGTAAATAAATCCAGTGTTTGACAGATTTACAACACGTCGACAGTCTAACTATGGAGATACGGTGCAGTCTATTTTTATGTTAAATAAAACCTGCACCACAGAATCCGACACCATCATCCTCTCATTTAATATTCATTTGGACATTATGTCAGATTTTGTTCATTTTGTGGATCATTTTAATTTTAGTGGGTTTGGTTGTGATAATTATTTTGTTCATTTTCCTGATTTTTTTTTCTTTTTTTCATTTAATGATCATTTTGTAAATATTGTTCTATTTTGGATAGTTTTGTTCATTTGTATAAATTTTAGTGATTATTTTGTATATTGTTGCTCAATTTATGTTTTTTGTTTATCTTGAATATTGTAGTGCTAATTTGATTAATTGTTTAGATTTTTTTGTTAATTTTTGTTACTTTAAAATATTATTTTGGTAATTTGCAGTCATTTTATGGTTATTTTTATACATAATTTTGTTTGGTTTTAGGCATTTTGTTTATTTTTAAATAGGTTTTATGATCATTCCGTATAGATTATACTTATTGTGTCTACTTTTTTTGGTTTTTGTTCTTTTATTGTTGAGTTTATTCATTAACCCGCTAATTTTGGACATTTGAGTTCACTTTTGTCCATTTTGATGCTCATTTTTATTCATTTTGTTAATCAAATTGTCATTGTTTTGTTTATGTTTTGGTTCTTTTTTATTATTTCTTCAACTGTTTTCTTTAGGGATTTAGTAGGTGGATTTAAAAAAAAAATCAAATCAAATGAATAGAATAAGTTCCCTTTTTATTCCTTATTCATTTTCCTTATTTTTTTCTTCCTGTTATTTAAATGTGATAAGACAACACATTCTACTTCTATTAATCTGTGATATTGCACTGTATTATCACAGTGACTCTAGGATACATTTTTATGTGTGATTTTTGTACATTTTCTACGCATATATTGTACGTACTCGTCTGGGTTCTCTTTCATCCATGTCATTATTTAATACTGTCTGATGATGGAGGTCTTTTACATCATGTAAACCTCCTCATCTCCATCACATCGACTCTTTTAACCCTGTTACCGTTTTATGGACCGACCCCTCACCTCGTCGATGATGTCATCATGCAGTGCCAGGTCAGGCTGACCCAGGTCGATGCTCTTCCTGCTCTCCTCCCGCCCACTTCCTGGTCCTGGTCCGAGGAAGAAATACCACGAAAGAAAAGCACTTCATCTTCATACTCATAACTCCACAACAGATATTTACACATACTAAAACACACTCCGTTCCAGTTCGGTCTAATTTGCCGTCCTCTACTGGTTTTATTTTTTGTTAGACTTTCGTGTATCGTCACTGTCATTTACGGTCTGATGGTCTTACCCGTCTTCTTCTGCTTGTTGTTGGGCAGTTTCTTGACAGAGCTGCCGTGGCTGAGGCGGCGGACGGGGCTGGTCAACCATTTCCTCAAGGTGTTTCCGGACCGTTTGGGTCCAGGGGAGCTGGACTGTAAGGAGCTGAGGGAAGCCTGGGGCTGGAGGTTCGCCACCGACTCCGTCTTCCCATCGGAACCGCCCACTGGGTAGTTTTCTGAAAGAGAACGGGTTCGGTTTAGGTCAAATTGGCCTCCAGATGGTGATACAACACTGTCACTTTTTTTTCCAGGTACTTTACCGCCTCATTTCCCCACAGAGATAACACCAGAGATGCACATCCCAGTTGGAATATTTCAACTTGTTTTGCACCTTACACTTCTATTTCAGCACATTACAGTTATTATCCAGATTCTACCCAGATCTTTTAGCGTACAGTGTTTGCTCGTGTGTTATATTTGTCTTTACTCATGTTTGCTGTGGTTTTATATTGTTATTGAATGTGTGTCATGCTGCTGCTACACTGGAATGTCCCAATTTGGCATAAAGTCCGTCCGAGTTAACCTTTAACCTAGATTCTCAAATTTAAATGTATCTATAATCAGAGTCTAAATCACAAATTCCTGCTTGAATTTTTCAGATTTTATCCAAAGTGGCCTTAATACACTGGTTTAACCTGTATTACAAAATTAGAACTGTACGTAACATGATATAAATTCTAATGTACATGTTTTAAGCTGTAACAATATTATAACAGATTTCACTGACAATTTCATAATCTGAGTCATTGGAGAGTCACTGTGTTTTGACTGGGCATAAATAAAGTGCAGATTTCCAGTGTTTCCCTTGTTTATTTTGTTCCATTTGGCCTCATGTGTTTTTAGAGACGACTTTCAGACACAACAACATCGTGTTTAGATGAACGACAGTGTGAGTCCAGATGAGTCCCTTCTGTTCATAAATAAAAAAACACTGGTTTAGCAGCTGCTCTCCAGTCAAAAATACCTCAACTGATGTAACGTCTGAAAACTAGTTCATATGTTTTTACTGAAACGGCTGCAGAATGCGGACAGATAGGCATCTGAAACACTTCTAAAAGGAAGCAGGAAATGTCATCAAACAGCTCAGATATGTCGTTTTACCACTCAACTTAGATTAGGTCACGGTTTAGGAAACGTTGAACTCATTTAACCACTAACCAAAGGGAGAATAATTCTGTCTCATTTCCGTGGTTAAATCTCTTTGAGAACAGCGGTTATGTATAGTGTTAGTGTAGAAAAATGTACTGTAAGGTGTGATTTCAACCTTTAAGTAACAGATACCAGTATCACTTTTGCTTCATAAACATAATTTTACTCCACATAATCAGAATCAGAATTAATCTGCCATTGCGCAGCAGTACAACGAGATTAAAAGCCAACCTTAAAGTGCGATCACATAAAACAACAGAAGTAACAACGGACAATTAAAATGCGACCACATAAAACAGTAACAAGAAACAATTGAGTAAAATGACAGTGCAAGTGTGTGATGGTGAATAAATAGTAATAAATAGAACTCTATATGTAATGTGTTTCTTTTTGAATCAAAACAGCATCCTATATTTGCTATATTATCAGTTAATTACAAGTTTAATATAATACACCATCAACAATATAATCCTGAAGTGTTACTATTTGCACTAAATACACCCATTTAAACTGATAAAACAGAGCAAATTAAAAATAAAGGCCTGAATAATTACAATAATAATTAATTCTGCAGGTGATAGAAATAAATGTCTGGAAGCTATTAGTGGAAATATTATATTATATAAAACCGAGAGGAAAAGGTTTCACTTCTAAATTTTATTTGATTATTTAATAATTCAATATTATAATCCAGAAGTGTAACTGTATAATGTGTTGCAAGTCACACAAGTTTAATAAAATACAAAAACAACAACAATATAGTTCTGAAGTGTTATTGCTTTTCGGTCACTGCAGGTGTGTGTGTGTGTGTTTCAGTTAAATGCTATTCGTAGAAACTTACAAACACCACAGGAAGGAAACATTTACACAATTAAAACTCTGCTAAGTAATGAACAGATTATCTTCACTGAGATGCTACAGGGCTGTTATTTTGGAACAGTCGAGCAAACGTTTCAATAATGGAAAACCACATTATAGTGATTTTAACATTGCAAACATGACGATTTGTACTAAAAAGGATGATTTCTACTGGTAAAATAGAGAAAATTAGAAATAAAGGCCCAACTCTTTTACCTCTGATACACTATTTGAGGAAATATGGTATTTTATTGAAGAGTAAATATCTATTTAATAAAGACCAGACAGATAGAGGGATATGGGCTAAAGGAATATTCGAAGTCATACTAATTTTAACCGGTGTAAAGAGTCCTAGATATATATTTCTGTACAGGTTCTACTGTTGGTACACTGCAGGTTTCAGTTTCGGTGAAATATGTTTTAATCATTGTGGCTTTAATGTATTTGTGTGCTTTTTGGTAAAACAACAGAAGCCTTTTCTCCATAATATCAGAATCCAAATCAGAAAAGCTTAATTGTCTGTTGTGATAGAAAATCTTATACATCGCTCATACAAAAAACAAACAAACAACACAGATACACACAATTCCTAAAAACCTAGTGAGATAACAGAGTACTGAGACAAATAATTTATACAGAGTTTAAGTAAAACTCTGAAAATGTGCAACGTGGTAAAGTGCATGTGCTGGATATCATTTATGAGCGACTGCTGGTTTGAAATGTTTATGGCAGTGGAGATAAAAGAATGGTGGTAAGTGTTCTTTTTGGACAGGGGGACTTTAGAGCGGCGGCCTGATGGTAGAAGCTGGGAGGACTTGTGCAGTGGGTGAGTGGGATCTGCTGGGATGAGGCTGGCGTTCCTTGTGACTGCTTGGGTATGGAGTACTGATAATGCAGGCTGGGTTTTTACATCTTTAGGTCATTTTCCTGTTTGAACAAGCCTTTAATTTACTCAATTTCAAGGGTTTCCATGAATGTCATTCCTATGTTTAATTTATTTATTTATTTATGATTCCTATATTTCTCATCATTTCTGCCTTGTCTGTGTGTATGAAGCGACTGTGTGAACAGTAAATTGGCGTCATGTGTGGGGAGTGTGGTGGATCAGCTGCCCTCCACACCGCTGGGAGCTACACATGGTGGTTTCAGACAGGAAATGAAAAGGTCAGAGGTGAACAGCTTGTCCCGAGTTGTTCTACTCGACAAAACTAGCAGGACTTTTTTTTTTTTCCCCGTTTACCCTTTTAAATTCATTACAGACATGTTTATCCATGCGAAAGTCTGATTTTAAGTGTGTTTTCTGTAGGTTCGACAAACAGATGAAGATGACCCTGATCTGATCTGGATCTACAGTCGACCCAGGAGGTGTGAACTCAATGGGGATTAATGGTGTGTGCTTTCTGAACTGGGAAGTTGGAATTTCCGACTTCCCAGTTGGAAAATTCAACTGGAACGCCCCTGAGGTCAGATTTCTGACTCAGCAAATCCAGCCCGACCTTAACATTGTCATTCCAGTTCAACAGTGAATGGAAACTTTTTGTGTCATTGTTCCCAGAAAAACAGGAATTTGTGAGGCTGTCAGGTTCTGTCTCTATGTTAGAGTCCTGTAGTCTGGATGCAGGAGATCAATCTCCCAATAGAAGTGGGCGGGACTTTCACTGTAGGAAAAGTCAAAAAATTAAAAAATCTAAATTTCTCAAAAATGTGAACCAACTTTGTAGACATTGTCCAAAGGAAGCTACATATACAACTTGAAATGACTCCGACCAATAGTTTTGATGAAGACTGTTGAAATCTAGATGCTAGTGACCTTGAGTTTGATCCTTGAAGGTCAAAGGTCATGGACCCAAATGAAAGTCCAAATATGACTTCCAATCAGTGATCCATAGTAACTATATTGATATCTGTAACCATTTACATGTTATACACCATCAAAATGTGAACCATTAAATGTAAAGGCACAGTTAATGTTTTACAATTCTGCTGAAATTCAAAGATCAAAATTTCTCAAAACTGTGAACAAACTTTGTAGACATTATCCCAAGGAAGATACATAAAACAACTGAAATATAAGCAGGTCAATGTTAATCAGAACCAACTTGCTCTGTGGAATGTTTCCTGCTTCAAAGGTTGGGTTTTACTTCACTTAAATTTATCCAAACTCTACTATTAAACCACCGTCCAAAGGCCTTGTTTACAGTGTGTAGTAGCTGCTGCTGTAGGTGTTATCTGACCGTGTCAGCACAACAGTACAGATAAAACTCTGATGAAACCACCAACCAAGGTCAATGACTGAGTGTTACTGTTTTCTTCTCTCCCGGACACAAATTCTTGATACAAAACCACACGAGACAGAAATCTAAAGAACACAGGAAGGGGTCAGATGGTGAATTTCCCTGAAGGGATCATCAATAGTGAACATAAAAAAGTGCAATGGTGGTCATGTGGTCTACACTCATGTCATTTTCTGGTTTAATCAAAGATTCATGCTTGTGTTTGTGAAGTTGTTAGAAGGTTAAGACAAAATATGTCACATGCTTCAGAAACTGATGCATAAACACTGTCATCACTTTTAAGCCTTTGTTGGTGAGTGGTTTCAGATTTACCTGCAGAAACCCTTCTATTTTAGTCTTGTTTTGCAGAGTCTCTGGGTGTCGACCTATGTGCAGTGATTTTGTAACTTAAGCCAATCAGTATTGCAACAAAATAAAAGCAATTATGGATCATTATGTTCTTCTCTTTTGCTGCAATAGTCAGTGTTGTAAAGTTCTGTCTGAGACACAAGTCTGGGCAGAGTTTACCCAATGACACTTCAGGAGAGTTTGTTTTATAAAGGTGTACGTATGTTCGGGTGTGATTTAGAACATTTAGAATAGCTTTATATTTCACAACTTATTTTCCTTCACATTCAGCCACAGTCATCCATGTGTTCTAGTCCGAGCAGAGGTGGAGGTTGAAAAAGCTGTTTCCAAACACAGGCCACATGTGTTTCACCTTCCAGTCCTATGGGTCAGTGATACGAAGTGAATATGAGTAGATTAAGTACTGCTGAAAAGGGCAAATGAGGTGCACAATAATGATAAAATAAGAGTTTTCATGTTACTGGACTCACTGAAGTCACACTGTAAAATAATTCTGACTCACACAGTTTCTGCTTTATCAGACAGTAAGTCACATGGTCTCGACAACTCATCACCATCACAGCTTTGGATATTATGTAACAGTCTGTAGTTGTAGAAGTATGTAAAGCATTCAGAGAAATATTAAGTGGAAATACTAGTAAGTTCACAGGACGTATATAGCAGACTTTTTAGCTTAGAGTCCTGAGAGAAATTTGGCATCTTCTTGTAACACCCTTACAAACACCCATCACAAACTAACACATTTTTACTGATTACTCCATTTCTAACACAACTGACCTATATATTAGATAGTACTTTGTCCCAATTGTACAACTACAAGTTGCTTAAAAAAATAACTGAATAATAGACAAATGCACAAAGTCAACATTAGGTCAGAAAGAAACTCCAAGATCCTTCTTCTATTAGATCCTAAATGATGTCAGTGATGACACAGCTAACTTTGTACATTCATGTTTCATATACATCTCTTAAAAAAGACAGTACTATTAATATTTTAAAGAAAGTAAAAGAACTTACTTCTATGTTATTCAGGGACGTTACTTCATGTTCCCCAACTACCTTCAGGCTCAGGTCACTGCTTCTTATGTGCTAAGTGCTAATGCTAACATTTTAGCATGACTTTACAATAATATAAATTATTTTGTCACTTTTTTCTAGTAATTGACCACTTCACAAAGGTTAATTCTTCATGAAAAGATCTGGGGTTGGTCCTAGACCACCCTCAGTGCTAATGCTAATGCTAGGTGATGTGGTAACGCAGAGACTGAATTTCCCTACATGGACAATGAAGCGAGTTCACTTTTACTCTAATTCATCATAGTATTGTTGTATTACTGCGTTTCATCCTGTCGACCAAATAAAAGCAGGTCCGTGACTCTCTTCAGGTCCTGACCCTCAGTTTGGGAAACACAGGTCTAGAGCATTTGGCTTCAGTTCTATTAATATTTAGAAGAAAATAAAAGCACTCGTCTATTTTATTCAGGGAAGTTAATTCATTTTCCTGGGGTGCCTTCAATTGTGGCTCCTAATATGCTAATGCTAGTGCTAGGTGCTGTGTGTGTTAGGATGGTTAAAATGCAGGGACTGAATATCCCTACAGGGACAATAAAGTGAGTTCACCTTTACTCTAACATATACTATTGTTGTATTACTGTATTTCGTCCTGTTGACCAAATAAAAGCAGGTCCGTGACCCTCTTTAGGTCCCGACTCAGTTTGGGAAACACCGTGGTAGCGCGTTTGGCTTCAGTAATAATCAGTTAAATATCAGCCGTTCAATGCGACCACTGTTTATGGTAAGACTACACATGTTACAGCGGTCACCCACTATCGGCCCTGGTGTAGATTTGTTTCTGATGTTCCTAAAGCGCCTTTTCTTTCCCTACAGAAACACACCTGTCCTCAGGGCGGTCGACGACGTCAGCGACGCCTCCTCGAGTGTTGACCAAACCCAGTCGTGTGGATTAGAGCGAGCGAGGAGTGTCGAAGGTCAGACGTGAGCTTTCAGCAGAAGCAGGTTTAGTGGGTGAGAGTGTTGACAGACGGCTGACCACACCAGCTCATTAAGGACTGGAGGACGCACAGCTGATGGGTATGACGCCAGCAGTAACCACGCCCCCCAACCCTTTAACCCCCCAGAAACAACTGAAGCATCAGGTAGACACGATGCTACTGTCGGTTATTGGAGCTCATGGGCGACAAAGGAAAACCTCACATATTAAAAACGCTGGATCTACTTCATCAAGGCATAATCCTGACTGACATTTAATATTTAATCCTAATATACATTTTAAAAAATGTAATTGGACAATAATCTGAAATTAGGCTGAAATTATTCTATATTAATTTCCATAATTACTCACAATTATGTAGTAATTTTAGTATTTGTATTTTTTAGTAGGATACTGATCTTTGCTCTCCATAGAATACTCTACATCTACTTTTATCACTTCTTTTCTCTTTGGCATTCACGTTCTTGTATTTGTTGCTTTTTGCTAATTTTACTCAGTTGCAATTTATTTCAATTGCAGATGCATGGATTGCAAAACTCTGCAACAAAGCCAATGCTGTTGTTTTTAGTGTATATATTTTTTTTTTTGCCATTTATCCTGCTTTTCATGCTATGTACAAAATAAATCTTCAATATAAGTCAACCCTTTACTAAGAATGTCTAAAATTATATAAAGAAAACATTATGCCTATGTATAATGTGAATGTTAAATGGTCTGAAATAGTTCTTTGTACCATATATGGCTGTGCATGTTCTATTGTTTTTTTATGTTTAGTTTTTGTATTGTTCTTCGCTGCAGCCACACAGTACATTTCTCCTGTTCGTAATAATAAAACATCTTATCTCTCCTCTTATCGTAACACTCTTGGTCATACACTGCTGTGCCGCTGCCATCAGCCACAGGCAGGAATAAAGTCCAGGTCCAGGTGTAATTCTTGTAGTTCTTGTCATTCTTCTTTCTCTTCACACCCACATTACTCATCGCAGCACATTTTTTACACATAACACTTCCAACCCGACAATATTCATTTACAAATATTCTAAACTTTTTCCTGAATAGTGCAATCCTGAAAATATCGTTTCCCGACACAGAAATCTCCTGTTCCAACAGTCATCGAGTCCCAACATGAACTCATTGTGAGCTCCATGTTCGTCCGAGTACAACACATGAAACAAGGGGGTTTTGCAGCAGTGGCAGCGCTTTGTGGCAAAGTGAATAGTGAGTGTAGTCCACTGTACTGACAGCCAAAGTCAGGTGAGACCAGACAAGGACGCTTTTGTTCCTCAGCCCAAAGAAACACAGACGGTCTACTGTTAAAATCCACATCACTCACTATCTTTAATCACACACACAGGCTGGAGATACTTCGACACTGGCCTGCATCAAACAGAGGATTCCTTTACTTTAAAACAAAGCAGATATTTTAGAAAGCCGCTACTGGACAAGATCGAACAGGAAGTCAGGTATTCAGAGAGGAGACGTCCGTGTGTAGAGTTTCGACCTCTTTTCAATAGAGTCTTTCATAGACGAGTGTGTGAAGTGTAATTACAGAATGAAACTGAATGAGCCTCAAACACTGAACCACAATGAAAGGAAAAAAAAACTAACAGCATCGGCTAAAAACTTGCAAAACTTTACAAGTAAAATGAAACACAAAACAGGAAATTCTACCTATTGATATGAAAAGTACAGCCTTTTCAACATGATCAATAGTTAAAGCTGATTTCCATAGACATTTCCTTATTTTCTTTTACTTTCTCTTTAGTTCTTCCTGCACCGAGAACGA
>JAPQRP010000015.1:29021200-29035680 GCA_037367295.1 Apogon hyalosoma | reverse complement strand
CCAACACAGACCCCAGCACCAGAACCAACACAGACCCCAGCACCAGAACCAACACTGACACCAGAACCAACACAGACACCAGAACCGACACAGACACCAGAACCAACACTGACACCAGAACCAACACAGACACCAGAACCAACACAGACCCCAGCACCAGAACCAACACTGACACCAGAACCAACACTGACACCAGAACCAACACCACCACAGACCCTGACACCAGAACCAGCACCACCACAGACCCAGCCACCATTGTGAGGCCCCTGCTCTCTGCCGCCCCCACAGGCCTTCGAGGACATCTACATCGAGCAGAGGAAGGTGGTGAAGGTGGTGCTGGAATACGCCGATAAGATCTTCACCTACATCTTCATCCTGGAGATGCTGCTCAAGTGGCTCGCATACGGCTTCAAGAAATACTTCACCAACTACTGGTGCTGGCTCGACTTCCTCATCGTCGATGTAAGTTTCACCGTTCTAAACAGTCTGATCATTAGTCTCTGAGGCTCCGTTCACACGGCAGCTCTTCATGCACAATTCAGACTTTTTGGCTGAAATCCGATTTTTTTTTTTTTTCGTGCTCGCTCATATTACACATTAAATGCGACTTCTGTCAGTTTTGAGTATGAGTTGAATGCGACCCTGAAGTGACCCACATGGACTAAAGAGGTCCAGATGGAACACGAGACCACGCAGACACGCACTGTGTTTACGGAAGTGAGCGTGGTTTTCCCGCCGCTCCTCCTCCTGGGACGCAGAATTATGACGTTTGTCGCATTTCGACAAACCGGCCGTTCAGACCGAAGTCGCATTGCAAAATATCAGATACGTATCGGATTCGGGACCACATATGAAAGTGGTCTGGGTCGGATTGGCGCTGTTCAGACTGTCTGGAACAGATCGGATACAAGTCACGTTGGCAAAAAAATCAGATTTGGCCCACATTTGGCTGCAGTGTGAACGTAGCCTAAATCAGGCGAAGATAAACAGTTTTCCCAACAGAAGGACCTCCCTGTGGACGCTGGAGTTCACCACGGCCGTAGTCAAGAGTTGTTTCCTGAGTGTTTTTACCCCCCCCCCCAATATGGAGTAAGGTTGGAGTAAGGTTTTTGTTTTTCTAGTTCTGTTTTTTTATTTCTGGTTCTGTTTGTTTTTATTTCTAGTTCTGTTCTTTTATTTCTGGTTCTGTTCTTTTATTTCGGGTTCTGTTTGTTTTTATTTCTGATTCTGTTTTTATTTCTGGTTCTCTATTTTTGTTTAATTTCTGGTTGTGTTTTTTTTCCCGTTGTTCTGATTCTTTTTTTTTTTTTGTTTCTCCTGTTTTTCTGGTTGTTTAATCTGATTTCTCTCATTCTATTATTTTATTATTACTATTATTATTATTTCAGTTTTTTCTGGTTCTGTTTTTTATGTCTTCTATTTTTTCTGTTTTTTACAGGTTCTATTTTTTTAATACCTTTACTTCTGTTTTTATTGCCCTGTTTCTCCTGCTTTTTCTGTTTTTTTTTTCCTCTTGTTGCTGGTTCCCTTCTTGGTGCGGTTCATTTCTGATTGGGGGCTCGGGTGGGGGTGGGGGTGGGGGGTCGATGCCTCTCCCGGGTCCAGGGTGTAACAGGAGTTGCCTTTTTGCCCTGAAACTGTGCAGTGACGCCACCGCCTGAATAAAAGGCTGGAGAGACAGAAATAGACGAGGGAAGGGACGCAGAGAAAAGTCCAAAGCGCCTCCGGCCGCCGATCAGCGCTGGCTTTTTAACCTCTGAACACACACGCTCCTTTCACCGCTCGGGAAGAGACAACGGCGAGGACAAACTGCACGCGCTCATGAGCATGTGCAGGCAGCCAGTCGGAAACAGTCGCCATCTCTGGTGTTTTCCGCCTCGCCGTCCTCGTAAATGACACAGTGTGTTGTGACCGTTTTATCTGAAGAGTCACATGTAGCATGTTTACAGGTTTAGGAGCAAGAAATGACATATTTAAGACCCACAACAGAGCATTAGAACGCAAAAAAATCTGACTTTGGATCAAAAAATACTGTAGGGAAAAGTTATGCTATTATAGGTTAAAGATTTAATATTCTGAAAAAAGAAAATTAAGATTAAGTCATACTTTTGTGGGAAAAAAGAAGTAATATTTCAGGAACTTCAAGGAAAAGTCGTAGAATTATAAGAATAAAGTCATAATATGAGGAAAAAATTGTGAAATCATCAAAAGGGAAATGGTAATAATTTTATATAAATACAATTGTGCTTAAATGAGAAAAAGCTGAAATTTGATACAAACTTTAGGAAATGACATGTAGAATTAATTATAAGAATAAAGTCATGACATTACACATGTAAAGTTTTAATATTATGGAAAGAGAAAATAAAGATTAAGTCAAACTTATCAAGTAAATGTGGAATAAAAAGGGAAATTATAACAGTTACAGATAGATAGATAGATAGATAGATAGATAGATAGATAGATAGATAGATAGATAGATAGATAGATAGATAGATAGAATTGTGCTTAAATGAGAAAAAGCTGAAATTTGACACAAGCTTTAGGAAATGACATGTAGAATTAATTATAAGAATAAAGTCATAATTTTACACATGTAAAGTTTGAATGATTGTAAATAAAGTGTAATAATACCAAAAAAGTAAAACTTTTTGGAGGAATTTTTTTGTGATTATCATTAAAAAGTGAGAATATTTTGGCGCTTAAGTTGTAAAATTATGAAAAATAATAATATTACATAAGTCAAAAGAATAAACCCATACTTTCATGAGAAAAATGAGATTATGACGGACAAAGTTGTAGAATTAGAAGAATATATTCACACTAATATACTAAATATGACTAAAAAACAATACACTGAATACAGTCAGTTGTTTCCTAAAATGTCACAGTTTTCTTCTTCTTAAAGTCCAAACTTTTCATGAAAAACTAAACAAAAACAAAACTCAAACCTGAACTAAAGTGAGTCACTTCAACACAGACATAAAACTGAAGCTTCTCAGGTTCTGAAATAAAACTGGAATAAACAGAAGTGGAACCGACCCGAGTCAAGTCCAAGCTGGACTCTGTAAACCTGTGCCGACCCTGTCTGACCCCCCAGATCTCGGTGCTGGCTCAGCTGGCCCAGGTGGTCATCGCGGACCAGATCACCACCATGCGGGTCCTGAGGACGCTCCGGGCTCTGCGTCCTCTCCGGGCCGCGTCCCGCTTCGCCGGTATCAGGGTAAGAAACCGGGACCCGGACCCAGGGCCCGGACCCGGGGTCCACACCCGGGTCTCCAGATGTCCATGTGGGGCTTTGCTGGCTGTAGAGGGTTTTAGACACACCCCGTCCTCTGTCGTCCTTAGGGGGTTTTCGAAGTTCTGGAGCTGGTCTGTGAGGGCTTCAATGGCAGCTCAGTGCTAATGCTAATGCTAATGCTAATGCTAAGTGTAAAACACACTGGACTGGACTGGTTTTGTTGGTTTTGATCTTAGTTTTTGTTTTCGAGCTGGTTTTGACATGATTTCTGTTTCTCATAATTTTACAGCTTAAGCGTCAAACTTTTCTCTTTTATTCTCTCTTTTTTCATAAATTTGATTTTAGCTTAGAACACAGCTTTTGCTCGTTCCTTGTATTATTGTTAGTTCATTCTTCTAATTTTGCAGCTTTGTCCCTCATAATCTTATAAATTTTTTTTTAGATTTTTCAGGAAACAGAAATTGAGTATTTGACAATTTAGGCCAAAAAAAAGACAATTCTTTTAGGATGGTAATAATACTATTTCTATGAGTTATGTAATAATACTTTTTTCTCATAATATTACGACTTAAGCATGAAGTTAATCAAAATTACATATTTTTTCTGTTAAAGTTTGACTTCTTTCTCTTTTTGGTATTATTATACCTGTATTCTCTTAATATCACAACAGTTTTCCTCATAATATTAGGACTTTATATTTGTTATTCTACAACATTTTTTCTTTTAATTTCCCAAAATATTACAGCTTTTTTTTCCACAAAATTTTGACCTAATCTTAATTTTCTCTTTTCATAATATTTAAACTTTATTATTGTAAATATATTCTTCTAATTCTACAAGCGCTTGTCCTTCCCTCTAAATGTTCTTTTTGTTTATGTGAAGCACATTGAATTGTCTTTGTTTGTGAAATTTACGGCTTGCAGAATATATATGACATGGAAAGGAAATTATACATAAGAAAGAAAGAAAGAAACTAAATAGAAAACGATGTTGAACTTCGAGAAGCTCCTAAGGATGAAGGATGACCTGGGCGTCTGTCCTCCGTCGTCTTTTAACTTTACGTCTCACAGTCTGACGTGTTTTTTTCCTCCACAGCTTCATCTGGACGCGGGTTGTTTTGTTTTCCAGGTGGAAGTGGCCGCTCGTCCACCTCCAGACTAACCGCAGCTCCTTCCCTCCTCCTCCTTCTTCCAGTGTCCGCTCTCCTCCGTCCTCTGTTGGACTGGACGCTCCTTTAACGCTCCTGCTTTGTCTTTGTGTCTCCGTCTTTTCCACCTGTCCTTCCTCCAGGTGTCGTTGGTCAGTTTGGTGGCCAACACCTTGGGTTATTCAGACTTTGCCGCCATCAAATCCCTGCGGACGCTTCGGGCGCTGAGGCCGCTCAGAGCCCTGTCCAGATTTGAAGGCATGAGGGTAAGAGTCAGTATTAACGAAAACAGACCCGGGCACAAGAGTTTAAAGGTGGGGTAGGAGAGGTTTTCCTGGAGCGTTTTTTACTGTGTTGCTTAAAATCCGCTTCACACCCCGAACACAAAAATAAAACATTTGAATCACCAGTGGAACAGACAGGGCTGAAAAAACACCATCCAACCATTTTAACGGCCCATCGAATTGATTGAATGGTGATATGCCCATCAAACTCAGCTGTTTTTTGTCCCTCCCCCCTCTGTGCGAACACCTCTTCGTGCTGGAATCATGTGTTCTCAGAGGCTTGGAGCTCAGGAAACAGAGCCAGAGCTTGGCTAGCTGTGTTAGCTATATTAGGATGTAAAGTTCGCCGTAAAACTGTTTAGTCACGAACATAAATCAGTCGGAAATGTAACGTTAGTCAGAAAGGGATGAACTGGGCTGTTCTGACGACAAACAGAATAGTGAAATGAAGCATTCAAAGAAAACTTTAGAGGGCTGCGAGTGTAACCCGTTCAAGCTATATTATTGTAGAATTACATAAAACTGGGTTAAAAAGTCATTTTCCGTTCATAGTTTGTACATACCTGGTGTCTTGGTTATTGTACAGTCTGTTTGGGGCGTCAGTCCTCCAGCCACGCCCACCTCTTCTTCATGTGTCCCAGTAGTGTTCATATTTAAATCAAATCCCCTGCGTGTCCGTAGCGCTCCCATTTTGAATATTGTCTCTGGGTAGAGGTCAGAGTCCATACTGTCACGTCCTCTGTATTTGTACATTTATTCACTAATATTTCTTATTATTTATGTCATCCATGTTTATTAAGCTGTGTTTCTTTTGATATTGAACTTTATTATTTCTTCTATTGTCGTTAAGTGTTGGTTTTATTGTCCGTCCCACACAGTGTTGACACCATATTTTCGCGTCTCTATAGATCTGGGTACAGGGCACACATTAGCATCCCTGCTAACTCTTTTATATCCTGTTATTCAGGCTAAATAAACAGAGCCTGCCTCCGCATGAAGCACAGTGTCCTGGGCTGATGCACAACCAACGACAAAACACAACGCAGAGGGAATAAACCGGTCACACTAGCCTGACATCAGTCTGACTGCAGTCAGCTGTTCTTACTAACCTGAGATTACTTAGGCTGAATCCCAATTCACCCCTTGGCCCTTCCCCCTCTCCCTTACCCCTACCCCTCCGTTTTGTGCGAACTCATGAAAGGGTAGTGTTGTCCTGATTGTCGATTAGACGGAGGGGAGGGGCTAAGGCAGAGGGGTGTATAGTCCTCGAAACGGAGATTTTCCAGGACCACACTACGAACAGAGGGGTCGGAGAAATCTGTTCGAATCATCAGCAAGATGGAGGTAAACGCAGCCAAAAAGTGCAGCAGTGACGGAAGAATGTATGTGTTTTCTTCATAAAAAACTGAATCATTTGATCGACCGTTTAATGCCGTTTCAATGTGTGATAGATCGCATTTTTGCAGTTTGCATTTGATAGCTGCAAAAAGACGACCAAAGCCCGTGGAACAGAGACGGTTCCAGCTGCTGAGGACATGGAGAACACTGGAGGAAACAAAGTTTACACATCTGTTCATAGACACATCAATGACTGATGACGACGTAACAGGTCTGGAAGGGTTGGACCATTTCACTGGAGAATGTTTCAACCTCTACCCGTCGTAGCTCCGTTTCAAGGGGGAGGGGTAAAGGGAAGGGGCCAAGGGGTGAACTGGGATTGGGCCTTAGAACACGTACCAAAAAAACAAGTGAAAAGTCCAAGTTCTAATCTAATATACTGATGAACAGACATAAATTCAGAGAAAAGCACAGAGGGGAGGGGGGTGAGTGAGGTATGCATGGATCTGCAGACGGGGGGGGGGCAGCAAGCACGGGAACAAGCAGTGTGCGTCCTGATACTCTGTAGGCGTGGCTTTGGGGGGAAGTCTGAAGTAAGGAGGTTGGACTTTTGAATTGTGTATTTTCAAACTGTTGCTCGAACCGTTTTTCCAGGATCTCTCCCCCTGCCTTTAAGTGTCATTTTTGCATTTCACAAATTCATCCTGTGGGCCAGATTGGAGCCTTTGGCGGCCCAGTTTTGGCCCACAGGCCGTATGTTGACCACCCCTAGTTTAGAGGGTGTTTGTGCCCAGGTGGTTTGTTCATTCACTCCTTCAGAAACTAAATGTGTGTTTTGTGCACGTTCAGTATTTCCCTGTTATTAAACTTTTTGACTCGAGGTGAAGCTGCTTCAGACTCAGTATTACAGAGTCAGCGTCGGAAACCCGACGGTACCCGGAAACGTCTTCACAAACATCTGGGATCCAAACCCAAAGCTGATACTGTTGTTGAGAGTTCAGCGACATAACATCAACCGTCCAGACGCTGACTCTGGTTCATGAGACGTTCAGGGTCTGGGTTGCATGCTGGGAAATAAGCCTGAGCTTTTATTCTGCTTCGAGTGCATCGTCTGATTATCTGCATGTCTGTTGACGGTGTGTTAAAGGAAAACGCAAAGTTCTGGTTCTGTTTGTGCAGAAAGTCCACGAAAATGTACCTGGAAACACAGAAATCACCTCCAAGAAACATTTACCGGACGTGTATTGTCAAGTTTAAACATGCAGGAGGGCGGGGCTTATGACAACAGCTCGCTTTTCAGATGAAATAGACCAAATTTATAAACTATATGGACAAAAGTCTGTGGACACGTTGAATTCAGGTGTTTCTTTTCTAACAGGGTCTGGGATAAAAACAATAATGACTAATGTCAGAATAGAGTTTATATTATGGGATAAATATCATTTCATTGGTTAGTTTGGTTTAAATTATCTTTTTTTTTCCAAAATGCCTCAGAGATGGTTTGGACTGAATTTCTCTCAACATTGATTTTGTATTTTTCAAATTAATGACTATGATTTTAAATGTTCTTCCTCTAAATTTCTAAAATATTTTTCCTGCTCTGACGGTAAAGAATAATTTTCTTCCACATCTAACCATCTACTTTCATCACATCTGACTGAGGAAGAAAAATCTGCCATTAAACTTGAAGCAAATATTGATGTTTTTTTATCTTAAATCATCATGAACAGGACATCTGACAGCTGCAGACATGATGTGTCCCATTACTTTTGTCCATATAGTTTATGAACATCAATATTTGCTTAAAGTTTAAAGGGAGATTCTTATTTTTCTTGAGATGTCATGAAAGTAGATGGATAGTTGTGAAAGAAATGTATTATTTATGGGTTTTTTTTACTTAATTTCTCTCATTGATTTTATTTTTTTTAATTTTTTTTGTCCATGACTGTGATTTTAAATGTTCTACCACTAAATTTCTAAAATACTTTTTGTACTCTGACTGTAAATAATATTTGTCTTCCATAATTAACCAACTATGTTTATAAACTATGTGGACAAAAGTATTGGGACACATCATGGCTTCAGCTATAGGCCATATTCAGCTGTAATCAATATTTCCTTCAAGTTTAATGGTAGACTTTTCTTCCTCAGTCAGATGTGATGAAAGTAGATGTTAGTTGTGGTAGAAAATTATTCTTTACAGTCAGAGCAGGAAAAATATTTTAGAAATTTAGAGGCAGAACATTTAAAATCAGAGTCATGGATTAAATAAACAAATCAATATTGAGAGAAATGAAGTAAAAACCATCTCTAGAGGCATTTTGGAAACAAAGATAACAATTGCACTGATAGTTATCCCATAATATAAAACTATATTCTGACATTAGTCAGTATTGTTTTTATCTCAGACCCTGTTAGAAAGAAACACGTGGATTCAATGTGTCCACAGACTTTTGTCCAATAATGAGTTTTTTACCACTATTAACCATCGACCTTCCAATGTTTCTAAACCATATGGACAAAAGTATTGGGACACTTCATGTACAGCTGTAAGATGTCCTGTTCATGCTGATTTGTGATAGAAGTGTGATCTTGGGCGCTTTAGCCTCTCAAACCTGCGATCCTTGGGCATAAATATGTATACGTCACAGAGCCCATCTTGGCGTTTTCCTTTACGACACCTCGCCGTGTTTGGCCGTTTGCTGTTTCCAGGCGTAGCGCTGAGTGTCGGTCTTCCTTCAGGTGGTGGTCAACGCCCTGATCGGCGCCATTCCCTCCATCATGAACGTGCTGCTCGTCTGCCTCATCTTCTGGCTCATCTTCAGCATCATGGGCGTCAACCTGTTCGCCGGCAAGTTCGGCCGCTGCGTCAATCGCACCGGACACCTCTACGACTCCGGCTTCATCAACAACAAGTCGGAGTGCGAGGCGCTCAACGACACGTCGCTTTACTACTGGACCAAGGTCAAGGTCAACTTCGACAACGTGGGGGCGGGGTACCTCGCACTGCTGCAAGTGGTGAGACGTGTTTACTTTAAGGACGTGTTCTGGTGTCTACATCGCTTTTGCCCGCTTTTGATTATTTTAAAAATAGGTGCGTGTGTCTCAGTCAAATGCATATTATGTCCAGAAAATCCTTTTGGACCATGGTCAGTGATGCATGACTCAGTTGTTGAAGTAAAACAGTAATAACAAGCATCTCCAAAATGGATCCTTCAGCCTGATAATGTCTGTAATACTAAGAAATAAGAGCATGCATGGCAGGGTTCACATTATTATTTGATTTCTCTAAGGGGGTCTCTGTCTCCAAAACAAAAAAAAAAAGTTGTGCCAGTACAGTAGCCTAACTTTAATTATACCGACAACGTGTGCTCTCCCACAGCTCAGGTGGCAGTGGAATCACACATTTATAAAGCAAAGCATTTAGAGCATAGAACACCACCATTATTAATTTCATCTTTTAACAAACCTACACTAAGTCAAATCATATAAAGTTCTTGTTTAGACCCATTTATTTGAGTTCAGAGAAAACCAGGCAATTCATGTTGATTTAAGTTTATATTAAAAGGATGCATTGTTTATTTATTTTTCAGATATTTCACTTGATTGTTAATAGTAAAACACAGTCAAAACAAAGCAGATAATTAAGAGAAAATGCTTTAATTGAAGTTATTTGAGGACATGCTTTTATTTTGAAATCTGTCAAAACAGGAAGTACATTTAGATTGTGTTGACAAAAAGAAAAAAACTTGACATTGCAGATGTCGAGAACCAGTTACCGGTTCTGTAAACGCTCAGTTTGAGGAGAACCACGCTGATAACGCGTGTGAAAACTGGATCATGTGTCTAAATCTGGTCCAATCTTCTAAAAAATACTAGATCAGCAGCCGATGCTGATCTGTAGATTGGATCGGGACATTCTTAAGAACTGGCCTACCAAGGTTCCTTATTATCCTACATTTTGATCTAACATCTTTCACGATAATACCTCACATGGATGGAAAATGAGCTTTATGTATGATTAAACTAGAACTGGACATTTGGCGGACCCCCACAGATTTGTGACTTTTGCCGTGTCTCCACTAAGTGATACCAGCTCTGACTCGACTCGGCCTTTCTGCATTTCCATTACGTAAAAGGACCTGGAATCTGGGACCCGGTACTAGTTTGTTTGTATCTACTTTGCCGAGGTTCCAAAACAGGGGAAGAGATACTAAAATGTGACGTGTAAACACTGCAGATCACTGATTGGTCAGAGTCGTCTCTGCGTTATTGCGTTATCAATGTGCGCAGATCTGCCATTTTTTAAAAAAACAGATGCAGAAGTTTACAGTAAATGTAGCGGCGGTCTAATCCATGATGACAGTCCGCAAAATGACACCGTGGTCGTTCCAGGACATTCAGACATTTCAGTCCATGTCGCTATGACGTCCAGGTTCTCTAAAGTCGGTAGGATCCTGTCATGGAAACGGTCTCCAGCAGTAGAACCTGGTACCTGAGTCGAGTCGAGCCGGTTCCACGTAGTGAAAACACGGCATTCGCTGCTTTCATGGGAGCCGGTTCCTCCCTCTGGAACCTGAGTCCCTCTGGCTCCCATATAATGTGAACGCCGATGTATGGGAACTACAAGTACATGTTACATTTATTAAGCAACAAAACTATATTCTTTTCATATTTCTTTTGATCAGTTGGGATGTTACTGTCACTTCTGTATGGAATGTATTATTGATTTTTAAAGCCGTGTAACATGTTCGTCAGCAATTTTTCATCAAGTCTGTAAATTCCCAGTGTATTCCTCCTTAGTATGACGGATCCGTTGGTCTTTCTGTGATTACGCACCTGAATCACTTCCCTCACGGTGAAGAACTCTGAGTGTACTCCATCACAAACAGTCCGTTCGCTTACAGACCGAACCGAAACCAAACCGTCACTCCGGCCTTTTCAGGATTCCACGCAGCTGCAGCAGCAAAAAGGAATGAAGCCGTTGGTGCGTCTGTTGCTGCTGCGACCATTCTGCGGCTGCGTGGGATTCCAAAAAGATCCGAGTGACGGCTTGGTTTAGGTTTGAAAAGAAAAAAGAAAAGGAATGTAAAAGAATAAAGAGAAACAAACAAACAGTGGATGATTAAGGAGCAAAAAATACAGAAAGATTAAAGAAAGGAAGAAAGAAAGAAAGAAAGAAGAAAAAAGGAAAACAAAGGAAAGAAGAGAAAACAAATATAGAAGACAATAATAATTAAAGAGAAACAACAAGAACAATGGATGAAGAGAAAAAATACACAGATTAAAGAAACGAAGAAAGATAAAAGAAGAAAAAAGGAAGAAAAACAAAGGAAAGAAGAAAAATCAAAGATGTTAAACTGTTTATCAGAGGCGACGACGCCCGGGTTGAGTTAAAGCTTTTAGTGCAGAGCTGAGCGTCGCCGCCTTCGCCTCAGATTAAATCCTCGTCATCGTAGGAGGTTTGACTCGGCCTCGTCTTCTTCCATTTGTCGTCTTCGCCTTAATTTCCCGCCCACACCTGTTCGTTTGACTTTTCCATCTCTCGTCTTTTCGTCCTTTTGTTTCTGCTTCTTCATTGGTCGTCTTCACTTCACGTCTCATCGTCCGTCCACGGAATAAAACAGAAAAAAATCAAATGGACAGAGAGAAAAGAGAGAAAAACCTCAAAACAGAGATGATAATTTTATAGATTTAGTAAAAAAAAAAAATCTGTGAAAAAAATCTAAAACGTATGAAGCAAACCTTGGTTATTTACAAATTACACATGTATGAGGAGGAAAAAAACATATTTACTGTGATTATAAAATCAAATCTATAGGAAAAGTAAGAAAAGGCAAGAATTAAAGTGTGGATTAAGAAAAAAAAAATCACAAATTTACAAGAAAAAACCTGGATATACTCTGAGATTAAAGTGAAACATTTACAAGAAAGAAATTACAAGAAAAACTCTGAGATTATAGCTATACTTTAGTAAAAAAAAAACAAGAAATGATGTGGTTTAAATGAGAAATTATATGAGAAAACACACCAGAAATTTACAAGAAAAAAGTGATTTTCTCAGTAAAGTGATTAAAAAAAATACACACACACACATGATTTTTTTGATTAAATTCATAAATTTACAAGAAATTCATGCAAGAAGTCACATGCTCTGAGATTATGAACTTGTAAATTTATGAGAAAAAAAGCAGATATTCTCAGAAAATAAAACAGAAAATATTTGGGGGAAAAATGTTTTGAATATTTTTGTAGATTGTTCTATAATTGTATCATAAAGAAGTTACACGTGTCCAAGAAAAAGTGTCGTAGAGTATTTTCTGAGTTCATGAATTCAAAATTTTGTGGAAAAAAAAAGATGATTTTCTCTGTGATTAAAATGATAAATTTACTAGAACAAAACTTAAATATTGATCGAGGTTGAAGTAATAAATACAAGAAAGGAATTGTAATTAATGCAGAAAAGAACTACAATATTACAAGAAAACCTTTTATATTCTCTGAAAATAAAATGATACGTTTCAACTTGGATATTTTCTGAGGTGATTGAATTTTAAGAAAAAAAAAAACAAAATTTCTGCTAATTAAGGTCAGAAATGTACATTAAAAATTGGTTTGACTGAAATTAAACTGATGAATTTGCTGTAATAAAACTGTAATGTTCTCTGAGATTACAACAAAAAAATGTCAGATTAAAGTGATAAATTTCACAAATGTATTAGGAAAAAAACTCCTGCTTTTGTGAGAAAAAGAGTACATACCCTCAGAGAGATTAAAATAGAAAATATACAGGATGATAACTCATGAATTTGCAAGAAAAATCAAAATAGTAAAGCTGTAAATTTATGAGAAGAAAAATCTAAATTTACAGGAAAAGCTAAATCTGATTTGCACACAAATTTACAACAAAAAACATCAAACATCCTCTGACATTGACGTAAATTTAAATAAAAAACTTAAACAATTCTCGAGAAAACAAACTGACATATTTCTAAGAAAAATTTGATATTTTCTGATGTAAAAACTGTAAATTTATATCAATAGAATCCCATATGTTCTGTGTAAGTATGATTTAAAAAAAAGGACAGTTTTCAGATCGAAAATTTCAATTTACAAGAAAACTGACATTTCGTCGACATTCAAATGATAAATTTTCAAAACAATAGAATCGCACATTTTCTGAGAAACAACCTGGATATTTTCTGAGGTTAAAAGGAAAAATTTACAAAAAATAAAATAAAATTTCGCCAGCATTCCAGTGATACTTTTACAAAACCAGAGAATCGCACTTTTTATAACAAAAAACTTGGATATTTTCTGAGGTTAAAGTGAAAAATTTACATGAAAAAAATTAAATTTCTCTGGCACTAAAATCATAAATTTACAAAACCAGTGAATTACACATTTTATAAGAAAAAAACGGAATATTTTCTGAGGTTAAAGTGAAACATTTACGAGAAAAACCAAAAGATGTTCCCTGAAATTACACTGATATAAATTTGCAAGTTGACTCTTTAAAGTGAAGCATTTTCAGCTCGTAAACACAAGCGCTAACTTCCAATAAACTGCCGTACGTCGTCATGAATCGGCTTCCAGCTCCACTCCGGCCTCTTCCGTCTCTACATCTCCATCTTTTTTCCTTGTCTTCTTTCTTCCTCACTCTTTTCCTTTTTCGCTCAGCGTCGCCCACCACAGGAGTCCTGCAAACCTCCAATCAATCAGCGTCTGAGAGGCTTTTATTTTTAGAGCGACTTCAGCCAAGTGGGAGGGAAATGCAGAAAGACCGGAGGAAAAAGTACAAGTGGAAAGAAAAGAAAGAAAATTAAAAGTCTGAACAGCAAATGGAAATGAAGAAGAGTTTAAAACCAGCGTCAACTCTCAAACTGTTATACATTCAGTTTTTTAAACCAACAACCCAAAACCCCTGAAATATTCAGTTGATTTATCAGATTTAACAAAGAAAAGTATAAAAGCTCCATATTTGACTCAACATCAATTCACTAATTTCCACCATGTGGACAAAAGTCTGTGGACACGTTGGATCCAGGTGTTTCTTTTCTAACAGGGTCTGGGATAAAAACAATGACTAATGTCAGAATAGAGTTCATATTATGGGATACATATCATTGCATTGGTTAGTTTGGGTTAAACTGGTTCAAACTAAATGGACTTAAATATTGGGACACATCATGTCTACAGCTGTAAAATGTCCTGTTCATGAGGATCTGACATAAAAACATCAATACTGCCTTAAAGTTTCATGGTAGAGTTTTCTTCCTCGGTCAGATGAGATGAAAGTAGATGGTTAGTAACAATATTATTTACAGTCAGAGCAGGAAAGATATTTTAGAAATTTAGAGGAAGAACATTTAAAATTCATTTGTCCTGTTCCCCTCAGCAGTCGGACCTGTTGTTGTTCCAGATCCACTCCTGGATCCTGCTCCTGAACTCATGGTCCTCTTGTTGCCTC
>JAPQRP010000015.1:28968899-28988481 GCA_037367295.1 Apogon hyalosoma | reverse complement strand
TATTTCTTTTTCAAATAGACCCAAAGTGCTTCCAAACCTGCTTCAGAACATTCGTCTACATCTGGGTTGGATTTTAGACCCAGGTCCTGTTTTTAGAACCAGGTTCACAGAAGAACCCAAGTCCATCTGGGTAAAACTGACCCATGATGCCATTTAAACCATGTACACTTTTTGAAGCCCCCCCGAATGTCATCAGCGTTTCTCAAACCCCACTCATGACATCAGTGTGAAGATGATCTCACTTTGCCAGTGAAGGTTGGAAGTTAAAGCTGAAGCCCATCAGGTCTTCAGGGGGGTTCTGGTTCATCTGAGGGTATACGGCGGTGTCAATCAGTTTGTCTTCGCTGGAACAGAGAAGGAAAGGATGCAGGTTAAGGTTTATTCCAGTAGAAGAGAGAAGTCCAGGTTCCACATTCAGACCAATATGATCTCAAGTGGGTCAGACCAGTAGAACAATAACAGAAGAACCTAGAAATAATGACAACAAAATTTTCTCTTTGACTTAGTGCAAAAAAAACAAAACAGGCTGTATGTTGTACGCAACACAACCAGCAACTAGCAACTCTTGCAAATTGAAAATGCGTCCAACATGTACCGTGCAGGCTGGTGGTGGTGGCCATTGTGAGGATGATTAGTCCGTTCAGTGTTTCTGGACCAGGTCCCATCATCAAATCCACCACAGAGCCTCATTCTGAGAAAAAAAACACACAAAAATAACCCTTGGAAATGAAACAAACAAAAAAACAAGTGGTGCTAGGCACAATAAACTCCACCCCTACACATGTTGTAGCTTATGTTGGCATCAGTTGTCTCTGTATATGTGCCAAGTTTGAAGTAATTTGAAACAAAATTGATGTTTATGAAGATTTCTTTTTCTTTTTTGTCAAACAGAAGGAAAAAAGTACTTTTTTTTTTTTACCTCAACATGTTTCGGCTCCAACCTGTAGCCTTCCTCAGAAGCCTCCCGCTGATGTTACAATGATACAGTGTTACTTTTACAGTCAAGTGACCCTTCTGAGGAAGGCTACAGGTTGAAGCCGAAACATGTTGGGGTAAAAAAAAAAAAAAAAAAAAAGTACTTTTTTTTTCCCTTCTCCACAAGGAAACACAATAAATACATTCATATAATAAAACTGACACTTTTAGTTTTATTGTCAATCATCTGTTTAAGCTTTGGTAACCTTTGAAGAACATTTCTGTCTTATATTATTCAAGATGAGTTCATTTGAGTAACTGAGTAATTATTTTTTGTTGATGAAATGTTAATTTATTAATTAATGACCAATTAATGTATTTTTCTTATCAGTTTTGGTTCAGTTTGTTTCTTTGTTTGTTTCTTTGTTTACACTCTAGCACCAAAACTATTGGTTGAATTCCTACCTAATTGGGTTTATAGATTGCTAGTGGCCTAAAATAGATCTCATTACATTTTGGGAAAACTAGGTCAAAGTTCGAATTTTTAACTAATTTTTAAAATCCTTTTTTCCCTCCCATTTACTTATAATGGGCGAAATTTCAAATGTCTATAAAAACATCAATTTTGCTTCAATTTACTACAAACTTGGCACATATATAGAGGTAACTGATATAGACAATATGACATCAGCTAGATTGATGCCAAAATAAGCTAATTAACCACTAATTAATGCATTTTTCTTATCAATGAAAGAGGGCACTTTTCAGTTTATATTTTGCATAAAATTTACTTTAAAAAATATGTTATTACCCCACCCCCCGAAGGGGAGGCAAGGGGTATTGTTTTTGGTTCAGTTTGTTTGTTAATACTCTAGCAGCTAAACCATTGGTCGAATTCATCCCAGACTGGGTTTATAGATTGCCACTGACCTAAAATAGATCTGTTTGCATTTTGGGAAAAGTAAATCAAAATTCAAATTTTTATGAATTTTTAAAATCTGTTTTCTTTTCACATTTACTTATAATGGGTGAAAATTCACATGTTGATAAAAACATCAGTTTTGTTTCAATTTACTTCAAACTTGGCACATATATAGAGGAAATTGATCTGCTGACATCAGCACATGCATAGACATGATGACATCAGTTGGATCGATGACAAAATAAGCGACAATATATGCGAGGGGCGGGGCTTGTTGTGCCTGGAACCACTTATTTTTTATATGTTACAGTTGAACATATGTTGTTTGTTTGCAAAGTTTGGAAACTACAGCTCAAACAGACACCTTTGGCAGAGGAACAAATTTTGCCTCATTTTTTTCATTCAAAAATGCTGAAGTGAGAGCTGGGGGTGCTTGGATTGAAAAAAGTATATTTCAGGTGTACTCCACTGTAAAATGTTTGAGAAGTGTTGTCATATGTCATATTCACAGATGGATTTGTGATTTCTTTCAGCACTGATGTTGTCAAAATAAAAATAATGGATAATTAGCTTCAAATGCATTGAAGCAAAAGATGGTCTTTGAAAAGGTGAGAGCAGAAAGAACAGGTATTTGTGTGAACATGTAGGCAGTACAGGTACAACACTGTCAGGTAAAATACTCAAGGAAAGTACAGATACACAACTCTACTGAGGTATTTGTACTCGTGACTCACCTGAACGCTTCCCTTCGCCTCCAAATACAGCAACTCGTGCTTTCCCAAGTCTGGTCTTTGTAGATCAGTCATGAAATATCAGTCTATGTAGGTCTGATCCTGTTCCGAATGTTGCGTACAGGTAAAAATCACTTTTCCTGCCCCGTATGTCCTTACGCTCATTCTGAACTTTGTCCTTGATCTGAGAATAAACTCAAGGGACATTTATTTCCTCCTTACCTTGATGGCGTCACATGAACACACCTCACAGTGACACAACAACCGAGCAAAGTCAGATTAACCCGTGGATCCAGAGCCAGGACTTTCTTTCCAGCACTGAAATGTTTGACATGTTTTAATGACACATTTATGAACAAACAGGAAAAAGCAGTTTGTTGTTCACTGGAGATATTTAGTCAGCATGCCAAATCTGAGTCTGCAGGCCAGAAAAGATAAGAGCTGCAAGGAATTCTGGGATGCATTACACACCCACGATCATATTTCAACCCGTATGTACACTACCAGTCACAAGTTTGGACTCACCTGGTTTTTCATTATTTTCATGACTATTTCCATTGTAGATTCTCACTGAAGGCATCAAAACTATGAATGAACACGCATGGAATTATGTAAATAAAGAAGTCTGACAGAACTCAAAGCATGTTTTATATTTTAGATTCTTCAAAACAGACACATTTTGCTTTTATCACTGCTTTGCACATTCTTGTCATTCTGTAGATGAGCTTCATGACATAGACACCTGAAATGGTTTCCAAACGTCTTGAAGGAGTTCCAGTGACGCTGAGCACTTGTCGGTCATCTGTGGTCCAGCTCATGTCCTTTAAATGAGAAGCTGAGTCCAAACTTTGGACTGGTAGTGTACAATGTTTTATTCTACAAATTTCAAATGAAAAGTTCTGGGGATGGTAATTTTATAATGTTCCATCTTCCTGGCAGAGCAAACACATTTTAAACCAATGTTCAATGTGCGCTCCGTCTGTGACGCTGCACACACCCAGTCGGTAGTGGAGTTCCTGCCACACTCGCTGCAGCAGTGGTGTGGAACATTCTCCAGATCGGGACATTCCTAAGAACTGGCCTACTGAGGTTCCTTACTATTCTGCTGAAAAAGTCATTTTTTCTTCTGTTTTCTCTGTTTCTGATATAATAGCCATCAACTTTAATCTGAGTTTTTATGAACATCTACATGATCAGTGAATGAAATATAGGAAAATATCAAATTTTTACTGTAAAAACACAAAATACAGAAATAACATTAGACTAAATGGTGAAAAATCACTTAAGATAAGTTCAATGTAGAGGGTGAAAAAAAACAATTTTGGAACTGCCACATAAATGGTACTGGGTCTTTATGGGTTGAAGGTTTTCCATAACCTGAAGGTGCTGCTTAAACCAAGTGGTTTTCCAAACTCTGACCAGTAGAGGGCAGTCTAGTGCCAGAACCACCAACGAATCAACACAAAACAGGACAGAAACCTGAAAATATTTGCATTTAAGAAGCTGAAGTGAGAGAAGCTTGTATTTTTTTTTCTTAAAAGACTACTTAAACAGTTATCAAAGCAGTTTTCTATTGATTTAATGTTTCACAACTAATCAGTGAATCTTTGCAGCTGTAATAATGTTTGGTGTTTCTGTTGTTTTTAAACATATATTACAGCTTTATTATCAGAATTATTATTGTGATATAAAGGCTTTTAGAGTTTTAAAGTTCATTTATAATAATGATAATAATAGTATTATTATTTAGTTGTTTTTTTATTCGAATTATTATTTTATTATATGTGACATATTTTGATGTTAAACCCTCTCAAACGCTCTCAGTTTCATTTAAATGTGGGATATTGTCTTACACATGGGTCGTGGGACAGAACAGAGTGGGACAGGCAGGTATAATATAAAGTTGGGTAAAGTGGGACATGTGAAACCTCATTAGTACTGTTTGGTGTCGCGCGCCCCCTACCGGCTGTCTGAAAACCACACTCACGAGGATGTCCAGGTGCCTTTAAACGGTCCCATACTGTGTAGTGGGTTAATATGTTTGCTAATCTCAGCCTGGTCCCTGTCGGATGGCCGTCTGTCCACATGCAGGAAACACACTTCACACCACAGGGACGATGGGAGCGCGACAAGAGGGGCTGGAAGTGCGCATGCGTCATTGAGTAGTTGTAACGGAAGCGGCTCGGCGGCGCTCACACACTGACCGACACTGAATGAGAACGCACTGATTTCGCTCCAAAATGATGAAATTCCTGCCCAAACTGCTGCTGCTTGTCCTCTTAGCTTTCCCTGTGGCCCTCCTTACAAGGGGTAAGTATGTGCACTGCCGCTGACCGCAGCGAGCCAGAAAACGGTGGCGTTTGATTGGCTTGAACATGCTAATGTTAGCCGATAGCAGCTGGGAGACACGGGAAGGCCGCTCTCCGTTTGACATGTGTCAGTTAGCTTAAAGTATCTTAATAATTAGACACAGATCTGAGGTAGAGGACATATTTATCAACATATTCCACCACTCCACTATGCTGCCAATGTGAAATTTCTTTAGTATGTTCTATTTCAATGAGCTACATGTCGGCACTTAATACTCCGGCTTACACTGACGTGTCCTTAGCTGTTAGCCGGACAGGCTAGGCTAGGCTAATGTGTTAAATGCCAGTTAGCAACAAGTTTAATCAAATGATTTGCTAAAATCTATTCTCTTGCAGCAGCTACACGTTAAAAACACTACAGTTTAAAGTTGTTGTAAATGTATGTAGCTTAGGCTACTCAACGTTGGAAATCTACTGTAGACTGGACCTCAGATATAGCTTCATGTGGTGCTTAAATCTTCCATTTGGCATAATAATCAGGACAGTCTGATTAGTGTAGTAAAAGTTAAAATCGTCTACAATATTATGGGCTCAGTACCAAACTTGACCTTATTGAAAAGTGCCTGGTTTCATTGGGTGTCGTTGGACACCGTTTACACTTGCATTGACTACATTATTACCAATGTCAAGTTGTGTTAAACGGTAGGGTTGCACATGTAATTCAGTCATACTAATATCAGCCTTTGCTCTTGCCTAAATCACAAATGGCTGTAAACGGTCAAGAATTTAAGGTGATGCTATAGCAGAAATACTGATACTTTCAGAGTGGTACTGGGTAAAACATTCAAAAGACAAGTCACAACTCGATGTCTAAATTTCAGTTGATAAGGGTGATTTGATATAGTTCCACTGAGTAATGTGAATATTTTCCTTATCAACTGAGCATGTAGCCTGAAATGAAAGTCAAAATGTCTACAGTAATCACAAAATCCAACCCTAATGAAGAGCAGTTATAATTTGTTATAAACTACTACAGTGGGCGAAAAACTAGAAAATAAAAGTACACATTTGTACTGTAACTTGTAATATTCATTTGGTTAAAGTGGGAAATTGGTATCGCTTTGGAACTAGAATGGAAGCCAAAGTATCCCTTTCAGTACTGTTTTTTTCCTCCAACTAATCCAGCCCAAACATCAGTAGAAGTTGGAGAACGAAATGATTAAACATGAAATGGTAAACAAAAAAATATTATAATAATGAATGTCTGTGATTACCAAGGGACCATGAACACAAACATCAGCTGATTCATTTGAAGGTTTGTGAGGTTGCATCTGGTCCATTGAGCTGTTTTAATGCACAAAAGCAGGACTGGATGTGCAGCATGTAGTTTAGTTCTTCCCAGATGAAAGTGAAATGTTTATTCTGGCTTACAGGAGTAACAGGGTTCCATACATAACTGCACAACTTGGTGAAAATATAATCATATTACAATCTGGTTGACCTTTCTGTGATAAATCATCATATGATCTACTTTGCAGGGGTATCATACAGATCATTTGACAAGAAAATAAACTGGTGCTGTCAAAATGTTTGTCTTTAAGGAACATTAGTCCTAAATGGTACATTTCTGGAATACGTCACCCTTACCTATGGGGTTGTACCATTGATGTTACTAACACAGGCCACTAGGTTAGTGAGTTAATGTTAGTGTCTTTATCATGATACCTTTACATCATCTGCAGTAAAGTGTTCAGGTTTAGTTGCATTAATTTGTAGGGTTTGTGTACTTTTTTTTTTTTTTTTTTTGCTGCTGATGAAAGTAAGAATTACCATTAGTCCAACTACATGGTTCTTCAGCATATAGTGAGTCTGATTTGCACAGACACCTTAGAAATGTTTTTTATTCATTATTGGTTACATGTGATCATAGTCTATGGAATGAAGGAAATGGTGCAGCTGTATGTACAAGAGCATGTTGACTTGTGTTTCCATCATCCACCTATTGTCAGTATTGTAATAATATGATCCAAAATGGTACAAAAATGCAGAGTTTCAAGTCAGATACAACTACAAAAAGCACCTAAACCTCCAAAAACCAGAGCAGAACTGCTGATGGTTTGTTTGTAACTTAGTTGACTGCATTTAATAAGAGGGGAGAACATTTTTATACAGGTCATGATTGAACCTCAAAAGATCATCATGATGTTTAGGCCAGATCAACCAGACTTAAGATGGTGTGTATTTCATGGTAAAATTATGTTGAATTAAGTGAGAGAATTGCTACAGACACACATTCACACTAAATATATGGCTATAAACCAGTAAACTGGGTTTTGAAGTAAAAGCCCAGGTCAGCTGTAGACAATACTGCTCATTCTGTAAAGTAATCTGCACTTTTACTCAGGATTAATAGAGTAAGGGGTTTTGTTCTGTGACGTCATACACACTCTGATCAGTGAAACGTCTTTCTTCCTTTTGGCGCTGCCTTTTAGGCCCAGTGGTGGCTGCTCAGGATCTGACCGAGGATGAGGAGGCTGAGGCTGTGGATGAAGATGTAGTGGATGATGTGACGGCTGAGGATGAGGACGACGAGGCAGAAGTGGAGGACGATGAAAATGCAGAACTGGTGAGTGAGGAAGTTACGTCAGTTTAGCACTGAAGAACAGTCATCAGCGTTTGCTGCAGCACAAGGCTCATAATGTCCACACAGAGCTGGTGTTTTTTGTTTTTGTGGATGCATATCGGAGGGAAAATGTGTTTCTTGAACCCGAAAAGTCGATTTTGTTACTCAAACTGTCATGTGGTCGTTCTGTGAATGTTTCTAGACGGAAGAAAAAGAAGACGAGGAGGAGGAAGCACTGGTTGGAGAGATGAAGGCTTCTCCTAATGCAGACACCACCATCCTGTTTGTGAAAGGAGAAGGTAAACCTGCCCACATTTCTGATCTGGCTCCCTAGAGTTTGTGTGTTCAGCGATATCATAAACCTCCATGTTGTTTCCAGACTTCCCAGCCAATAACATCGTCAAGTTCCTGCTCGGCTTCACCAACAAGGGATCAGAGAACTTCATCGTGGAGTCTCTGGACGCCTCCTTCCGTTACCCACAGGTAATAGAATACAATACAATGCAGTGGAATGTAGCACGAGTGCACCATAGTATGAGAAATCTGCTTTTCAAGCCGCAGCTCTTGAGAATTTTATTCTGTAAATACACTGTAAATCTGCAGTAGGAGCAGGTGCTCCTCCAACAGGTGGAGGACAGTGTAGCAGAGGAGGCTGTCTACCAGGAAATTAACAGTGAGTAGTCAGGGTTCGTACAGGTGCTTGAAATCCTTGAGTTTCAGTGTTGTTTTCAAGGTCTGAAAAGTGCTTGAATTTCAGTTTTAAGTGCTTGAAATTCTAACTCTGTGTTGTGATTTATTATTTATTTTAATATTAATTCAAGCCAAAGCTACTTACAGAGGTGATAAATGTAGAAAAATAAAACTTTGTCAAAAAAGTAAATTCCCAGGGGTTCTCAGGTCGACTCAGGTACATTTTTATCTTAATCTGCGTCTCAGTGCGAGTGTCTGAAAAATGCCAAGTGGCTTCCCTTTTTTTTTTTTTGGATAAAACTTTGTGTTCTTTAATTTCTAAACTTTTTGCTTATGAAACATAATTTTAGATGTTTATAGCGTAATACAATGTACATCATTGTGATTAAAAAGTGACAAAAATAATCCTGAGTATATGTATTCCTATAAATATGGATTTGACCCCAGTGATAAGATGCTGCGCTGGTAAAAATTTAATATGCCCCTTAAAAGTGCTTGAATTTGACCTTGAAAAATGTGTATGAACCCTGGTAGTGGAGAAGGTTTCTGATTCAAATCATCCAGACAAATGAAGTTGAGGTTGTGCAGCTGCTTTATTTAATGACAAAGCAGATTTCTCTGGATAGGGTTATAATGAAACCACCTGCAAGTGCAAACAGTGAAAGTGAGGCCAGAAATAACAAATTTAGTGGAGAGAAATTCTTGAGGAGATTCTCCTTCCAGAGTTAACTCTCCTCCTCCTCCAGCATCTTCCTCACACACAAATTGTCTCATTGTGAAGGTAAATAAGTTAATAAAACCAGTTTATTTGTTTTTATAATAGTTATTTTCTTTCTAACTGCAATTTTTCTGTTTTTAAAACCATTTAAAAAGGACTTTTGGGTGGTTTTTAGCTCACTGGCCAATTTTTATTTATTTATTTTTTTTTAAATATTAAAAATGTGCTTTTACCTAAAACGGTCCATATTTTGATGGTTTAGAACATGTAAATGGTTCCAGATACCAGTCTAGTTCCTGTTGATCACTGATAGAAGACATATATGGACTTTGGTTGAATTAGTTGAGTTCTCCTCCAGTGAAAGTCCCGCCCACTTCTGTTGTTAGATTGAGCTGCATCCAGACCACAGGACTGGAACCTAGAACAGAACCTGACAACTTCACAAATTCAACTGGGGATTGATTCAGATAGAACATGGTGGTGAGATACAGGAACGCTGGTCCTATTTTTGGGGGCTGGAACCAATTAATTATAATTCAATTCATTTCAATGGGGATTATTTGATTTGTAAAACAAGTAAATCACAATCCAAACGTGGTCATGGAACTAATTACACTCGTACTGCGAAGGTTCCAGTGTACAATAGAATGAAATAAATGTGCGATGGAACGTCGGGGTCGTCTGCCTTGAATGACACGCCGTCCTCATGCCTCCTTCAGGATTACCAGTTCTACATCCAGAACTTCACGGCGCTGCAGCTCAGCACCGTGGTTCCTCCCAGCAGACAGGCCACCTTCGAGTACTCCTTTGTCCCCGCCGAGCCCATGGGGGGGCGGCCCTTCGGACTCGTCGTCAACCTCAACTACAAGGACGGCAGCGTGAGTGTCTACTCCCATCACTCCCATGATTCCATACCTCCTTCTGCCATTTATCCTCTTTTCTTTCTGCCTTCTCTCCTTCTTCTGATATTTTGTTTTTGTCCTTTTGCTCTGCAGGGAAATGTTTTCCAGGATGCCGTTTTTAACCAGACCGTCACCATCACCGAGAAGGAGGACGGACTCGACGGAGAGACGTAAGTGCCCAACATTCCCTTTGACATGAGTTATCACCTGTCCACTAGGGGTCTGCGATTTGGGCAAAAGAAAAATCTCTTGTATTTTAAAATTTCCTGATAATGATAATCTGACGATATCTTTTAAAATGTGAATTTCTTTTTCTTTTTTTTTTTTTGCAAAAAGTGTTGTAAAATTCTACTTGCTCACCAGGACATCTGTGGGTAGACACAGCATTTCAGAACAACAGGTTGTTTGTTTTTAAAGTGCTTCATACACCTTCTGCCAAACATGTGGTGGGGGGGTAGTTATATACATGGGTGTGTGGTCCATAACTAATGTAACTAACCCTGGCGTGAAACTAAAGTGAAACTTGACATACTTTCAATGTCTGACTCCTGGCCTCTATTAAACAGTGGATCTTGCACATAATGTTCACACTTTCTAACCTGTATCCACTGGACCCCCTCCACGTGAATTTGTCACGCTTACCCCCCTTTATGGTGCCCCAGCTGGCATATAATGTTATTTGGACCGACATCAGTCTTGTCAAAACTGAATCATTTCCTGGGTTGTGATGTGGACCCACGTCTGCTCTGAAATCATCCTCTCAGACGCAGACTCCTTCAGATTTCCTTCATGGGAGACCATGTTGTGTTTTGGTGCCGCCAAGTCACCACCAGACTGAATCCTGTCCGCTGATTGGCTTCTGAGGCACACACTCAGCCAATGAGGACTTTCATGCACCTCTCCCACCGTCTGTGCATCGTCCGTTTGTTTTCTTTTCGAGACAGTTTGAATACTCGATAATGTAAAATTGCACATCGTCATATCAACATTGACGATATAGTCGTAGGCGATATATAACGCTCACCTTTACTGTCCACTCATTTGTTTGATCTCATTCCGTCCTGTTTTCTCTCTCCTGGTCTTTCGCCCTCTTTCAGGATCTTCATGTACGTCTTCCTGTCTGGCCTCGGGCTGCTCGTCATCGTCGGCCTTCATCAGCTCCTGGAGTCTAGAAAGGTACAACCACAAATAATCTGTTTAGTGTGCGCTTTTGTATTCGATGGCAGTTCTGAAGGTGGAAAAAGTGATCAATGTCATGAATTATTTATTTGACAACATAATTTTTGCACATCTAAAGTCATATTTCTGTTGTTACGGAGCACTGAAGATGTTCTGTTTTCATCTACATTCTCAGCTTAAACACTCAGAGTCATTTAAAACCACCAACTACCATTGTAATTGTGTTAAAAATAAATGTTAAAACTAGACAAATATGCACTGAATCAGAAAATTATCTACGTATTTGTTGGGTTTTCTGAAGTCTGTCAGGTGATCTAATGTTGGAAAAACCAAGGCCATTTTTGTGGATCTGAAGTCAAATAATCTGAAATTTTAGAAAAGACTTGGAATGTAATATTTAGAGAAGAAAGATCCTCACCATTTTCAGATTAAAATGGATTATAGATTTTGGGGTTTTTTTTTTTTGTCCTTTATCCTGATGCAGAAATTGACCGATCATCCACATTTTAAGGCTGATTTTTACAGATTTTCATCACGACCCCAGACCCATGATGAGTTTGCACCTCTGCATATTTTCTTTAGATTTTAATTCATAGCTTTGGATATAATTACTGTCTATAAAACCGTTTATGATGGAAGCTTGAGCAGTTCTCTGAGTGTTTGAAGTGAACTAATAGGTCAGCTGGTTAATCTAAATTATACCCATAGGTAGGTCTGCACGATACTGGAAAAAAGTGTTTTTGCGTTGTTTTTTTTTTGTTTGTCTTTTTAACCCTGCGATATGAAAAAATACTCAGGAGGATATAACAGCTGTGTGGCGCCAACGTAAATGGTCAAACTAATTAGTTGTTTCCTCTCGTTGTGGCGACAGGTGGAAGGCACTGTTGACACAGAACACCTGTTTCAGTTTCATCCTTCTTGTAGCCGAAATAATTCCAGATAACTGACGTTGCTTTTCTTTTTGGCACCAAGTCTTCGTTTACCGTGATTTTCTCTTGTTCGTTGCTCATTTTTCAATAATGTTAACATGCTCTTTTGTTGGAAGCTCCAAGAATAAGTCCGGATTCGTCTCAGTCCTATTTTTATACATTTATTTTGACTTGATCTGATCACAAATAAAGCATTACTTAGTACTAAGGATCCACACCCAGGAGGAAATGCATCCAGACTTTCCAACGCACATCACTTTTATAATCCTTGTAAACTGATCTTCAAACTATGGGCTGACCCCTTGTGGGCTAAGTGGGTTGGGTCACCAAAAAAGGGCTGATGTCCTCTGACTCTTAAGTCAAACAGATGTGATACCTCAGCTCTATGTAAAACCCTATACATGGGAATGTGTACTTAAAAATGTGTCTAAGGTAAAACCTAAGTCCTGTGTTCATAAATCTGTCAGCGTGCTATGCTGACCAAGACGTTACAACCAACCCGTACTATCCTGAAAACTTACCAAGTAAAACAAAAAGGAATCCCATCTTAAAACATTAACTACTGACTAAAGTGTGATTAAACTTAAGACTTCAACTCTATAAATTAAAACATTATTTCAGTTACCTCTGACTAACTCCAAACTGATTAAGAAAGACTGTGATTGGTGGATCGCTATGCGCAGTGTGTCAGGTACCCTTGAAAGTAGATGAGAACGCGTTGAATTCATTTGCCTCCTACATTGCAGGAACTGCGATGTTGACTATTGCGCACACGTACATCGTGATGATGATGCTCAAACCATATATTGTGCAGCTCTACCCATAGGTGAGAATGTGAGAGTGATTGGTTGTTTGTTTCTATATGTCCAGGTTGAGAATCAGTTCTCCACTAACTTACCTGGTTAAGTAAAGGTTTAAAAAAAAAAAAAAAAGGATGGGAAAATAACTGATGGAAAATGTTGCTATGGTCATTCATTTAGTTGGTTTATTTCAGTCTCTGTTGAAATCTGATCTTCTTTTTTTTTTAAATTTTAAACACCTCTTATCTCCCGTCGGCCTCATTTGATCCCTGATAAAACTAGTTTTCCTTTTAAACACCTGCCAGAGTTTTGTCCAATGAAAACTAACCGCGTCGACCTGTTTGTGCAGAGGCGGCGTCCTGCTCCGAAGGTAGAAATGGGAACCTCCAGCCACAACGACGTGGACCTGAGCTGGATCCCCCAGGAGACGCTCAACCAGATCAGTACGTAGCGCCCGTCCTCCCGCCGCTCTGCCCGCCCTCGTAGCATCAGCCGCCGGGCTTTTCCTTTGTGTGTCTGTTCTCTTCCTGCTTCAGCTGAATGAACTTTAACCTCCACGGTGCATGGGGTCACTCACTCTTCTCTCTTTTTCCCTCTCTGCCTTCCTCGCTGTCATGTTTCCCTGCATCTTCAGTGCAGAGTCGCAGAGGTGAGGTCTGCTTCCTGTGTGGACGTTTGACACTCTTCTATTTTTATGCTTTTTTTTTTTTTTTTTAAATTAAATCGCAGTAGGGCTGGGCGGTGGACTAACAACGCACTCCTGCAGTCTTCAGTTATAACAGTCAGTGACACTTTAAATGTATTCAACTTTTTTAAGCTTGTAGTTCAACAGCAGGAGGCAGTAGATCTCCAGGAAAGTACCTCCTAAAGAACAAGTGGTGCCAGGCACAACAAACCCCGCCCCTTTCATGTACTGAATCTTATTTTGGCATCGATCCAGCTGATGTTATGGTGTCTATGCAGCTGCTGATGTCGGCATAGACAAATTTCAGCCATTATAAGTAAATCGTACCAAATTGGGTTTATATATTGCCAGTGACCCAGAACAGATCTGATTGCATTTTGGGAAAAGGAGGTCAAAGTTCAAACTTTTTATGAATTAAATTTTTATTTTCTCCATTTACTTACAATGGGTGAAATTTCAAATTTCTGTAGCAGCAAAATTATTGGTTGAATTCATACCAAATTGGGTTTATAGATTGCCAGTGACCCAGAATAGATGTCATCACATTTTGGGAAAAGTCAAAGTTTCAATTTTTTTAATGAATTTTTTAAAAATCTTTTTTCTTCTCCCATTTACTTATAATGGGCGACATTTCAAATGTCTATAAAAACATGAATATTATTTCAATTTACCTCAAACTTCCACACATATAGAGGCAGTTGATCTGCTGACATCAGCTGGATCGATGCCAAAATAAGATACAATACCTGCGAGGGGCGGGGCTTGTTGTACCTGGAACCATTTGTCACTTGTTTTCTTTGACTCTGAAAGTTGTTGTTATGGTTTGGTTGATGTGTTTTGGTCTCGTTACATTCTAATACTTTCTTGTCATTAGTTTTCAAAGCACTGGGTGATGGGCAGACTCAAGGTTACAGTGACTCATTACTCCCTCTAGTGGTCACATAAATCCCTTGGCCCATCACTGGAAATAAATTCACTATATTTTTTTGTAATCCAATACATCGGCATCGGAATTTCGCGTTTCTTTATTCTAAACATTAATGACAATTTTAGATCTTTTTTTTTATTTCAAAGTAGAAATATTACATATAGTCCCTTTTAAATATTGTAATATATTCATTATAATACAGTAAAAGTTGACTCTTTAGTGAATTTCCTCTCGAAGGCAATAAAATAAAGCCCTACTGTGCAATATTTGACCTCCTTTATGTTTGTACATAATAAAGCCTTCGTGAGCTACAGGATGTTGATTTGCACTTTGGTTTCTTTTTTCTTCTCCTTTCTTTCTTTTTTTTTTTGACTGATTTGACCCTTGCTTTTTCACGTTAAATCGTGTTTTCCTGGAGTGAACGTCTAAGCTGATCGGTGTTGGCATGACTCTGACGATAAAAACTGCTTCCTCGTGTTAACTGCTCAGAAACATCCAAACCATTACACTTTCCACTGCAAAACGTCTGCTGTTCAATGTACGCACACAACACATTTTCCAGCACTTCAACATTTCTTGCACGTTGTGGTTTCTTTTTTTTTTTTTTTTTCCTTCAATTTGTTCAGTTTTGTTCTTTTTAAAAAAAACAATTATGTAGTGGTTTTTCCATTTTTGGTTCATTTTGTTCAGTTTTGTTCTTTTTTTTTAAATAGTTGTTCTCTGGTTTTTCCATTTTTGGCTCATCTTACTCAGTTTAGTTTTTTTTTTTGTCTTCTGTTTTTTCCATTTTGGGCTCATTTTGCTCAGTTTTGTTCTTTTTTTAAATAATTGTCTTCTTTTTTTCTCCATTTCGGGCTCATTTTGCTCAGTTTTGTTCTTAATAGCTCTATAATCCCACACATTGGCGTCTTTGGTAGAACTTCAGACGTTCCTTCTAAACCCTCACCCTGGTGGTAGTTACCGTGAACCTGCATCCAACCCGTCCCAGCCCAGTGTCCCGTCCTCCCGGACAGAATGTGGTTATCGTGTTCACAGCAGCGTCTTTATTCACCCTGGTGTGTTTCTCTTCCAGACAAGGCCTCTCCAAGACGATCCCCTCGCAAAAGGATCCAGAAGCGCTCGGCCGGCTCGGACGAGTGATGGGCGCCCCGACCACGCCACCCAACGCCCGACCTTCACCCCGCCCGTCTATGCAGGAGCAGGGCCGTGAGCGTGGAACGAGCGCGCCCCGGCCTCTCCTCACAAACTTTACCCAGTGCCAAGCACAGCGACGGCTCGCTCTCTACTTTCAGCTTCAACACTGTCCGTCACACTGTCGCTAAGCCCCGTTTTATTACTGTTTTCTGACGCCGTCACACGAGGGCGAAGGTGGAAGGTTCCCCCGGGCACAGGTGTGTTGGGCTTCAAAAGGACATTCGCCCCCACAGGGTTATTTTTGGTTTAAATCAGGGGTGTCAAACATACGGCCCGCGGGCCAAAACCGGCCCTCCAAAGGGTCCAGTCCAGCCCAATGGGAATTTACACTGAAGACATTAACAATCAAGGATGTCAAAATATTTAGTTCAGGTTCCACATACAGACCAATGTGATCTAAAGTGGATCGGACCAGTACGATACTCTGATGACCTGTAAGTAACAAGACCTCCAAGGTTTTGTATTTGTATTAGTGTAAAGTTCCATGAAAATATTTACATTTCAACTGTCCTTTCACACAAATGGAAAAACCTGAATAAATATGAACAACCTGAAATGTCTTAAGTATAATTGGACCAGTATTCTACCTGTTAATACATGTTTTGTGTGTTTGTAGATCCACTGGGGTCTGTAAGTTCTAATGCACATGTGTAAATGATAAACAGACATAATATTGTTCAAATCGAATTAATTTTTCTTAAGAGATGATGATCACATTTTTTAAAAGGAGAGTTTGTAGTTGTAAGCATTTTCATTATGTACATTGTATTTTTTTGCACTAAAATAAAGAGAAAACCTTGAAGGTGTCATTATTTATAATTGTTATTTTCCGGGTCCGACCCGTTTGGGATCACATTGGTCTAAATGTGGAACCTGAGCTAAAATCAGTTGGACAGCCCTGGTTTGAAGATAGTGAGTCAAGTTCTGTTTTTGGTGATTAGACAAAAAGCTCCAACTCTTGATTCATCAGAGTGATTAAAATGTAAGAAGTATCCTCGGTCTTAACTGTCAACATACTTTTCTTTCCTGAGTCTTCTGTGACGTGAGCAGCTGCCGTTTGGACAAAACAGTGTTTTGTTTTTTTTTTTAATGAGTCTGAGATTTGCGAATGTTTGGACATTTCATAGACCAGTTCGGCGAGGATCATGAGACGCAGTTTTACTCTGGAGTTGGACGGTGACGAAGGCAGCGTCTCGGTTTGTTTTTTTTGTTTGGGTTTTTGTGCTGCTTTAACCCTACAGATCTCCAGTTTTCATGCACCAGGTTTTGCTTTATTCTGTCAAAAAGCAGGTGCTCTGCCCCGTCCTTTCACATAAAACTTCAGCAGCTAAAGATTTAACCGGAAAATTTAGATTGGATGTGATACTTTGAAGATGTGCTGAGACGGTTTCCTTCCTTCCTTTTTTTTTTCTTTTTTTGCAAGTCTGATTTCTGAAGTTTTGGACAGTTGAACGGTTCCAAATGGTGTAAAATGAGGTGATTTTTTTTTTTTTTTTTTTAAAGGTTTAGATTCTGTTTACGCTCAGATCTGCGGATGAGAGGGTGGAGTCGACAGATCAGATCATGGATGAAACCCGCCCTTTAACCCCGACGCCCTCCATTTATAAACCTGTTAAACGGCAGGTTAGCGTCGGATCAGTTCATCTTCATAAAAACAGGAAATGAACTCATTCTGTGCCGAGTTTTGGACGTTCTTCTTTCCTCAAGCAGCTCCTTGAAAATCAAATTCACTCAATAGGTTCATTTTTTTTTTTTTTGTTGTTTTTTGATTGTAAAATGTTGAACTGGCCGAAGCACTGGTGTAAATACTGGCTGGTGGATGCTGACGTGAAAGCAAAAAGCTAATTTATTAGAGTGACAGATCAGGCGTATACGTGGGAGGGTTTGTATATTGGATTTCTTGGTTTTACCACTAGGGGGCGTCAGTCTGCAGGCCTGAAACTTTTTTTTTTGTGGACTGCAGAGTTGTCATGTAAACTTTTGTGGTGTGACTGACCTCAGTCTGGATTTGAGTGATCCGGATCCGAGGCTGTTCCACAGACGTGAGCCAACGTCGTCCGGGGTTTTTGGGGGGGGTGTTTTGTTTTTTTCTAAAGATGGAGCTGTCATTCACCGATACGAGCTTTTACTTTATTTGCTTTTAAATGTGCAGGAAATAAACTTTGATGATTTGCTGTAGGAGGCATCTTCGTTATTGTCTTATTCATTTCTTTTAAATGTTGAAACGTTGATTAATACGGAGGATGAAAAAAATAGACCAACTTCAGGAATAGTTGTAATATTTCAATAATAAAGATGGAGAAAGGTTTAAAAAAAAAAAAAAAATACGTTGATCAATTTCACGTGTGATCGCTGGGAGTTGAACTCTGAATCTAAGTCCATATTATTTATAAAACTTTAAAATTTGATAATTTAAGATGAAAATAAACTTCTCTTAACTCATTGTTAATCTCACTTTTTTCTGTCTTTAAGACTTTATTCTCCGAAACTTGACATTATTCTTATCTATAATTTTCAGTGTAAGTATCATCCTCTCGTGTAAATTAAAGTTGAAATGCATCAATATTCTTTACTCACTAGAATTAGCTGGAATCTGTTCTAATGGGGTCAAGCCCATTCATATTAAAACACTTCATATTTCTGAAACCTATAATAAGAATTTAATCGAACCTCATCATAAGCTTTGTATGGATTTAATTTTTAGTTTATAGTAGATTTTCTAATCAGTACAGTGAGTCCATTTCTACCAGAATGTGTTTGTTTGATGTCCTCTATGATACTGGTTGGATTAAAGGATTAAAAAGTGCAATAAACTGACAATTCCCTAATAAATTAAAAAGATTGCTTATAACGGATTTTTCCCACTCTGTGCAGTCCAAATGTGTAACTACTTTCTTATGTGTCATTTCAGTGGAGCTGGTTAATTTAGAAAAGATGTCATTTATAAAATGGGTCCAAAAAGAAAGAAAATACGTTCAATAATAGAATAAATGAAGAGGTGTTTCTGAGTGTCGTTTACAGAATGTACTGGTATTTTCAGTATGTTTCTATTTTCAGCTGTGTAGTTTGGTTGGATATATGTTATTTTATAATGTGCATTTTCTGGAGGATCCCACTGAAGGAGACCCGACTCCACCCACACTTTCCTGACGTCACTGAGGGCGGGGCCACGACACTCGGACATTCAGGAAACAGAGTGTAAACGTGGAAGAGGAGCACGAGACCATGTCATTATGTAACTATTTTACCGATAAAAGTGTGGAAAACTATCAAACCGCAGGTATGGAAAGGTCAGTCGTTTATTTCAGTTGAGTTTGAAGCATTTTCTCGAGTGCTTTAACAGTTTTAGTTCCATTTTCAGTGGAATGAACAGACTAGTTGTAGTTCTGTGTAGTTTTAACGGGAGTTTTTCAGGTTTTTAAGGAAAAACGTTGATTTATAGAAACTGAGAACGTGGGTTTGAAGAAGGAAGGACATACAAATAACTTTACAAAACAACTGATTTGTCGAATTAAAGTAATTTTATCGTGTTTTTTTTTCTTTTCGTTATTTAGAGAAAACGCAAACGCCCTGAACCCACAGTTCTGTCTTAGGTTTATCCGTTTTTATTTAGTTTTCCTATTTTTAACATTTAACTGCTTATTTTTACTTCAAATTTGAACATTTTAATTTCTTTGAATAAGTTTTTTTAAAAATGTATCCTTTTTTTTTTTTAATTTTATTTTTGCAGTTGTTCTTTCTGTGACGTGTTTCCTGCTTTTACTCCATTATGTGTCATATTGTGCATTCATTTTATTTTAGATTATTTTATTATATTTACCTTGACACCATTGAAAATAACGGTTTCTCTTAATGTATTTTAAAGGGTTTTAAATGACTGAATGAATGAATTTTTCTGAAAACTGTCATTTCTACTTTAACTTTTTTTAATCATTTTTTCACTGTTGGATGTAGTGTTAGTCTTCATTAACTATAATAATCCTGCTGTGTTTAAGGTTCAAGTTTATTCGTACATGTTGACTCATGAAATAATGAAACCTGTGACTCAGGTCCAGCA
>JAPQRP010000015.1:28928939-28948919 GCA_037367295.1 Apogon hyalosoma | reverse complement strand
TTCAAACTGGAGGAACTATTAGGGTCCAAATACACAAAGACAGGAACCACAGACTCAGAAAAGTGGGGTTAGATAAAGATGAACCCTTTAATAATGCAGTTTGACTTTTTCCCTCTAAAACATTGAGAAAAGTTTGCTGCCGTCATTATTTATTGGGTTTATTTTACTGGTCTGACCCACTTCAGATCATGTAGAACGTGAACTAAAATGAGTTTCCGCCTCTGATCTACAACGTCCATGACAGTTGATGTCTACGCTTATATTTATCACATTTTCACTGCTTTACGTTATCAGGCAGCACCTTAAGCATCGGAGCACCAAGTCATTTCTGTTGTACGCTGATGAGGTAAAACAGTGAAAATAGAAAATACATCACACACTTCACATGGGTTTCGGGTTCTGTCCTCAGCAGTATCCATCTATCATCTATCCATCCTCAGTACCCATCCATGACTCTGTTTACCTTCGTTTTTGTCGGCATCGAGCAGGTTCTGAAACTCCGTGTGGAAGATCTCCAGGTGTTTCTCTATGAGGACCTGCTCACACTTCCTGGCCAGTTCGTCCTGTGTGGATTCGTGAAGGTAAACCTGCACACGCCGCTGCTCCTCCAGCAGACGAGCCTCCGCCTGAGTAGACCAACACAGTTAATTCCAGTGAAAAATGTGTACTGAGTTTTATTACTTACTATTTTTTTTTTATATTGTTTGTTTTTATGCGTGCACATTTTTTTCTTGCATTTTAATCTGTTAACCTTGACCAGTGAATTTCCCCCTTTGTAGGATCAATAAAGTCTAAGCTAATCTAATAGATATTTTTGTGAAAAAACTCCAGCGCCCAAAGGGTTAAAACCGAAAAATCAAACTCTACCACTGGTTTCCTCCAACCCTGACTCCTCCTCCCTCTTACCTTCTTCATGTACTCTGTGACGGGGTTCTGCTGCAGGAACTCTGTGCTCTCACGTGTGTAGAAACGTTCCGTGTCGGTGAGGAACTGACACTCGAAGTACTCTTTGTACACGGACAGCGTGGGCCCTTTGGCGAAGGCGTCCTCCTCGTTAAGACCCAGCTCCACTACAGGAAGGGGAGGAGCCACAGGTTAGACGTGGGCGTGTGTTACAACAAAACAGTAGCATTGAATCATGTTGTTGTTGACATTAGTGAACTTCACGGCTAACGCTACATTCACACTGCAGGTAAAAGGGGCTCAAATCTGACTTTTTGTCCGTACGTGACCCATATCTTCACGTATATCGTTGACTTTGACTCACCGTAGGACTGGACAACGCCGCTGATCAGTCTGGTGTTAATAGTTTCACCGTTCCTCTCTCTCTCGATCAGCTTCAAGACAGCGTTTGTTACCTGAAACACACGCATCTCATGAAGGATTTGTCAAAAACTAAACACTGGTCACGTGTGCAACAACTCCAGTCATTTCTCACCTGTTTGTTGAGGGGTCGGAATAAACACTCCCTCCAGGTCACCAGTGCCAGCTGAGAGGAAACAACAGAGGAGGAGGAGGGTAAGAGGGGGTACAGGGTTCCTACAAGTTAAATTCAAGACTTTAAGGCCTTTTTTTAAGACTACTTAGAATTTAATGCCTATTTCACAGCAATACTGGCAAAAATACATGGCTTCTAGAATTTCGGAAAAAGTATTTATTTACTCCTGTGTGTTTGGACACCGTTGGGGGGTGTTTGGAAGGAGGACGCTGAGAGGGGGGCATTAGTCTGTACAAGTATCAATATAAAGCAACATGTTATATCAATGGTGAGGAAAGATATACCACAAGAGGCAATGCAGCCACATTCTATGCAAAGTGGCAGCCTGTCTTATCGTATATTAAAATAAAAAGACGGACACAACTTCTAATTGAAACTAAGGATTTTTTTTTCCATAATTAATTTTATTCTATGTATTCATTTTGGATGTGTGAGTTTATGTACAGTGGTTGGAGTATTAGGTGCATTGGGGTTGGGAGTGGGGTTGCATAACTATGTTGTTATATACAGGTGTCCCAAAAAATTTGATATCACTTTATCTCCTAATGATTTGTTTAAAATTTAGCTTATCTTAATGAGAATCTGCCAGGAAGATGGATCGGACGTGCTAATGAAGGAGACAATGTGCTATTGAAACGGCCACCCTGCTCACCTGACCTAACACCGTACGATTTCTTTCTGTGGGGGTCCATGAAAGGACTGCTCTATATCCCACCACTTCCCACAAGTGTAGAGGAACTAAGAGGAGGACTACTGAGGGTCTGGAGAATGTTCCACACCACTGCTGCAGTGAGTGTGGCAGGAACTCCACTATGTGTGCCGCGTCACAAGCAGTGCACACATTGAACATTTGTAATAACTTTGGAACATTATAAAATTACCATCCCCCCGAATTTTTCTTTTGAAATTTGTACAATTAAACATTTTACGTCCAAAATAAATTCTATTATGTATCATTTCTCCTGATCATGTATTCACTCCCAGTTCTGCTGGTAAGGTTTTGCCACCACACCAATCATGTCATCCAAAAAAAAATCATCACCGTCGCATTAGGGCTAATTCACACAGCGTACCCGTACCATACTTGGATACGTTCATACCTTTCCCATAAATGTTGCATTCACAAGCATGTACCGCAGTCCCTGCCCAAGTACGAGTGGGTGTTACAGGGCCGAAACAGTAGATGACGGTGTGGAAGGAATTCTGTCACAATCCAACAAACACGTAAGTTGGAAGGAGACAAATCCTTACCTATGTGTTAGCCTGTTTGAGGCAAAGGGAAGCAAAGTGACCTTTCATTGTTGTCAGAATGGTGATTAGGTCATGTCCCTTCTCGGGCTTGGATCGCTTTCACACTGCACGTACCATACTGGAGTCCACGCAGTCTGTACCCAGGACTACCTTCTCAGCTGGACTTGGGTACGGTATTTGAACAACCCCCCCACCCCCAGCTTACACACCGCCACACCAAGAGATCAGTTCCACAGGGAACACCGCACTCCGATATGGACATCTCAAATGATGTTAATTTTTTTTTTTGGGGACACCCTGTATTATGTACATTCAATTGTACAGTTATGATTGTTTCAATATAAAAATTCTTAAAAAAAAAAACTTTGGAGGACAAAAAACAACTTCTGAATTCTGGAAAATAATATGACCTCTTATAACTTGAAGTGCAAAGTGTGCGTAACATGCTCACTCATATACCAGAAGGTTAAAACACCACAGACTAAACAGAATCCTACCGAGTAGATCTCGTAGATTCCTTTGCGACCCTCGTCACACTCCCGTCGGACCCAGTGGCGGTTGAGGTAGGCGCAGATCCCGTTGAGGACCTTACTGGAGAAACGGTAGTCCTCCCACTGCTGAGTGTAAAACTTCAACACACACTCGTCCATTAGATCTTCCCCATCCTGGAGTTAGGAGGAAGGAAAGGAGCGGAGGTATAAGTGACGTATTGATGACTCCAACCGATTACAGGTCATAACAGCTAAGTCTATATAATGTGACGAAAACCACTCATGTGTGGTAAGACTATGATGACATGACTCAGTACATTAATAAAACACACTCCAAGACTCACTGAATAAATTAACAAAAGACATTTTGAGGGACTTTTTCTACAAAAATACCTGATAAACAGATAAATTTAACCCATAAAGACCCAGTGCTACTTTTATGTGGGTTTCCAGATTAATTTATCTCTCTATTTAACCTTTACGTGATTTATCGCCATTTATCATAGTAATATCCTCTCTACTTTGCATTTTTGCAGTGAAAATCAGACATTTTCCGATATTCAATTAACTGATTACATACTTTAATCATCACACTGAGATTATGTTTGAAAGTTATTATACTAAAAACAGAGAAAACCGAAGAAAAAGGAACTTTTCCAGTAAAAACACAACATTAACTGAACATAAACCTAGTGTCTCCATGCACCGTCATTGATGAAACTCCATGGGTTTTACTGGTGAATTAATGTTGTGGAAGATGATGGTGTTTCTCTGGTAAATACGGAGCCTCTAAACGTCCAAATGGGTCATATCTGATGACCATGAAAAGATGACAAACTACATTTTACACCAATTATTTACATGGATCGATAGGATTTAGTGGAGTTAAAGTTATTAAACATTTTAGATCAGTGGATGCTTTTGGTCGCCAGTGGAAATTTGGGTCTTTATGGGTTAAAGACATAACCCAGTTTCCTCTACCACTGTAACCACCCCGCATCGATTCAGACTGAGATAACCAGATTTCATTTATTGTCATTGTGTAAAAAAATACAATGACATTTAAAGCCCTAGATCAGTATCGCCATATCAGACGTCTTTTCACCAACGGCAGTGTTAGATATTTATCTGTCATGTTTTATTAAAGGTTTTTCCATGAATGTGTATGTTTTAATCTATGTTAATTCAGAGATAATGCAATCAACGAATGAAAGGCTTTAAAATAAGAACCATTTTACATTTATATCACATTAAAAATGGTGATACTCTGCAGACAGTAACAGCTCAAAGCTTATTAAGTGGCTCCTCTGTTCTGACGCATAGACTCAGTTTCCATTGGACTTTTTCAGCAAGTTCTCTTTATTTCTTCGAGTTCAAAAATGTTTATGAATATGACCGTAATAACAGACCATAATTATCTGAAATTATGTGTTTTTAATTGAAAAATGTCAGAAGAGAATATTTATGGATGTGGTGAAGGAGGACATGCAGGTAAAAGATGAAGGAGACAGAGTCAGATGGAAGAAGATCATCTGACGTGGAGACGCATAAAGGAGGAGACAACAGAGGAGTAGTAGTAAGAGGTGGAGGAGGAGTAGTAGGAGGACAAGTAGTAGTAGTAGGAGGAGGAGTAGGAAGAAGAGTAGGAGGAGGTGTAAAAGTAGGAGGAGTGGGGGTAGTAGTAGGATTAGTAGTAGTAGTAATTGAAGTATAAGTAAGAGTAGCAGTAGCGGTCGAAGAAGTTGTAGTACTAGTATTATTATTAGTAGCATTTGTAATTTTTCAGCTTCCAGTCCAGATGAGTGTTTACTGTAGTTCAGCTGAGAATGTTCTGCACATGTTGCTGATTCTAAGCAGGTCCGGCAGAAACAGACGTTCTATCACAGACCCCTAAGGGTTGAACCCACATTAAACCCACCTGAGACTCTAACTGCGAGGACTCACCTTGAGCAGGCTGGTCAAATAATTCTTGAGGAACTCCTTGAGTCGCTTGTAGAGCTCCAGGCCTACAAACTGCGCCCCCCCTGGAGTGGTGGACTTTTTGGAGGGCTTCGACGGAGGCACGGAGCCCCTGCCCTGGCTGGACTGGTGGACGCTGGTACAATAGTTATATACATGTCTGAGGGAGGGGTTAAGGAAACAGCAGACAAAGCCACATCCAAATTAACTTCAACACATTTATCACCTGAGGAGAAACAGTTCCAATGCCCCTGTATGTCACCGCTACGTTCTATCTATAATCAATACCAAGTTCAGTTTGTGAGGTTGTCAGGTTCTATTCTATGTTAGAGTCCTGTGGTCTTCAAGCTGGACATCAATCTCCCAATAGAAGTGGGTGGTAGAACTCAACTAATTCAATCCAAGTCCATATATGACTTCCTATCAGTGATCAATACAAACTATATTGATATCTGGAACCATTTACATGATACAAACTTTTATTTCTGCAACTTTTATTTCTATGACACCCCCCATTATAAGTATTGTAAGTAGGATGGAAACCGACCTACAACCATCCAACCCAGAAGTGAAAAACCCCTAACTGAAAAGACACAATTATATTACCTTCCATAAATAACTGCCTAAAGATGGACTTTTTTTTGCCTAAAATCATCAAATACTCAAGTTCCGGTGAAGTTTTTTGTGTTTCGTGAAAAATCTGAAAAATGACTTATTTTAGAAAGGTGGTGATATTAGAAATCAAAGTGAATTTGTACCTTGTGAATCTGGATTGAAGTGATTGAATTCAGCTGTGAATTTTATTAACCCTTTAGGTGCTGGAATTTTTTTTTGTAATATTCAATTTTGATGAAGATTCCAAAAAGCTGTATCTTTGAAGTGGTTAGAGATGAAGTCATACTGTAAATGACAATATTGAGCATGACCCAAAGTTTATAAGTACTCATCTAACTTGCATATTGTGATGTCACAGGGCGGTGGCCATATTGGACTGCAGATCTTTTAGTCAAATTGAACTTTGAACATATTTGCATGGAAGTTTTCTTAGTGATTTTGTTCTTTTTTCAAATTATCCTAAAAATAAATTAATTTAAACATTAGTAGAAAGTAAAATGCAGTAGTTTTGAGTATCTTTTTTATTTAAGCAGCGGAGTAGATAAATTTGTCCTTTTCTATCCAAACTAAATAAACTTTACTTACTGAACCAGCTCCGGACTACGCCTTTAAACTGGATTTTCTTCTTTACTTTGAATAGAAACATGCTCTGAAGTGGTGTTTGGATTAAAGAGGCACATGTCTGCCCTCTATTGGTGGGAGGTGGTTACAAGATTTGGAACCTCTACGTGGAGCTATGGTCGGTTTCATTCAGTTATGTTGCGTCACAATATTGCAAATTTGGCGCTTAAAGGGTTAACATCTGTGGCTGTAATTATTTCAGCGTTTCAGATAAAAGCTCCAAACAGGTTGTGTCCAAATCAAATCTGAATAAAAACACTATAAAAACAACCATTTCCCCCCATTTAATGGCTGAAACAGAAGACATTTCACTATATCCAGACGATTAGCTGATGTTAATGTGGTGTTGAGCGTGTGATTTGGGACCTTGTAAAAATCCTTATAATCCACAGACCTGTAAAACTACACTAAACCTGCAGTAATCGGTGACTGATTCTGCAGACTTTGGCCTCCTTCAACGCTCTGACATAAACCCACTCTGGCTCTGGTTCACATGTGCAGTTCACATTAGCGCCGTTCTCTCTGCTTGACCGGACACGATCACCGCCGGGCGCTTATCAAGTTCATACTGAAGTGAAACTACGATGACCCAAGTCACCTGATCACGCAGACAGTACGTTTTGATGTCAAATGTGTCCGATTCACTTACAGAGAATAAGAAGTACTCATGAAAACCTGGAGCACTGGATCCTGAGGGTTTCAACCTGTTGTAGATGAGACCAAAATTACAGTTTAGTTTAATGTGGTTTTTCCTGTTTTTTTTTGACTATGGACATAGAATAACACAAAGTTGAGGTCTGACAAAACAGCTGGCAGTGTTAGACACATTCCAGACAAAAACTATCCATCTTCTGGATTTGGAGCGTCTAAATATGACCAGACTGCAGCACTGATTTTAACATTATGAATAAACTTTACCAGTGTCAAACCAGTGGGTATTCACACAGTCTAAGCAGCGACTGATGCCAGGATCAGACTACACGATACCAATGACACCAGGCATCGGGTCAGAACGATGACAGATGGGAGACGAATCAGGTTAATGAAAGGTCAGGACCTCGATGATTCATCACACCCTGAATTACATCGTACACTGACACAATCATCTAAAAATGTTCACGAGGACATTTGGAAGTCTGGTCATGCACTTTTTCTTGGGAAAAATCTTTTATTTATTGCTGATTGCAACTCTGGACTATTGTTTGTTTAAATTTGTTAGGGACTGGCATTGTTGTGCACAAAATACACAAGTTTGAGAAGGAAAAAAGTATTTTGTTGCTGTTCTAATTGTTATGTACCAAAATGTTCTTGTTAAAGGAAAGAAAATATATTTTATTGCTGCAATAAACATAAATAAAGCCACTGTTTTGTTATTTTTGCAGCTCATAATCTGACTAGTCAGAGTGGTTGATGACCTGTCGACTATTGTAGTAGTCTTTAGTTGCTGCTCTTCTGAACAGAGAACAGGACGCTGCTGGAGGATTTCGGGCATTTGCTGGTGGTTTTATCTTTTTCTTACTTTAATACCTTCATATCCAATATTCCAGTTAGAAACCGCTGCCTTGTTTTTGAGCTACATCTAATTTAACTTACATTTACCTGCTTTAAATGAAACAACATATTTTTACTTATTACTTCTATGAGCATCTATACAATAAGGGTGTGTGAAAAAACTCAGACTAGGGGCACAGCGATTATTGGTTTTGTGTTTTTGATTTGGAGTTTTCTTAAAGCCAGATCAATACTAAAACACATCTAATAAACTGAACTTAATGCAACTTTATGAAACTTCATTTCATGATTTTTCTCAGGGCATTGGACTTTAAAAATTTATGCTACAGAAAGTCTAAATATCAGACACTTCAGACACCAGGGTTTGTTTTCTCTCGTTAACGCTTTGTTTCTCGTGTCACTGGTCAGGGGGAGATCAGTGACCAATCAGAACAGACATGGCCATCAGAGTCTAAACCTGGCATTGGTGGACATTTAAAAGTTGGTATGAGAATACACGACGTAGACAAAAGTATGTGGACACGTTGAATTCAGGTGTTCCAACGGGTTTGGGATACAAAACAATAATGACAAATGTCAGAATAGTTTTATATTATAATAAATGTCATTGCATTGGTTAGTTCAGTTTAAATTATCTTTGCTTCCAAAATGCCTGATGAGTTTTACTTAATTTCTCTCAGCATTGATTTTTTTGTTTTTTTATCCACATCTATGATTTTAAATGTTTTACATCTAAATTTCTTAAATATTTTTCATGCTCTGACTGTAAAAAATAATTTTCTACCACAACTAACCATATACTTTCTTCACATCTCACTGAAGAAGAAAAATCTCTGATTAATTTGAAGGAAATATTGACGTTTTTATCTCAAATCAGCATGAACACGACATTTTACAGCTGTAGACATGATGTGTCCTGATACTTTTGTCCATACAGTTTATAATATAAAATATTTAAGAAATTTAGAAGTAGAACATTTAAAATCATAGTCATGGATAAAAAAAAATAAATGTTGAGAGAAATTAAGTAAAAACCATGTCAAAAGCAAAGAAAACAATTTAAACCAAACTAACCAATGCAATAATATTTATCCCATTAATATAAAACTATATTATGATATTTGTCATTATTGTTTTTACCCCAGACCCGTTAGAAAAGAAACACCTGAATTCAACGTGTCCACATCGTATAGATTGGATGGTTCTGATGTGCATTCATTCATCGCCTGCCTCCACCTCTCAGGATACGTGTAGAGTTCCATGTAGCGTGACTTGGCCATGCTTTGCCGTGTGTACACCTGCTGGATTCCAGCCCGCAGGTCGTCCCATATCTGGTCCAGGCCTATCTGTTTCAGTCCGTGGGGGTTCTGGGTCCTGTTTGACGACATCGTAGAGCCCCTCGTCCTCTCCTCCTCACTCCCTGCCGAACAATGGCCTCCCTTTCCTGCTCCGGCGAGCTTCTCCCCCGGCTCCTCTCCTCTGTAGATTTCAGTCCTGGCTGGCGTTTGTTCTCAGAGTGCGCAGTCCATCTGGCAGCGGCTGCAGTGCTTCAGGAGTTGGTTGACGGTTGTGAGACGGGATACAGTCCCACTCTGCACGCCTGGGTGGCGCTGTCTGCCACTCCGCCACCTAAAAGCTCCGGCACTCCTTACCAGATGACCTGGAAATGGAACAGGAAAAAAAGGTTTGTTACAGCTGAGAATCACACTGCATTTTCTCCACCAATAATTAGTAAAGTATTAGAAAAAAATGTTTGTGGTCCAACTGCAGTAAAAAATACACGTAAAAGGTGCAATTAGTTCCAGGTCTATGTAGGTTGATTCTCCTGTCAGTGTCCTTGACCACGAAGCTGATAAAGATCTGGAGTTGGTCCCTGAGGGCCGTCAGTGGGAGCTCCCTGACACTAGTGTGCTAATGCTAATGCTAGTTACTGTGTGTATTATGGGTAAAATGCAGAGACTGAATTTCCATATGAAGATACTAAAGCGAGTTAACCTTGAAGTGTTTTGCTAATGCATAACTGTGTTGAACTCTCTGATTTCAGCTTATTTTATATACATATTTTGTGGATTCTTTATTGAATCTTCAGGTTTTGGCCAAAATTAGATATTTGTGGCTATCGCATTAAGCTTTAGCAAACGGTTTTCTCACACTTTACATATTAAACAATGTCTGCAGTCGTGAACACACGTTTACAACCATGATGCAGACATAACGCCACTCATTCTCGTTTTCATACATAAAATGACTCAGCTGCAACAGACAAAAAAAAAAATCAGAAAAGACTTTACCAAACACTTAAACATGCCACAGAGTTTCTAGATTTAATAGCATGTTTGCTTGATTTAAATGAGCAAACTACTCTTTTCTCACTCAAGAAAAAATGTCAAATTCTACAGGAAAACTGAGAAGGAGGATGGTAATACTCAACTAATCAATGATGAGAATTCTCTTTCCGCAGCCTTGATAAAAAACAAACTGACTCCTGACTGGTGTTAATTAAATCTGCCTCTAAGTTGCCTCCTCGTCTTCTGCCATTTCCGATTAAAATCCCTCTGCAGTCACGTAACTGCAACGTCATAGCATTTCATAAAAGTCTGAAGCAGCAGCTGCAACATTTTTGCATCATGGGTCTAAAATCTTCACCCTGTGTGTCCGTTTTGTCTGCCATATAGGTTAAAAGGATTTATACACTGACACCTGGCTCTGAGCTGGTAGACCTGGTGCTGACCAGACCCTGACGTCACACAGATAATGACAGATTAGTCCACTTCCACACCTCCTTCTTCACCAGGCCAGGCAACGCCCACTCGGTTCCCAGCGCTGGTGTCCTTTAGTCACGACAAACCAGCTGCACATTTTACACAAAACATTTAACCGTCAACAAAACACAAATAAAGCAGAATATCAGACATACGGGCCTGAACGGGATCATGACTGGGACAACGTTAAGAGTGGCGGTCTAAGGAGGCCAGGACATTAGGGCTAACGCAGAGGCCTAAAGCTGTAATTTCATCCCCACAGTCAGGACAAGAAGAGGAGGGAAATGAACGCCCAGTCTGCAGCATCGACATCTTTAAAACCACAGAAGAAGAAAATCACATGCACAAACACTGATACTGCACGTCGTCTTCATCTGGCCTGGACTTTGAGGCTTTAGTCGACTCGTATCGTTCGTGTTTTTGACAAAATACATAATATTTCTATTCCATTCACAGTACAAATCTAATCTACAACCCTGCACATGTAAACCCTAATAATGGAAACTTATCGTTAAGGCAGAAATACCAAATATTTACTTCTGAGACATCAGGGTTTACCACTTTTTCTTTTTTTCCATTCTTTATTTGGAAAAGTAGGTCATACAAAACTTCCCTTTCGGGTACAAGTCAATATCCACACATCAAATTTGAACGAAGATGCTAATCCAAGTTTTTTAGTAGAATATAGAACAATTTTTTTTTTTTTTTAAAGTGGGCGGGAGGAGGGCTTGCGCCACTTCTTCATCAACACAAGACAGAATAAGATGTGTATCTTTACATTAGCCTAAAAAATGTATATCATATGTTGACAAATGTTTTCAAATAACCAATGTATTCAATTCACATCAAGTACAGGTTTTATATAGTTTGTCCATTTTGACCAAATAGTGAAAAAAAAAAAAAAAAAAAAAAAAAAAAAAAAAAAAAAAAAAAAAAATAAAAGAGTCCCTTTGATCCTTAAAACAAAATCTCAACTTCTCCAGAATGTAAATGTCTTGTACGATGTCGATCCATTCTTCAGTTGTGGGGGCTTCAGGCTTTAACCATTTTCTAGTGACTGTTTTTTTTGCTTGCTGCCAAAAGTATTAACAACAGTTTTTTATCCTTCAGAGTCCAGTTATCACATGAAGATTTACTGCTTTTTCATTTAATTTCAGATATTTTTGGACAGACGTTCATTTACCACATACATATAAAGGTGTATCAACAGCCACCACATTGAGACGTCTATTTGTTATTACTTATTTACTATATCAAAACAATAATAACTGTATAACTTATAATAAAGCTCTAAATACACACTGTATAGCTTTGTATAAATATATATACATATATAAATGACCTACATATCAGGAAAGTAAAAGTTGTAGTTTTACATTAAATAACTGGCCTAGCTGGAAAGAGCATAATGCAACAGTTTTTTCAGATACTTTTTATGGAATGTCCTTTGCAGTAGACAGTGTTTTTATATTCTTTTTTTTTTTTTTAAGCAAAGCTGTGAATCTTTTGTCCACTAGAGGACATAAAATGCAATGCTTAGTCTCTGCATTACAATCTCCTCTTACTGACTTCTTATATTTATGTGGCGATAAGAAAGAATTGCATTAATCGTGGCCAAAACGAAAGCATAGTGTTGTTTATTTTTAATTATCAACAAAATGCCTCATTTCTTTGAGGATGTCACAGATCTTGACAGAAAAACAAGCAGATTAAAGTCAGGTTTTCAAGTTCAAGATCAGCAATGCCGCTTTATAAATAGTTCTAACATTTGTCGAAGACGTTACTGCAGCTAAATGTGAGTCAAAACCTGAGATGTTTTACCTGAGATCTGGCAGGACTGTCCACGTACAGAAATGGAACGCTACAGAAATAATTTGCGTTAATTACAAAATGTGGAGATGCCCTTTTGACTCAAACTATGTTGAAAACTACAGGAGAAACTGAGTGACAGAAACACTTAATGCTGCGATTGTACGTTCATGTTGTTATCCCGGCTCATCTAAGAATAGTGATCCAGAAAGAAAAGGCCCGGCTGTGTGAACGCAGCCTAAAAGACTCAGAAGGGACGGGGGTGTATGGGTAGAAACTGCTGTGTACATGTAGGCAAGCACTGCTATATTTAGACCGAACAGGCATGCGGCGCTGCCCGGCTCTGGCCATTCACAGCTATTAGGGCCAGAGACTCAGGATGTGATCCAAGACCAATAGTCTGTCAGTGGAAGAGGGGAGGATGTGACCCGCTCTGCTCGCTTCCTGGCCCTGTTGACGAGCGCCGGCTGGCTTTGACGATGAGCCTTGAAACCCTTTGAGTCGCAGCCTGGATTTACACTTAATTCACATTCAGGGGTTGTCAGGACATTTCATTATTTTATTCCCTCTCATCTCAGTTAAAATCAGCTGATACAAATAATTCACGTGAGCATTTCAGATAAAGACAGACATTATAAGAGCAGTTAGTCAGTAGTATGATTATCCATTACTGTTCTAGCAATAACAATGCAATATTTATTCAGATACAAATGCAGTTTTTATAGACTATCATAGATATAAACACTGTTTATATTGGTGATATTCATGAAATCCATACTGTTAATATTGTAAATATTGTGTTTATTCATATTTTATGTCTATTGTTTGTTCTTTTTTACTTTTATTTCTTGTCATATTTTATATTCTATTTTCTTATTTTACTTATTTGTAATATTTGCTAGATTCTTATTTTGTGACATTTGTTTTATTTATATTGTTGCACTGATTAGAGTAGCACTCCTAAATTTATTTAACACACAATTACAATAAAGTCTAGTCTATTCTGATGAAAAAGTGTTTAGTTTGTCTCAAACTTTGAAATAAGTAAAAATAAATAATAAATCAATTACATATGCACCCATCAACAGTCATTAATCACAGACAAAGTAATGAAATACAATTTAACATAAATGTACATGTTAAACATGCACTACTGTCTGATAGATCACATGCAGTGAATAAAAGCCTTTCAACACTGAAATCAGAAAGGAACATTTATTTAGTTGCCATTACATCCCATCAAGTTCTGTGATTGAGCTATAATGAACTTTGACACTCAGATGTACATTTACCAGAACACAATATCATCACTTTCAATTTTAAGTTTCTCAATTTTCAAAGCACTCACTCAGCTTGGGTAGCAACAGATTTGTCCATTTTTATTTATTTTTTTTTTTATTAATCCATCTTTTCATCTCAAACACAGAAAATGCTTCATTTCTATCACTGCTCTGTTTTGTCTTCACATTACTGAGTATTTGATGGCTTGATCTTCTACAGTACGAGGGGAAAGTGTCTTACAGAGCGCACTGAGGTGGATTTAAGACTGCGGTGCGTTTCCTGTGAACAATATGAATATGGATGATAAAAAGAGGCAGCGAGGCCGAGGAAAAGCCTGGACACAGCAGTGAGCACACCGAGGCTTGGATTAGGCCTTCAGTCACTAAAATCTGTCGTCTTGCCTTCTCCACGCCCAGCCCCTGCCTCCCAGCATCCTCCCCCCACTTCAACAAACTGACCACAGCACTGCAGCTGCAATCTGCCGCCGCTGGCCTCGTCCATCACAACCGCACAGAAGCAACACAGGTTCACCCCCCTATGATCAGGATCTACAAGGCGCTTGGATCATAAATTAGATTAGATCAGATTAAACATGGTCACAGTCAGCTGGTCTTTTTCCTGGATGTAAAGAGGGAGGTCTGGATTTTAAAATGCCTGCTTCATCCTCTATCATTTATAAATCATCATTTTAACTTATAATTAATAGTTATGTTCTAATGGTACTGGTAACACACAAAATATACGGTATGCTTCTAGCATTACATGTGTTAACCTCCACATATCACACATTCATTCAATGTCACAGGTGTGAAACATATGTCCTTGGGGCCAAAACTAGCCAGCCAAGGGCTCCAATCTGGGATGGATTTGTGAAATCAAAAAATTAAAATGAAGATATTAACAATCAAGGATATCAAAGCCATTTTGGCTCAGGGGCCACATACAGACCAATATGAACTCAAGCAGGTTGAAGCAGTAAAATACTATCATACCTATAAACAACTACAAACCTTTCAAAAAGTATAATTACACGAAAATGTTTACATTTACAAACCATTTTCAGAGAAATAGGTGCAATTTTACCAATTTTCTGCCTGTATTTGTAGATTCACTGTGGTCTCCAAGTTGTAATGCACATGTGCAAATAATAAACCAAGACATAATATTGTTAAAATTGCACATACATTCTTAATTTCAGGCTGTTTACGTTATTTACATTTTAAAGGAAACTTTGCAGATAAAGGTTTAATTTTACTTTTTTTAAGTGTTATTTTACTGGTACAGCCCCCATGAGGTCATACTTTGATACCCCTGTTCTATGTCAAACAAACAACACTAAGCTTAGGACTGACGCACAATACGACAATGCATGTAACAAAAAACAGAAGTGTGTAATATCGGTTTTTGCATTAAATCACAAATGCGATGATTTCTTCATTTATTTTCATGAGATGACACAAGAAGTCATTCCATAAACATGGCAACAAACGTAAATCTGGTGTTGATTTACAGATATATTCATTATTATTATATATTACCCCTCTATCCCGCACTAAATTAAAAAATTATTCCGTTTCCTGATGTGTTCACACATACCGTGCCATGAATGCTCAGCTGTACACTAGTACTGGTCTTGGTGACAGACATCAGATATCAACAAATAAGATGCCGTTTCACTGATGGAAGTGGCTGTTTATTTGTTGCCATTAAATGCTGGTTCATAAACCTTTGTGATTAACATCGTCTCAGAGACAATGTGAATAATGGCTTCATTCTGAACATTTAGAGAACATTAGAGTGATCAGCGGATGTGGTAGAGGACGCCAACAGAAACACGGTGGTGTGTTTACAGACAGCTCAGTTCAGACTCTAGACCTGCTCCAGCCTCCGCTCCTCTTCAGCAGATCCTTACAAAACTCAAAAAAGCCAGTCCTACCTGAGGTGCTCTGGTAGTTGCCATGGCAACTGGGGCAGACAATACCTCCGAGTCGCCATTCGAGTACAGAAGGTAGAGTGTTGGGTCTGCGCTTCTATTCACCAGTGGATAGAAAGGTGCCCTTCACAGCAGCACTGGGATCAGATTTCAGATTCCCACAGCACCAGGTATCAGATTGGAGCCGACACAGTTTCTGACCTATAATCAGCTCCGGCGTTATGTGACCGGGGCTAATGGGACTGGGACGGACAGCCGGGCGGTGGCGGCAACACTTTCTAGAAACTTTGTTGTGAAACAGGAATCCTGCGCCTGGTCATCGCAGACGATGCCACGTTCCTGCTTTACACACAGCAGTAAAGGTGGAAAAGGTCAAAGGTCGGGCCTCATTTCGGGGAAGGCTGTATTTTTAGACAACCGACTGTATATAAACATGTTCGGAGAAAACTAGACCGTCAACAAAGACCACCGACGACTTGTTGGAACAAGGTTGTCAAACTCATTTTAGTTCAGGTTCCACATACAGCCCAATATGACCTCAAGGGGGCTGGACCAGTAAAATAATAGAAAAATAGCTGATAAATAATGACAAATCCAAATTTTTCTCTTCTGTTTTAGTGCAAAAAAGTTAAATCAAATTATGAAAATGTTAAAATGTCTACATTTACAAACATTCCTTTCACAAAAACTTAAAAACAACCTAACTTTTCTCAATTTTAGCAATATTATGCCTCAACTTATTTATACACATACATTACACATGACAGTGGATCTACAAAAGGCACAAAACATTCAGTAACAGGCAGAATATTTGTAAAATTCTGCAGTTTGGAATTTGTCATTATTTACAGGTTTTTCTGCTATTATTTTACCGGTTTGACCCACTTGTGATCAAACTGGGCTAAAAATGAGTTTGAAACCATTAAGTGTTCATGTTTTCAGTGTAGTTTTTGCACTTTGAAAATTCATCCCACAGGCCTGACTGGAATCTGTGGTGGGCCGATTTGGGCCACAGGCCGTATGTTTGACCCCCCATGTTAGAAGAAAAATAACATCAGCAACTTATGATTGTTTTTACTGTTGATTATTTCCTCAAGAAAACCAATTGATTTTCATCAGCAGCAAATAACGGAGCGTAAGATTTGAGACTTTTTAAAGACCTTTTTTAAGACTACTTAGAACAGAATTCAATGCCTATTTCACAGCCTATTTCACGGTCATAGTGCCAAAATTCATGACTCCTAGAATTTAGGAGAATGCATTTGTTTACGTCAGCAGAACATATTACAAACATACTGAACACAAAATTGAATGTTCTGTGATCGTTTCTCACCGGGGGCTGCAAAGTTAGCAATAATTGGTTCCTAATTTCAGTACAAATTATCGGGCTGGAACAGGTGGAACTGCGTAGACTAACGTTACTTTCTTTGCAGCTCGGACATTTCACAGACACATTCAAACACAACACAGCGAACAAGTTTATAGCAACATAACTTAAGACCTACCATTTCAAATTTCATACTTTTTAAAGACTTTAAGGTATTAAATGTAGATTTACCTTTTTAAGACCTCGCAGGAACCCTGTCAGTCCTGTCAGCTGAAAACGGTCATTTTTATTTTGCTAAAAATACAGTCCCTGTAGCAGGCATTGCGGTAGATTCTGTAGTTTGTTTGTTTATTCGACTGTGGTTTGCATTGTTTGTGTGTTAAATGTAGGGTATTAGGTTGTTGAGTCTGGACGGGACGCTCGGTGACCAGGGTAATCAGATTGACCCGGCTGAGCCTTTTTTCCCACGAACGCCACTCTACCTCCCCGCCCCGCATCCTTCCTCTTCAGCTGATCTGAACTCCTGACTCAGAAACAGACGCTTGGCGGTGAAGCCTTAGGTTAAAGCCTCTGTACATGGCTGCAGAAACCGCCGACTGTTCAGATTACATGTTTGACAGATAACACCGTCCCCTCAAGAGTCCCTGGTTATTCCAGATTGCATCCTGGCTGACAGCTGGGTGAGACCTCACGTCTGTGGGTCATTTCATTTCAATGTGAAGCCTTGTATTTGCACTGCACGCTGGTAACGGAGCCGAAGCTCATGTACGTTTGTTTTCTCTTGTCTGTCACAGCTGGACAGGCCTCAAACAGCGGGATGATGTGCATGTTTTCCCTCTGTTTGTTTTTACGGCGCTTCAAGCTGCGTAATCCGTCACATTTCTATTTACTGTAATCTCCTAGTTCATGTGAGAATAAAAGGTAACATTGGAGAACCTTTGAAAGCCTTGTTGAGGTTGTTTTCCATAAAGTCAAATCTGTCGGAACACGGATGGGACACTGACGTGTCTGTGCGCCGGCTGATCCCGTGTTGGTCCGACAGCGAGGCAGAGCGTTTCATTAGCGTAAGCAGCTTTTGATTTCCTGTCTCTGCTCAGCATTCAGCCCAGTGCAGACTCACCGTCGCTCCGCATTTGACTTTACAATCGCTTCCCTGAGCACCGTCACTTCACGCCACCTTGTACATGTTAAGAGGACGGACCTGGAGGGGGTCACACGGGGTAAAGGAGGACGCAGGATAACCTCATCCCATTGGTCTCGGTGTCAATGAGCGCTGTTTTCTATGATGACAACATGTTCATGTACAGCATAATCAGTAACACACAGAAACACAAGTCACCAGTGCTGGCAAAAACAAATGCACGCTGACTTCTACAGATATCAGCCTCATGGAAAGTTGGATCAATCAACCAAACTATGGTGCAGTGGACAGTTCATACAATACAATTCAGTCTCAAAGGAGTGATATTTTGTGTCATTTTCCAACCTTTCCCTGTGGTCTCCATAAACTGTAAATGCTCTGCTTGGGTCTAAATTCTTCTTTAATTCAACTCCACAGCTCCATCTTCAACCCTATTTCTGAGTAATGACACCAGAAAGGTGCTTTGGAGCGCCTGCCCTTTAAATGCACATGAGCCACTTCAAGCCCCGCCCCCTCCAGGTTGTTGGCTGTGCTGCTCTGTTCCGTTCAACCAACAACTGAACATTTTAGGTAATGGGCTCCAAGTTTGGACATATTTTCAGTTTTTACTACAACCGCTACTGATAAACAACTATGTCGTACTTGGAGAAATGTTCATTGGAAGTCTGGACCTTATATGTGTAAATGTCGTACTAGTTATAAACGTAACAAATTAAGCAGGAATTCAAACAGGTTGTAGAAATCCTCTGGATTTTTGCCCAAATTAATCTAAAGATAGCTTTGCAGCACGTGCAGGGTTCAAATTCAAACTGTATGAACTATTAGGGTCCAAATACACAAATAAATGAACCACAGACTAAGAAAAGTGGGTTTAGAGAAATATGAGCCTTTTAAACTAAAGCTACATCATTTGCAGTAATGACTCCAATTCTTAACTGCCGTGTGCTGTCTAATATTTGTTTAACTCCCTTTACTGTAAATGTTGCTGTGACACTTGAATGTCCCCACTGTGGTATAAATAAAGTCTTCTCTTGTATATCTGATATATGGTTTAATGAATTCAAAACATGTGGTTACAATAACATTCTCCCATAAGCACCAGTTTAGGGAATAGTTTGTTCCCAGTTTAACCCTTATGGTCCATTTCCCAGAATATAATCACTGATTCATGACATTCACCACAGTGGACCGTTACATTTTACACAGAAATAATATGTTTTCTTAAAGCAGTGATATAGTCTATTTATGGAAAGAGATTTATGGATGTGTTTAGGCTTGGAAAAGAAAAAAAAAAAAAACATTTTATGTTAAACTGATGATACATGGAACACACTATAACGGCGCTGGATATTATACCATAGAAATTAGATTGGATACGTTTTATGTCAAAAATACCACTTTATTAACAATTCAAGCATGAAAGGGTCAAAAAAGGGGGGAGGAAAAGTGATGAAGAAACAGATCTCAGATTTGAATGAGTGTTGTTTGCAGAAATGATCCATTTAGCTCATAAAGACAAAGTGCTTCTTTTATGTCAGTTCCCAAGTGATTTATCACCATTTATTTATAATATTATCCTCTGTATTTTGTTAGTATAAATCAGATATTTTCCAGTATTTAATTAAATAGTTAAAGTTGAGGGTTATTATCTCAAAAACAGACAAACCTGCAGAAAAAGTGTCTTTTTCAGTCCAATCTGTCAAGAACTGATCATAAACCCAGTGTGTCCATCCACTGTCATTGATCCAACTCCATGGGTTTTACTGGTGAATCAATGTTG
>JAPQRP010000015.1:28905958-28926157 GCA_037367295.1 Apogon hyalosoma | reverse complement strand
CTCCATGGGTTTTACTGGTGAATCAATGTTGGAGAAGATGACGGTGTTTCCACGGTAACTACGGAGCCTCTGAACATGTAAATGGGTCATATCTGATGATATATTGATAGGATTAGTGGATCAACAGGTATTAAACAGTTTAGATCAGTAGATGCTTTTGGTTGCTGATGGATGTTTGGGTCTTCATGAGTTAAAGGTGGTGGTCATCTATTATTCAAGGAGTCAATTTTAGTCAAATAAAATAAAACAAGTAATGACAACACTTTAGTTCTGCCCATCCCTGCTGCCACATATCCAGACTCATCTCCACACTTCATTAGCTGGAGATAAGTCGGGCAACCTCGGTTATGGTTCCGAGTGTCGGTAAAAGCTTTCTGGGTGTTTTGGTCAGCTCTTGGACAACGCTGTGCACAGGATGCAGCAATAACGCATTTGTAAAATAACGTCTAGAGGATGCTGTTTAAATGGAATGTGTCCACGTGAAGCGGGAAGAACACCTAAAACCCCAACAAAAGAAAATCCCACATCTGTCTTTGTCAAAACTTGCCATTTTTAGGGTGTATCTGCAGCTTGGAGGGGAACGAGGAGAACAATAAGAGAAGGAACTGGAAGGAGAACGACAATTCTGACAAGCCCACAGATATATTCACCATTATTCCAACAGAGTACTCCGTGTGAGCCGGACTACAATATTACAACTAGTGTATGTTGGAAGTAACCCTAAAATGCAAAGTTTTATTTAGATACCAACTGAAATCAAAGCCATGACAGCGCTTTAGCTCTTCATAAACCACATGGAGTATTCAAAATTTTATAAACACTAACGTTATTAGCAGAATCTGATAAATCAGGCGAAAGAACTGGAACGACCTGAAAATAAACCCATTTCTGATGATGAGATTGATATCTGGTGCGATGTTCAGCAATACACGTTTGTTTAATTCATTAAATCTAGATTTTTATTTCGGATTCTTTTAGGGGACTCATTTCCAACAGTGTTTAGCGTTTCAGGGACTCACGTCATGACATTTGTTTTTATCTTTTGCTCCAAACTGTCCTTAACATAATCAGCCTTTTGTCAACTGACCTCTGACAGATTTTATTCAACTCAAGCTGTATAGACAGAACTTTTAATAGAGGAAAACCTCTGTATTGGTGTTGACGAGAACACACCATCTAAACAGCATCATAACAAAATAAAGTCAAACAAAGACTGGACATGTGGTCTGTATTTCAGTTTTTCTATCAAGTCGAGGACGACTGATCATGACTACATGTTATTAAATGAATAAACTGACAGACACAACAGTGCAGATGTCAGACGCAATGACATGACTTAATGCGTCATCATTTCGCTGCTGGACATGAGCATTATGACAAACATGTACGCCCACATGGAGAGCTCTGCAGACGTTTAATCACCGGAAATGCTTAAAGCAGTCTTCAGGTAGTCTATGTCTCTCATTTCTACCGACACAAAACACACGTTTCCAGTTTTTGTGCTGATGCAGACACACTCAGATTGGTGGATTCTGGTGGATAATGTACATCTATGTGTGTAAAACTGACCCTTATTATAAAACAATTTGTCAATGGCTGGAATTTAACTGTAAAGTGAACCCTAAACCTATTTACAGGCCTGTTCACAGACTTCACATCGAAGAGAGATTTTCAGTTTTATGACAGAGATGAACTGGTCTATTACAAAAAGAAAACCAAACTGTTAAAATGTTCTCTCGTAGAAAGCAAAATTTACTTAAGTTTACCCAACATCATCATCATCATCATCATCATCAGGTGAATGAGTTAAGGCATGAATTTTACAGGCTGAGAAAAACAAACATATTGACAAGTGTTTGGTTTTCCACTTTTCTAAACTAACCTGTAGTCTTTGCTTCATATGTTCAAATGTATTGTCTCATAAACTAACAATGCAAATGTTACGATATGTCTAGTTTAGGATGACAGAAGACAACAGACAAACCTAAAACTGGGTGAAGTCTGACGTTATGGCTTCAACAAGTTAACAATTAATATATTTATGGAAAAATTTGACTTAAACAATGACAAATAAAATTATCAAGACAAAACATTTCAGGTAAGTGTCATTTTCCTACACGTTCACAATTAAATTCTTCAGGGTTTTTTTTTTTTTTTGCTTCGTTGACATAATTCAGCAAGTTTTAGTATTAAAGTTGACATGGTTTTCAAATCCAAACCTGTGTGTGTAAACCGAGTGAAACATTACAATATTTATGACTTTTACAACAGTTACGTTCATCTCCAGAATCCTAAACCCAGTGAATATTTCATATAAACCCTCACCCTGCAGCTCAGGGTGAATGACTCTCACCATTTTTCACGGATTAAGGTGTATTTGGTCAGATGGACCATGTCTGAATTAAAAAAAAAAAAAATACTCAAACTGCTTTACATCTACACAAGAATGATGTCAGAACGCCACACTTTAGGTCTAGATTTGTACACTTACTATTCAACTGTAGAGTGAAATACGTATAATCATTAGGTGAACACAGATCAAATTGAAGATGTCAAAGAAGTGAGATGGTATCCAGGAGATTTTCTTACTGTTTTCAGGTGTGACCTTCAACTACGAACCAGTCGCCTTAGGTAAACAAAAATGTTTATCAAAATGTTGTCAAACATGTGTTTGTATCTTAACCTTATTTTGGGCTGTTCAATAAAATGATAGTTAACGACAGTAATGTAAATTCTCTGTGTCTTTTGAGTTTCTTTTGTTTACACTGTCAACTGAAACGCTTTTCAGAGTTTAACTCAATGTGTCTCAACATACGTTAATGTTGAGTGAACAATTTACATGTATAACTAATATGAATGTTCTACATATAGATTTCTGAAATGTGACAACAAAGAAGAGTGTTAAGCCACAAATAATGTCAGTATTCTTCAACTTTCACATAGGAACAAAATAACGATTTGCCATTTATTGTGCTAGTTATTGATATGGACAGACAAAAATTTGTAACCTTGAATGTATATGTAAAAATGTAACTTAAAAAAAGGTCTTTCTATGTGACTGTTTGACAAATTCTGCTATTGAGTGAAACGTATCATTACATGTAGATGAAATGAACTGGAATTATAAGACATATCGTCACCTTCCTAAAGTAATTACCCAAGTCATTTTTTCATGATTTTTCAAGAAACACAAAAAATTTAACCAGAAATTAAGGATTTGATGGTTTGGGCAAAAAGTCACTTTTGTCCTCAAATGACTTTGGCGATTATTTTAGTAAAGTGGTGATAAATAACATTTGATGGTAAAATTTGTCATGATTTTCTGAATCTGTGATATGACTAGCAGGAAATCGTAGCATGTTCAACCACCTGGGCATTGTACGGCCCGATGGCTGATCCTGACTGGCCCCCACGAGGTCACTGGCAAATTAAAAGTCAATACAAAAATATATATCATTGTAAAAAATGCAACAATACAACAGCACTGCTTTTATTTTGAAGTAGATGTTAAATTAATGTTTTTTTCCCGCATGCTTTCCGTACTTAGCATAAGGCTTATGCACTGATTGGTTTGTTGGTCAGTTTCAGCAAATGATGATGTCAGCTAATGCCAAAAAAAAAATGTTGCAGCGTTTATACCAAGATATAGACTTCTAAATATTTCTTCACTGAAGTCTAAGATTTAAAAAAAAAACAAAAAAAAAAACTGAAATATGCAAACAAAGGAAGCGAGATGCATTTATTGTTTTTCATGTAAAGTTAATGTGGTGCTGGTTTTAAACATTTTCAAAATTGTTTTTTGAATATTCATTAAATCGTTGTACTCAGTGTTCCACATTTTCATTGTATTATTGTTTCATTTTACTGTTTTTATAGAGATATGGAGCTTAGCTGCGAGTGTATTGGTCCAGCCCCTAACAACTGTCAAAGTTTCTCATGTGGCCCCATAGGAAAATTAACTGCCCACCCCTGATGTAAAGCAGGAAAACACTCATGGACTTAAATTGTTCTCATTTAAGGTCTTAAAGCTTCAACTAGGACAGAAAGTTTGTCTGTTTTATGACTTGTTAGTTTATGTTTATATGGAACCACCAAAGAAAAGATTAAAATAATCAAACATGACGAACTGTTATTTCAAATAATATATAATCATAGTTGAATTGACAGAACAGTTACTCAATTCCGATGTAAACCTTTACTGATAAGCTACTGTAAGAAAAAAAAACTGTCACTCAGTCCAACATGAATAAAGAACTGAAAAGGGAGAAAAAGAAATTCTATGAAAAAATGATGGAGAAATACTAGCATCTTATGAGTTGTCTGTTCCAAGACAAAGTGAATTGATGTTCAGTGTTAAAATGTCTCTCCTACATGTTTTCTTTACATTTCCAGGCCTGTAAAAGTACATTTCACCAGCTTCCAGGTGTTCCTGAACACTCAAAGCCTAATGCCAGCTTCAAATCACTAGACTTCACTCCAGAGACAAAAAGCCAATCCGGGCGGTTTAACACCGAGCCGAAACACCATCTGTCAAGTCAACCCGAACACAAAACACCATCCCGCTACACATGAACTGCATTTTAAAACATTAACTGACATTATTCCGATCTGCGAAGGCAGTCAAACGCTGCTACGCAATATGCTAACGTAGCTGCTTTAGCTTCCCCAGCTCGACTAGCCGAGTTAGCTGACAGGTAGCTCGGCTGAAATAGGAGCACTCGTTTTTAACCAAAGAAACGCTTTTACAGAAGATAATGCGAGTTTGTTTCGAGCCGGCCGCTGTGTTCGTGATGTGTTTCAGATAAATACCTTATTAGCCGAGTCGACCGGACTGAGCCGCTGGTGTAAAATGGCAGCCTTAGCTTCTCAATAATGAGTCAGGAAAACAGTCCGCTAGCTTAGCTGTTAGCATGGACCGCGGCTAGCTGCTGTGCTACATTGTCATGAGAAAGAGCGCCGCCAGCTCACACTGAACACTCTCACACGTCTTCTTACCATTTTAAGGCCGTCGCCGTCACTGTGTGGTCGCCGTGTGTGTGGTTATCTGGGACCGTGGCTGAGTCCTTCGCCGTTTTTCGTCTGTGTGTGTGTGTGTGTGTATATGTGTGTTTGCTGTCCGTTTCGCTGCTAACTGCGACCGCTCCGTTCGCACAAAGATCAGCTCAGCGGCCACCGAATCACGGTGCATTCAGGCGCCCTCGGAAATACAAACATCCACGAACAGTCTGACAGCAGCTGAGGGCTGTCAGAGGAGCGGTGTTGTGCGCACAGATTCACGTTAGGATGAGCTGATGAATATAAAATGTAAGCTAGAATATGTAAAATAGTAGCTGAATATGTCTTTGATAGTGACAGATGTGGTGCATACAAATTAAGATCAGTTTATTTCGTCTTAGATAATGTGAGAGAGCTGGTCGACGCATGAATTCTGGTGCAATAATGTGAAAAGTGTATATGTGCTATATGTGCATGGTTGAAATATGTGGCTATTGTATATAATTTTATAGTTGTTTGTGCTTTGACTGTTTTTTATGGAACATCCTCTATGGGACAATGGATGGAAACTAGACTTTGGCTAAAATCTGGTGTTTACATTCACGTGCAAACATAAATAAACTGAAATTGAACAGGGCATTTTAAAGTTAGACAGCGGATGTAGTAGAAGTAAGTTATTCCTGTCTTTATTAACACTTTTCCAAATGTAAAGCACACTCTAAATAACCTTATGACATGGTGTTAACTCTTTAAAAACCTGACGTGTACATTTAGAAAAATTCCAACGATTTCTGAAACCTGAGAGATTTCTCTTTATAGGTTTTATTGGGTCATTATGGTAATTTCACTCCCTCCTGTACTAGAAGCCAGAGAAGACACCGTTTTAGCAGAATTATAACATACAGTAAATTGTGAATGATTGCTAGACTTTGAAAGATCTGGGAAAAAAAAAAAGGTTCTGAAAAATGGGCAAGCAGACTCATTCACAGCATAGTTTCTAACCTTTTCAAATGTGCAGATGAAGTCATGTATATTAGTTTTGTTTTTTGTTTTTTTTCCCCATGACCTCTTACTACCTGTTTTATTTCTAAGGACTAAGTAAGATTACTTTGTCTTGTTGCATATCGGAAATAATGTAAACAAATTTTAAAAAAAAGCTCCAAATGAGCTGAACAAAAAGTGGGCTATAGAATCCACAACTGTAGTTAGTCTGAATGTGAAAATTCACTTTAAACTCCACAACGTGTAGATTTATTAATGTAACGATGTATCAAACACTGAAGGTCAAGAGCTTGATAATTAACAATAATTATAAGTGACAATTTTTTCTTAACTCTGGCCTTTTTATTCTAATAGAGTTAAAATATGACACTACCATAACTCTACTGTTTATCTCTATGAACAAATTTAATATTCAAATAACAATAGTGGATGGAAACAAACAGAAGTTCACATTATAATTTGCGTATCTTCTAAACATTCAGTCACTTTCATAATATTAAATCTGAACAACGTTATTTTGCTCATAAAAAGAAGTTTATTTTTCTTAATTTTTCTCAGGACCATGGACAGAAAATGCATTTATCTATAATTTTTTATATGTTTTAATGCAGAAAATGGAATGAGAAATGCAAAGACCCAGGGTTTTTTTTTTTTAAACAAATATTTATTTAATATTTGTGGTAATTGAGTTCAGGTACTTTCATCTTAAAAACAAAACCAAAATTCATAAACAATTAAAAAAAAAAAAAAAATGTAAGTAACTTCAACTGTGAGACTTCAACAGCTGTCAGCAAACAAAAGCATAAACTGATCTAAAATGTTCAACAACTTTTCAACCAGTAATCCTGTCACTACATGCAAATGATTGAGCCAAAATTCAGTTTGTCGTGTTTTCATGGTCGTCAGATATGACCCATTTGGACGTTCAGAGGCTCTGTAGTTACCGTGGAAACACCGTCATCTTATCCAACACTGATTCACCAGTAAAACCCATGGAGTTGGATCAATGACAGTGGACGGACACACTTGTTTTTATGTTCAGTTATTGATATATTTTGATTAAATAGTCACTTTTTCTTCAGCTTTCTCTGTTTTCATATAAAAACCTCTGAAATTACTCTGAGCTTTTATGAACATCGACCTAATATCCACAACTGCTAAAAAATTGCACTATAACTGTATTGAAGTTAATACTGTGGCCTTATGTAAATAGAGTTTATATGTGCAGTCGACAGTTTTGGTTTTTTTATTATTATTATTATATCTTGTATTTATAATTCATTACAGAGACAATGTCAACTATAAAATAATTCCTTGTATGTTTTTATGTACTTGGCAAATAAAGATGATTCTGATACTGAGTAAATTAAATATTGGAAAATACATGATATTCACCCCCACAAAAAAAGCTACATAAAGAGGATGATGTTATAATAAATGGTGGTTAATCACTTTGGAAAGGTTAAACATGGAGAAAAATCCATCCAGACGTCGCCTCCAAAATAGCTGTAGGTCCGTAGAGTTTAACTGAAACAGTCCATCCCTGACAGACACCACAAATTGGAGTTTACAACGATTCCCTGAACGCACCATTTGCGTCACACGCGAAGAACTACAATCATGGCGTCACAAAACAACTACGGATGCCTTCAACTACAGATAATGCAATATCCCCCACGCATGCGCACAGGGCCGCCTCAGTCACCTAATATGACATCTGAATTATGCATGGATGAGACAGAGGCGCGAGCTGACATTTACTGCCGTGTTTGTGCACGTGCGGAGACGTTCAATGTCACGTTTCCCGTCGTGATGAAACGGACACTGACCTCCTCCCGACGCTGTGACGTCCCGGTCCCCGTCCCCCGACCCGTTCCTACCCGCACATGGTTCCTGCAGCGTCTCCAGGAGCAGCCGTCAGTCATTATTCACACAGATCCTGCATCCCGCCCTTCACGCGGACACAGCGCGAGCGCGACCCCTGCTGGACGGGCAGGGAAGCACACAAACACAGGCTGGAGGTGACCTGAGGATGGAGGAGCCGCACAGGATCCACTGACAAGAGCCCAAGGGAATGACTGTCACCGGAGTAACCGTAAAGCACGGAGAGTGAGACTAGCAGCAGTGAAAGAACGAGTTCTTTAAAGGAGAAAAGGATCCAAACCTGACTGTTACACGTGCCAGAGGTTCAAGGTAACAAAGGTCTTCTGCAAAATAAAATGAGACGAGCAAAACTGTCTGTTTTGTAGTGTTTTATTAGACATAAGGTGCACAAAGTTACAGTTCGACAATCCCAAAATAAAAATCATAACCATGCATGAAAACTATTAAATCTTTAAAAGGGTTTTTGTGTTTTATTTCTATGTTCGAATATTTAAAAAATGACACAAAATCATCAGCAGTGTTTAGCATCGGTATCTGTGACGTTCTGCCAAAGACGCCGGTCTATTGGACTGTACGTGAACGGAATTTATTTCCAGCAACAGGCCAGAGGATTAATGTGACCACCGGAGGGAGTAGTGAGCCACTCTGACTGCATCAGAACCAGCCTCATTGGCCAAAGTATGAGAGCACGTACAAGGAATTTGGCTTCAGTTTTTCTTTGCTCACGACGACTGAATTAAAAAAAACGACCTAAAATTCTCATTGTAGAGTTGAGAATAAATATCTGTGACGATGCCGATATATTGGACCGTAGAGCTATGACGTGACGTTATTTCCAGTGATGGGCCGGAGGATTTGCGGGACCACTAGAGGGAGTAGTGAGTCACTCTGTCGACCACGGCCAAGTTGAGAATGAGAACCAGAAAGAAACAACTGTCAGAGTCAAAGGAACGCAGTGGTAATAATAGATCCCATAGTTTTCCTCCACTGGACTCGGCTGTAAATGAACAGAATGGGGTTCGATGCAGAAATGTCAGCGTTTCTTCTACACAGGTGACTCTGATTCTTGAGGCTTGTGAAGGTATAAAGTTATTATGGGATGTTATTCTCTTTGCTAAGTAGCTGTTTGTTGATCCTCAGTCCAGACTCAACTGGGGCAGTTCTGACCTTGTTTGTTGGATCCCAAACAGATCTCTAGTTCAGTTACTGACGACACAAACCGAACACAAAACAGAGGTGATTAGTGACTGTTGTCTGTCTAAAAACAATGCTAAGCTAATGGAGCTAAGCTAACGGAGCTATAATGTAAACTATCAGCTGATGCAGCGCCTGAACATTATAAGACACAGTGTTATTTTGAGTGAAAAACCAAAACAAGCATCTATGAGTTTTACTTTGAAGAATAAAACTGTTGGTGATACCATGATACAGATGTGTGTATTCAGTGAGTGATACAGTCTGTGGAAACATAGCAACATAAAACTTGGTGGTTTTAGAAGAACCAAGTACGTTCTAGTGCTAAATCTGAAGTTAACATCAGTAATAAACACTTTTACAAAACATACACATTTATATAAAACATTCAGTTGTTTCCAAATGACAAATACTTATTTGAACATTAATCAGTGGATGGTTTAGATCCACGACACCAACATTTACAGGCCAAACCTGTGGTCACATGAATGAGTGAAGGAAGAAAAGGAGGTGAAGTTGTAAAATAGGGTCAAACCTTAGAAGGAGGAGGTGTTGGATGAACGAACTGGACTGAGACACAGCGTCCAGGTCCTGTTTACAACTGAAGGTAGAAGCTGTGTTCACTGTTCTCAAGGTTAACTTTCTGACCCTTGGTTTCCAAATATAAATGAGTTCATTTTACTCCTAAATGGTCGCAGTAAATGCAACAGTTTTGTCATATTTGTAACACATTTAGCGTTCTTAAATTTGGCGCATATGTGTCGTTTAGGAGTGAAATTGACTGTTTCTTTGTTTTAGATGCGAGTATGTACAAGCTGCGCATAACCAGTTAAAGAACATCTAACAAAAAAAAGTCATAAACCACTAAGAAAATATGGAGTCATTATTTATAGGTTATTATGCTATTATTATTATTATTATTATTATATACCCCTAAATGGAGTTTCAGGGATATACTGGTTTTACCTCAAACATCGCTGCTGGATATCCTTCATGTGAACACGGTAACTGGGACAGATTTGGTTGGATTTCTTCTTGATAACCAACGTAAGGGACCCCTAGTGGAAGAACCCTATCCATTTCAGCTCCTCCATGGGTATCATAAGTCATCCACATGGGGGCGCTTCAGTTGGAAATCAGTTTTTTGGACATAAATCAAGCAATAATAGGCCGACTGAGATCAAATTTGGTTCATATTGATGGTTTTCCAAACGTCCATTTCCTGTCTCCCATCCAGAGTTCATATGGGGTCATTTTCATTCACTAGGTGGAGTTTTGTGGGAAGAAAATAGGTTCTCTGACCATTATTCTGCCAGTATCAGGTCGACGTTAGCCTGGCCAGCCACCTGTCGTTCTCAATGAGAAATCTGTCTGGAATCGAGGGGCTTGAATCCAAATATGAAGGCGGGGCTAACAGGAGTAAACCAATCACAGATAAGACACCGTGACGCTTTTGTCAGAGAAACTTAAGAATAGAGGGTGTAATCTGGAATTCAGTCCTTATTTTTGAATCAAGTAAACAACAGCTGTACAGAGATTCGCGGACTTGGAACGGACTTCGACTCGGGACAAAAAGAAGTCGGTGCATATGACGCATATGAAACACCCACCCCCCAGGCTTGTGATTGGTCCGGTATGAAACAGATCGGGCATATTTCAGTGATCGGCCCAGTTCCAGACCGTTTTTTCAGAAGTGAATACACTGAGAACAGCGGATGGATGGACAGGCGGGGTCCACGGAGCTCAGACTGAGTTCATATCGACTGTCTAACACTTCTCTTTCTTCATGCCACTGCCTAGAGTTTACATGACGCCATATTTTGACAGCAGGTGGTGTGTTTTTTCCAAATGGTTGGGGGTGCAGAGGACTGGGGGGGTTTCGGGGATGTACCCTCGCTGTCGGCCCCCCATAGCGTAAGCCTCGTTTTATTTGAGATCACGATGTGGAGCCTGAACTAAAACGAGTTCCACACCTTCCGCTGTTCATATCTTCAGTCGTCCCACGGACCGGACTAGACTCTGTGGCGGGCCGGTTTTGGCCCACGGGCCGCATGTTTGACACCCCTTGTTGAACCCGTTTGTGTGGTTTTGTGTTCAGCTCGTCGGGACGTCTGCTTCCTCCATCAGCTGCTTCTTCACCTGAAATGACCACATGAGCGCCCATCAGACCCGGCGGCGTGCGAATGAAGGCGACTCGGCGTTTGTCTCACCTGCTTCGGTTTCCTCTGCGCCTGCATCATTTCCTGCTGCTGCTTCAACCGAACTTCCTCCAGACTCAAGCAGCCTCCTGGAAAAAAAGACGCAACCGAACCTTTACAGTCTGTGGCTCCTGCTGAAGGTGTTTTTGATCAATAAACACCTGATAAAAAACCTACAACACAAAACTCTCCGGATTCATCAGCTTCATTTGTACTTTATAAATGGATCTGGGATTTAGACGCTTAAACACTGACTCAGACTCTTAAAGTGTAGTGAGTACATGTTAAATCGTGCCAAGAATACTGGTCTGGATATACATCGATCATCCATAACATTCTAACACTGACAGGAAATGTGGAATTAATGTTGATTATCTCATTCCAGTAGGACCTAGATCAGATTTATTTGTCCAGCTCCCCCCACAGACGCTCAATGTTCAATGAAATGAATGAAAATGAGCCTAAAAAAAGACTAAAAATTAACAAATACTGACCGAACTAAGAAACATCATGATCAGAAATTGACAGTCAACAAAACGGACTGAATAGTCGAGAAAATGGACAAAAATAAAGAAAAACTGAGCAAAATATACAAGAAAATGAAAAATGATTTAAAAAAAACCATAATTGTCAATAAAAGGGGTAAAAAATAATCAAAAACTGACCAAACTTGCCAACAAATAAATAAAACAAATAAGAAAGAAAACGATAGACAACAAAATGAACAAATAAGGAATATGACCGTCCAAAAACTTAACTCAGTAGTCAACACAATGATACGAAAGGATTAGGGCCACTGGGAAAAAAAAAAATTAAGGTCCAATATTTTCTTTAAATAATAATAATAATAATAATAATAATAATAATAATAATTATTATTATTATTATTATTATTATTATTATTATTATGAGAAAAAAGTCAGAATTCTGAGATTAAAGTCAAAATTCTGACTTTTTTCTCAGAATGACAATGAAAAAAATATATCGGACCTTTTATTTTTTTTTCCAGTGGCCCTAATCCTCTTCCGTACATGAGCAAAATGTACAAAAATGAACAAAAACTGACCAAAATATAGAACAAAATTAATAAAAGTAATCAAAAAATGAACAAAACATACAACAAAATGAACAAAAAGCAATAAAAACAAACCTAACTAAACAACAAATAAATATAGAAAGTGAATATAAACATAACAAATAAGCAGGAACATGATAGTCTAAAAAATGAACTCGATAAATCAACACAATGAGTAAAATGGACAAAAATGATCAAAAAATGAACAAAATCAAACAAAATGAGCGACACTGATATTATGATATGACTGACTGGGAGATGCTCTGACCCAGTCATCCCCATCATCATATGGTCTTTAGCAAAGTCACTCCGTTCATTACGTTGATCATTTTGCTGCTTTGATGACTGCGTCTCCTTTTTCCAACCCAGTGAAAGGAACCATTGGAATGAAAGAATCAATATTATTAACATGTTTTCTCTCAGTGTCATGATGTTGTGGCTGATCGGTCGTTTCCTTACCGACGCTGCTGGGGTTAATGGACACGTACGCCATCGCGCGGCTCAGACGCAACTCCTCCAAAGCGGCTAGCTCCGCCTCCGCCTCTGCTCAAGCAATCAGATGACAACAAACCACATCACATCTAATGACAGTCAAACACATGCTCTTTGGTTTGACCGGGTTTCATGACTCACTTTTCTGGATTTCTTGCCTCTTCTTTGGGTTTGGGGGGATGACAGTGAACGCTTTATGACTGAAAAACAAGAAAACAATTTATTATTATAAAGAGCTAAAGATTTATGTAACAATAAACAACATTATCGTGTTTAGACTTAATTATATTAATTCTCAATTAAAATACACCAAAAACACCTCTGTATTTTATTGTTTACCTTGTATTTATTGACATTTTAACATTTTATTTTTTTGTCGACTGATTCATGATGCTGATCATAAAGAGCCATTGAAAACCAAATAATTTTACTTTTACTTCTTTTTCTTTTCTTTTTCTACAAACACACTTCCAACATAACACAACAACACACAACACACTTATTAGCACTAAATTAATAAAATAAATAAAAACCTGTTTACATGGTTTGTACTGCTGTACTTTTGCCTTTTTAGGGCTGTTAGGATGCAGGAGAATTCATGCTTGAATGTGAAACCAAATATCTGATAGCACTGTTCAGTCTATCACCTGGTGCCTGAATTTAATTTCCTTTACTTTAAGATTCAAAGCATTTATTGTCATTTGTGAAGTGAGGAAACATGTTCCCTGTACGATGAAGTTGTTGCTTTGCTGTTTGCATAATGCCAAATATAGGCTATAAAATCAAATAAGTATAAAAGAAAAAAGAACAAGATAGATAAAATAGTGCAAAAATACAGAGTGCAAATGTAAAAGGTGCAATGGTGTAATGCAGTCATGCATACACTGGTACGCTGGTTTTAATTGGTCAACAATCGCCACAGTGCAGGAAATGATGTATTTAAAATGAAACAGTTCCCCCAGATCTTCATAAAATATGCCCCCCATCAAATTCATTCAAACAAAACCTACGTCTATGCTGATAAATATAGATCTGAATGTTTCCACTCTGTATGGGTCAAGGAAGAAATACACAACTATTGGGATCATGTATAATTGGATGTTGAACATATAACCAAATGCTGTAAACGTGGGGCTGTGGGGTGTTAAGCGGATGGTCGATGTGTTTCTGCGGTCGCTTTGGTTCGTCTGATCCGTGTTGGACGTTCACCTACAGCTCAGTGTCAGTGGGAGGTAAAGCGTGAGGGATTAACCCCATGCAGCAGATGGTCACGGACAGGACGCCGCTCAACGCCTCTGCCGCCAAACGCTGATTTCCACGAACAGCTGCTGATACAGGGTTTGATCGGGGAGTTTTTCTGTCTCTAATTCGGTTTGTAGAGTTTCGACACAAAGTCCAGAAGCAAATATAAAGTATGTACGGGGTAACACTTATAAAGCCAACCAACAACCATTATGCACATTTCAAAAGAGAGCGATTCGGATAATAAACAACACATGATATCTGGAACAGACCAGTAAACTATTCTTACTCTCAAATACACTCAAATTAAAGGATTTGGTGGAAATTCAAACAGCACAAATAATATACAAAGCAGTGCTGCAACAACGAATTGATTAAATCAATTGAATCGACACAAATCAATTCTTAAAAGAGTCGGCAACGAATTCCGCAGTCGATTCTTTGGGTCTTGAGCGCGTTAGTATCGAGGCATGTGTACGCTGTGTCGAGTAACAGAGGAAACTCAGAGCTGCAGAGACAGGCTTCAGATGCCAGGACAGATTATTAAAGCTAGGTTCACATTATGTTGGCAGTGGCCTCGGCAGACCTGCTTGGACGAAACGTAGCATGCTGTTTATGTAACAAAACTTGAATATGGAGGAAAAATGTGGGAAAAATCTGAAGGAGCACTACGTTTCAGGCAAACGTGGCCACTGGGAACATAATGTAAACCTAGCTGAAGACAGCGTACGTGTCGTGATCTCTTTAGCCTGCTAGCTAGTTAGAAACTTTTATAATAATTGTAACGTTTTCATCCACCTCCCTTTATCAGGCCACCAGACTAACGTTACCCATCGTTGACTGGAACTAATACATACAATGCTATCGCTTAGGTTTCAAACCTAACCATCACACGGGCCTTTTCGGAATTCCACACAGCCGCAGTATGGCCGCAGCAGCAACAAACATGGAAACGGCTTCATTGCCTCTTGCTGCTTCAGCTGCGTGGAATTCCAAAAAGCCCAAGTGACGGTTAGGTTTCGGTGTGGTATGTGAACAAACAGACTGCTTGTGATGGAGTCAACTTCAAAGTTGTTAGTCGTAAGGGGAGTGATTCAAGTGCGAAACACTAACGGATTCGTGAGACTTAGGCTATCACTGGGGTTTTACTGATTTGACAAAAAATTGGTGACGAACATCATACGCTGCTTTAAACACCAGTCAAGTTTTCTGACTAGTGTTTGGAAATCCTGTCAAATAGTGTTTTTGATGTGGAACCTCCCTTGTACCAAACAAGCTGGATCAAACCAAAGTGTGGTTCAAAGGTCAAAGTTCAAGGCCGCCTCTGGAGTGGCTCAGACTCATGCTCTTTAAATTTCACTGTGTCTGTCCGTTTATATGGATCATTGTATTATTGATGGAGTCGGACTCTGTTTAAAGTTCTCCACCACAACCCATAGATTCTCTGTGTGGTTCAGGTCATGATCAGACCAGTAAAACAACAACATAATAACAAGGGCTGTCAACTTAAACGCACTAACACGGATTAATCCATCATCATGATCAATCTGATTCTAAATGTTAACTCCATGAACCCATCTGCAGAATGACTCTGAATGTCTCCTCCAGCACATTCGGGTCAGTTTGTCCAGTAGAGTTAGTGTTAACGCACATGAACAATTGGTCAGTTGAACCGGTAGAGACAGGAGCAGAACCAACCCATAAAGATGGAAGAGCACAAACAGCACCATGGCTCTGGATGGAAATATGAGGACCAAAAAAAAAAAAAACAAGACGGAACAGTCGACCGATATAAAGTATTAGACACAGTCTGCAGGAAGGAGTTTTCCACTCACTGAGGCACTTCCAGATTAAAATACCACATTAATCTAAAGCATACGTTAGTCGGAGATTCTGCTAGCACTTCGGCTAACGTGTCACCCAGCTTGTGACAAACATGTTAGGTGCAGATATATTTCCTTCTTTCTTGAGTCTGTTTGCTAATGCAAAATGAAATGCAATCAATATAGATTAAAAATGAATGATATTTAATAATGAGTAATCTAAATTAATCCACAGCAACCCTGTGATTAATCTGATTAAACATTTTAATAATTTTCTCTTTTCTCTTTGTGTTAGAGTTAAAAAAGGAAAATTGCATTAAGAAAAATGTTTACGTCTACAAACTGTCCTTTGACAAAATGTGAACATGAGCAACCATGAAAAAACTGAAATTTCTCAAGAAAAACAAGAGCAATTTTAACAATATTAAGCCTCAGTTTATCATTTACAAATGTGCATTACAACTTGTGAATCACAATGGATCTATTTTTCTTAATAAATTTCAGGTTGTTGAGGTTATTTACTATTTTATTTATTATTTTACCAGTATGACCCACTTGAGATCATATTAGACTTAATGTGGAACCTGAACTAAAATGAGTTTTACACCCGTGGACTGGACTTAGAAGGATTCAGGATTTCTTCTGTGTTTTCGTCATCTGTGGGATGTACTGAAGATCCTAGTGTGTATTTGTGTTCACATGTACAACAAAGTGTTGTTCTAAAACATAGTCAACAGTCAGAGACAGCTCCTATACTCCATTAAACTTCACTTATACACTGATTTTTATGAGCTTTTTAATACTTTTTTATTTTTTTTATTTTTTTTTACACATTACATTAAGACAGCCTTGTTTAATACATTGTTTACATGTATATTGCTTTTAATTAGAGTATTTTTTATTTATCCTAAAGGGAAATTATGCTGTTCTACTGTTTTATGATGTGACAGAAAATAAAAAAAATTAATATTAAAATATAATTTAAATTATAAAATGTGCTGCTGTGTGCAAGAGTAATAGCAAATAGACACATGAGAAATGTTTTAGTGTAAGAATAGACAATGTGTAACTATGCAAAACAGGAACAAAGACAAGAAAAAGTTTACATCCTCATTTGAATCTTAATGGTTTTGTAGGATGTTGAGATGTTTTCATTCAGTCTATTTGTTGTTTTACCAGTTTAATAAAAGTTGGAAATAGTTTCTTTTAGGCATAACTGGGTCATACAGCCAAAAAAGTTATGATATATATTTATTTAAAAAAACAAACCCCAAAAATGAAAACGTTAAATCAGTTTAATTATTGCTATTTTAATTCAGGATTTTTCTGTTCTGGGTTAAAGTTGAAGAAAGCAGATGTTTGTGTTTTTGATAATTTGTAAAAGATGTAACAAGAGGAAAAAAGACAAAAAAAATTAAAAAGAAGAAATAAAATGGAAATGTTGCCAAGACAATCTGATCAAAACACATATGTAGTGTCTGATTTTAGTGAATTTTGAACCTATTTTGCTCATTCTTGGTCTTTTTTATGTTGTGGAGGCTGAGGGTTAGCTGAGGATGGAAACAAACAAACCTAAAATATATTTAACGCCAACTAAAATGAACAGGGTTGTTTAATGTCCTATTGTGTTCCGGTCTCACCTGTGGCTCGTGGCTCTTTGGCTCGCGGGTCCCTGGCTCGTGGCTCTTTGGCTCGCGGGTCCCTGGCTCGTGGCTCTTTGGCTCGCGGGTCCGTGGCTCGTGGCTCTTTGGCTCGCGGGTCCGTGGCTCGTGGCTCTTCGGCTCGTGGGCTCGGCTTCTCCTGTGACGCCCCGCGGCTCCTTCCTCGTGTCGGCGGCGGTTTGTTTCACCGGCCGGGCTGGTCTCCGGTGCTCCGGTGGGGGAGGTCTGGGACACTTGGGGGCGGCGGAGGAGGACCGGGCTCTGGTCCCGGAGGAGGAGGCGGCTCCCTGCGCCCCGGTAGCCGCGCCCCGCCGCTCCCCCCGCGGACACCGAGGGCAGCTGGACCCGCGGCTCTGAGCGGCGCCTGGGGGTTCGGTTCCCGGTCCGTTCGCCGGCCTCACCCGGGGACCGGACACCGGGTGCAGCCTGTCCGCTGGTCTCCTCGGTGCCTCCGTCGGTGGTTTTGGCTTCAGGACTTTAGTTGTTGCCATCTTTCACGTCATAGTTTCAATCTTATTACTACATGTCCAACTTTTAATCAGTGACTTGGTTGCTATGGAACCTGCCCCTTAGCAACGCGCATGTCAATTATAAATGAGACACTACATGACTTCCGGTGAGATGTTTCAGAGTAAAACAAAACAAAACAAAATTAAAAATCGATCGTCTCGATTTACCTCCTTTTCTCAGATTATCGGAGCAATTCCTGAAAAATATTCCTGTATTAAACATTGTGTTATTACATAGTATTATAAGGTTTTAAGTATTTAAAAAAAAAAAAACATGATAAAACATTTCATTTTACCGTGTTTCTACCTGCTTTGATTTATCAAACACTATCTTTAATTCCAATAGTAAATACATTTGTCAGTTGGCACTTATTCCACACAAAGTACCCATGGATAGGCTGATAATTAGTTTTCAGTAATTCTTTGTGATATATATAAATAAATGGGCCATAAAATTGCACAACTTCAGAGTCATCGAGGATCATTACTATTAAAGAATGTATATGTATAATCAGATATTTTTAGAACACATATATTTTAACTAGTCTTTTACTGTACATAGACATAATAAAAAAATGAATACAAAGCTATAACCCTACACACATGAGAAGATGGGCCTATTTTGTTTTTGAGTACCTAGTCTGAACAAGCAAATATATTGTGAACAAGTAGTATTTTGTGATTGTTCAGCAAATATGATACATGAACAGAACATCAAGAAAACAGACAAAAATGTAGACAGTATAATTTCAAATACTGTTGAGTCTGTATATCTAATAAGGTTTCTATGACCTTGTGCTGAAGAAGTTTTGAAACCATCAGCTTGATTATCTTTGTTAATTAACTGATGTGTTGAGTTTCTAATGTTTAACAGTTTCCCATAACCCTTACATTTCAGGTGTGACGTTTTATTTTGAAAGTGAGTTTCCGTTGTGGTGCGGACGTACGACGGCTGTTTCGACGCAGCCGCAGATTAGCGTAAGTGACGCAGTGTAGGTGTCCATCCCGTCTGTGTCGAAACCAATGACAGCCGCTCATCCGATTAGAGACACGCAACTCTGCGCACGTCAGAGACCAAAAGATGAGTTAAAAAAAAAAAAAAAAAAAAAAGTGAAAACAAATGTAGAAGAGACCAAGTTACAGTTTGTGAAAGAGATAATACAATATGAAAAGATCTAGTGAACTAATGGATAGGAGGAAAGGAAAGGAAAGGGAAATAATAAATGACAGGGAAAAGAAAGGGGAAACAGAAGGAAGAAGGAATGAAAAGAGGAAGGACAGAAGGAAAGAAAAAGGTGGGAGGGAAGGAAGTAAGGAGAGATACAGGTGGAAAGAAGGAAAGAAACTAGAGAAGGAATGAAAGGAGGACAGTAAATCAGAATGAGATGGAAGAAGGAGATATATAGGGAGAGAGGGAAGGAAAGAGGAGGAAGACCTCCATCCTTTCTCTTTCAGAGGGTAAGAAAATAATAAAGGACATCAGCTACAGTGAGTATGAGTATGTTTCAGAGCAGATAGTTTCTATACTGTTTCAAATCCAGGTTCATTTTAGACACATTTAGTCTCTATAATGTCTATTATCGTGGACGGAGGCAGAAAAGCCAGGTGTCGATTACTGCACAAAGGGAGCGACAAGTCTGTTTGATTTTTGGCAACGTTCGACTTGACAGAACTTCTCTTTACTGAAAGTTTTCCTGGATTTCACTCAAAGAACCAGTCCATCAGTTGTCCTTTTGCTTTTTATTGAAGTAAGTGGGTTTACATCAATAAACACTGGTGTCTAGTTTCTTTAGATTCTTTAGGTGAAAAACCTCAAAGGAAAAACCACAAAACAAAGACAGAGGTTGTAAAGTCTTGTGCCACAGTTTGGTCAAATTTTGAGGGAAACTCTTTCTGCTGGAGCTGCCGCTGTGTCCGCACACCGACTGCAGACCGCTCTGCCTGGACTGAGGTGGGCTGGGCGCTAATCTGGAGACTGGCTTCACCTGTGCTCCACCTGGTCTCTTCCCTCATTAGCAGGAGGGAAGGAGGCAGTTTGACAGAACAGGAAGTGGATTTTCCTTGGTCAGGATATGTACAGTCAGTCCAGCTTGGATTTACAAGGCTGACAATGAATACTGAACA
>JAPQRP010000015.1:28873896-28884817 GCA_037367295.1 Apogon hyalosoma | reverse complement strand
AAAACCCCGCCCCCCTCCTGGCCCCTCCCGCCGACCACCCGACCGACCGCAGCCTCCCGCAGCACGAGCCGGAGAAAGTCGACAAGGCGGAGTCACATGGCGAGCCACCGCCGGAGCCCGAGGCAGAACCAGAGCCTCTCGGCCAATCGGACGAGGAGTCAGAGAGCTTCAGCCAATCACAGAGCGGCCCCTGGGAGCCGAGGGCGTGGCCAGAGGGGCAGCAGGTTCTGACTCACCTGGTGGAGGGATTCGTGATTCAGGAGGGACTCCAACCGTTTCCTGTAAGAGCAAGAACCCAAAAACACCACAGTCTAAACACTGAACGCCATTAAAGGAGCAATTAGTAAAATAATAAAGGTTTAGTATTAATGAACTCGTATGACACGAGACAATGAACAAAATCATACAAAAACTGAATAAAATAGTAAAAAAATGAACAAAACTGAACAAAAACCCAGAAAGAAATAATGAATAAAAGAACATCCAACAAAAACTGAATAAATGAATAAAATGAACAAACCTGCACAAAAATGTTATGAAATAATGGAAAAAAAAATTAACAAAACCCGAACAAAAACATTGTTCATTTTGATTTTTCCATTTTTTTTAAATTTTGTTTACAATTTTGTTCATTTTTGTTCAATGTTTTTAGTCATTTTGTTGATAATTTTAGTCACTTTTATTCATTTAGTGGTCCAGGTTTTTAATTTTTGTTCATTTTCTTGACCATTTTATGCATCTTTGTTAGTTTTGTTGCCCATTGTATTCATTTTGTTTCTTGTTTTGCTCATTTTGTTGATTATTTTATTGGTTTTCGTCATTATTTTGTTCATACGTGTTGACTTCGTTTAGTCGGGTCCATATTTGACGAGGATCACAGATCTATTTTGTGTCATTTTTTTTGGTAAAACTAAGGTCAGACAGACTCCATTGCGATACCTTTGTTGGTCTGATGGTTAAATATCGTCATTGAACCTGTTTCTCAGATGAAAGACACAGATTTACTCATTTTATTTCACAACATTCAGACCTGGGTGTAAATATGTAAGTAGTTGCTTTTCCATTGACCCTCAAATTGTGCAAATATAACTTGCGCATAAAAATGTACCTAATGGAAAAATGCTGAAACTCGCATTTTTCGATGAAAAGTTGTTGCGCTGGTAAAATGTGGTTTTTTTGGGCATAGCTAAATTGGTATATCGCACAAAACTGCAATGGAAAGACCTTTTTGTGCAACTACAGTCAAGTGAACCAAAAAAAAAACAGATGTTGACGGATGTTACAACGAGAAGAAGAAGAGTTGAGTTTATTTCGAATATGCAACAAAACAAAATAATCCTACTGAGTCCTTACAAATGAAACAGATAAGAAAACCAAAAACACAAACCTATACATGAAAAGCAAGTATGACTTCATTTGCATATTCGAAAAGTTTGAAAACAAACATGGCGTGGTATGTGCGGACACACCAGGAAACGGAATCATTTTTTAATTTCGTACGGGGATAGCGGGGCAACGAGCGTTCGAGATTCAAAACCGATATTTACGTTGGTCGCCATGTTTATGGAATGACTTCTGGTGTCAACTCGCGATAATAAATAAAGAAATCGTCGCGTTTGTGATTTAATGGAAAAACCGACTTTATGCACTTCTGTTTTTTCGACATTTAATAAATATCGGTAAAGTTTTGCGCAGATGTCCAGCGGAAAAGCAACTAATGCTCTGATGGAGGTACCGGAGGAATCCGACTGAATCCAGGTCTTAACGTTGACGTCATGTTGCTGGTCCGTCCGCCAACAGGTGAACCGCTCGTCGCTGCTGGTCCCAGATCAGGTGACCAAACCACAGGAAGTGAACGGGACCAATGGGAAAGCGCCGCCGCCTGTGAGCGACGCCACGAAACAGACGGAGCACTCCACCGACTCTGACGAAGAGGAGGGCGGAGACACCGACGACGCCGGCGGCGCCAGTAAGAGACGACTGGCTTCACCTGAGGCCTCGTAAACATCTGACGGCTTAGTTCACAAAAAAAAAAAAAAACTACTGACGATGAGAAACATTTGAGAAAAGAGTCTCGTCATGATTGAGTTTACGTCAGTGGTGAATATGGAAGTATGAATGTAAAGGTCCTTGAACGCACCACGGCAGTCTGGAGACGTTAAAGCTCATTTAGGAAAATGAGGATCTGCTGATTTTATTTTGTTTATTATTTGCTCATTTTTTTGTTCCTTTTGGGTTTTTTTGGTCCAGTTTGTTTTGATTCTTGTTCATTTTATGTTTATTTTGTGATTGTTTTTTTCCATCTGTTCAGTTTGTTTTGCTTGTATTTTGCTCATCGTTTTTTGTTCCTTTTTTGTTCATTTTGCTTAGTTTTTATTCATTTTGTTTATTTTTTGTACATTTTGTTTGTTTTGTTCATTTTTAGTTTTGGTTCATTTTGGTTGTTTTGTGTATTTAGTTTAGTTTTTCTTCATTTTGTTTATGTTTTGTTCATTTGGTTTGTTTTGTTCATTTTTTTTCACTTCATTAATTTAGTGTTTCTTAATTTCCTGTTCATTTTGTTTATTTTTGTTCATTTTCTTTGTTTTGTGTATTTCGTTTAGTTTTTGTTCATTTTTATTTTTTGTTCATTCTATTTACGTTTTGTTCATTTTGTTTGTTTTGTTCCTTTTTGTTCACTTTCTATTAATTTAGTTTTTCTTTATTTTGTTCATTTTGTTTATTTTTGTTAATTTCCTTTATGTATTTTTAGTTTTTCTTCATTTTGTTTACATTTTGTTTGTGTTCATTTTGTTTAAAGCTGCATATGACTTTTATCATCCATTTTCCATCAAATCTGTCGAACCCCGGTCCGAGCCGAAGTATCACAAATCCGTACCTGTTTCCGTGGTTACTCACCTGAATCTCTTCCCTCACGGTGAACAGTTTCGAAGTGTAACAGTCCATTTGTTTACAAACAGAGATGCTAGGTCACTCGGGCATTTTTGGAAAAATTGGTGACCAAAGTCATACGCAGCTTTAAGTTGTGTTTATTTTTGTTGACTTTCTGTTCATTTTGTTTAGCTTTTGTTCATTTTGTTTCTGTTTTGTTCATGGTGTTCTTTCGTTTTGTTTACTTCCTGGTTGTTTTTCGTCACTTTTCATCTGATCAGCTGTTTATCTGCTCCCGTTTGGTCAGGGTCGGCTCACAGAGACCGAACCGTTCTGCACTGCCAGTTCTGTGGGAAACGAGGCCACGCCCACAACTTCATGCGGTCCAAGCGCTTCTGCTCCACTTCCTGTGCGCGCGGGTGAGCTGGGCCGCCATTGGCTGATCACGTGACAGAAGGGACCATGTGACCGTGTGTGTGTGTGTGTTGACAGGATGTGGTGTGTGGCTGCCGCAGACACAAACTCAGGTGTCAAATGCAGATACGAGTGTGAATCTCGTCCGTTTGTCTGCAGGTTCAACGTTCGCCTGACGAAGCGTCTCCGGGCTCTGAGCGCGGGCAGTCGGTCCGAGAGGCCCCGCCCTCCGCTCAACAGGGCGGAGTCAGTCCCAGGGAAACCTCTGCTGCTGCGGTTGGTGGGTTCACCTACAAACACACACAAATACACAACAACTAACGCACTGATTTTAATGAAGCTTCAATAAGTAACAGATTCCACCAACACTCAGACGAGGAAAACAGGACGATATTTAGTTATTAATAATACATTTTACAAAACACACGTAGGGGGCGCCATTTAGTCAGATATTCTGCTCACACTCATTTTTTGGATAATTTATTTTATTTTGATCTATTATTTTGTTCATTTTAGTTACATTTGTTGATAACTTTACTCACTTTCACTCATTTTTTTTGTTCCGTTTGTTTATTTAGTTCAGTTTTTTTAAATATAATTTACAACATTTTGATCAATGTTTTATTCATTTTGCTTTATTTTCAAGTTCCGTTTGTTGATACATTTACTCAGGTTTATTTTACAAGTTAACTGTCAATTTTTTTGTTTATTTTTTGCAAATTTTCTGACAGTTTGATTCCTTTTGTTTATGTAGTAGATTTTTTAAAAAAGTTTTAGATAATTTTCTTACTTATGACCATTATTTTGTTCATTTTAATTCAATTTGTTGATTATTTTGTTGGTTACTTTGTTTTTGTTCATTTTGTTGATTTTTTTTGTAATTTTTATTATTTTGCTCATTTTTAGTTCAGTTTGTTGATAACTTTTTTTGCATGTTGATCTTTTAGTTTTCTGCTTGTGTCATTTTGGCTTATTTTCTTTTAGTTTTTCGTATTTTTAAAATTAGTTTCGTCACATTAATCAGTTTTTTATTATGTTTTTTATTTTTTTTACATTTTCTGATAATTTCATTCCTTTTATTTATCAAGTTTATTACTTTGTTCATTTGTTAAAATAATTTTCCTCATTTTCATCATTGTTTAAGTCTGTTTTGTTTACTGATCTTTGTTCATTTTACTTCCGTTTTTATTCATTTTGATCATTTTAAATCATTAATTATTTTTTATTGATTTTTGAGGCGAAAACAGAGGAGCGCTACTTTCCTGTGATGGTCTGATCCTGAATTTCAAAAGCAGGAAGTCTTCGGGTTGACATGGCGTTGGCTGATCTCGCTGACTCCTCCCCTTTTCCTTCCAGCCTCGTGATCTCTGGAGCGCCGGGCGGCGGGAGAAGGAGGGGAAGGAGAAGGAGGTGGCGGCAGAGGTGGATGAAGAGGAGGAGGAGGACATGGAGGGAGGAGGCGAAGAGGAAGACGACGACGAGGCAGGCGAGGAGGATCCTGCCGTCGCCATGACAGCGAGGATGGAGTGTCGGGTGGCGCACAGAGCGAGGAGGGCGTCGGCGCCGGCGGTGACCACGTCCACGCCCACCACCACCTTTAAACCCACCCCCTCCCTGTGGAGCGTGGAGGAGGTGACGGCGTTCATCCACACGCTACCAGGTACGACACCACCGCCGCTCGGACAAATGTGTTCATGCATTTATTTACATTCATTTTATTTGAGTCATTTTAGTCCTTTTTTTAATACTTGTCTTTGTTCATGTATTTGGTTTATTTTCGTTAATTTTATTGATAATGTTGTTCATTTCAAAGTTTTTTTTGATGACTTTGAACATTATATTTAATTTTATTGATATTTAGGTTCATTTTTGTTATTTTTTTAGTTTGTGTTCATTTTATGGATCATTTTCGTTTTTAAAATTTCTATTCATCTTATTGACAGTTTTGTTCATTTTATTGATAGTTTTGTTCATTTTTGTTCATTTTATTGATAGTTTTGCTCATTTTATTGACAGTTTTGTTCATTTTATTGATAGTTTAGTTCATTTTGACAGTTTTGTTCATTTTATTGATAATTTTGTTAATTTTAGTTAATTTTATTGATATTTTTGCACATTTTATTGCCATATTTGTACATTTTATTGATAATTCCAAATAGAGGGGATTTCTTTTTTATGTGATTCTTTTTCTTGTTACAACTGACTGAACGGAGGCTTTGTGCGATGTCGTAACACAAACGTATGTAAACTATAGGCGTTGTCCGGGTTCATGAGGGGCGGAGCTCTGCCTCCTGCTGTCAATCACTGGAGCTGATTTGTGCGTCTATAAATTACCCATGGATCCTTTAATGAACTCCTGCCATTCGACGCCTCCTCCTGGTCGCGGTCCAGATGCTGAGGATCTGGCGGCGTCTGTTTCGGGTTGTCTGTGTGATTTACACCGACGTTGCAGCGTCTTAATCACCAGCAGATGACGGACGGCTCCTCACATCCAATTAAAGTGTTTCGCAAACGAGGTAACAGTGGGTTTAAGCGTTGGGCGAGGCCGCCACCCACTGTCAGCCACAGTGAGGTCATTACGGAACATCTGGAAACACAACACGGAGGACGTGGGGGTTTGTTTACTCGTATTTAAGGAACGTCAGCGCCGTTTCAGGGGTGGGACGACGTGTCGGGAACAGAAGGTGACGTCACTACAATCTGGGCTGAAGGTCACGTTTTCGAACACAAAATCCAACATTCAGTCACATTCGGCCGATAAAATAGCGACGTTCCCACTGATGAAAATCTATTAAATGAAAGCTGCAAGTGGTGATGATCGAGAAGCTGTTGGTTTAGTTGAAGATTCCATTCATTTTATTGATAATTTTGTTTAAGTTCTGTTCATTTTGTTGGTAATTTTGTACATTTTTGATCAATGTAATGATCATTTTATTTGTTTTCAGTCCATTTTATTTTTTTTTTTCATTTGGTTCATGTTAGATAATTCAGTTCATTTCACTTCACTTTATTGAAATTTTTGCCCATTTTAGTTCATTTTATATATATTTATGTCAATTTTAGATCATTCTATTAATTTTTTTTCCATTTGAGTTTGGTTTTGTTCATTTTGTTTCTTTTTATACATGAGTTTGTACTTTTTGGTTGTTTATTTTTATTTGTCCATCTTAGTGACTTTTTTGTCTATTTTGGTTGTTATTTTGTCTCTGTTTTTTTTCAATTTTTTTTTTTCTATTTTAGTGTTTTTGTTTTGTTAATTTTAGATCTTTTCATAGATGAGTGTAGACTGTTTTTTCTTTGTCCATCTGAGTTGCTTTTTTTGTCCATTTTAGTTCATTTCATTGATGGTTTTGTCCATTTTGGTTGTTTTTTGTCCATCTTAGTTGGGGTTTTTTTTGTTTCTTTTTGTAAATTTTACTTCATTTTATTAATTTTTCCATTTGAGTGTGTTTTTGTTTTGTTAATTTGAGCTCTTTTCATAGATGACTGTAGATTTTGGTTGTTTTTTTCTTTGTCCATCTTAGTTACTTTTTGTCCATTTTAGTTCGTTTTATTGATGGTTCTGTCCATTTTGGTTGTTTTTCCTACCGTGGCGGAGCGTCCCCTTCAGTTCGTTCCTGTAACCTTGTGCTTTGTACGGGTTTCCAGGCTGCGGCGACGTGGCCGAGGCGTTCCGGCTGCAGGAGATCGACGGCCAGGCGCTGCTGCTGCTGACGGAGGACCACCTGATGACCAGCATGAACATCAAACTGGGGCCGGCGTTGAAGATCTGTGCCCACATCAACGCCCTCAAGAACCAGTGACGCCACAAGCTTTTACACGCTGCAAACGGGCAATAAACACATAAATGACACCACGCACACCGTGGGCGGAGCTTCGGGAGGTCCTGAGCAGAGGCGTGGCCTTAGGGAGGAGCCTGACAACACCTGAGTCCAGAGGACATTTCATCTGGTTTTTGTAACTTTGTGTATATTTTACAAGCCGTTGGAGAGTGTACATTTGAAGCTATTTCATGAAGGATTTTGAACATTTAATATATAAATTTGTCTATTTAGTTTTTTTTAGAATGTGACGTCAACGACAAATCTATCCCGTAGCGAACATAACCGGTGTGTGTAAAAGAAAATAATACCAATACGTAGACTTTGTAAGTGATTAATGAAAGTTTAATGTTTTATATCACTATATTCTGGGCAAAACATGTCTGTGGATTAAAAAAAAGTCACTATCAGGGTAGAGACTGGTGTCTTTCATGGTCACATTTTTATGGTATCCTGCTTGAAATTATTTAATAAATGAATAATTAATCCAGACAAGTCTCAGTTGTTTTTCTGACATAAACAAACAGTAAAATTTATGGATGAAACCAAGAAATTCAGAAAAAAATCCAACATGACGACCAACGACACACAGGTGACAGTTATTGATAATATTCTTCATTTTACTGATAATTTAGTTAATTTCCATTCATTTAATTTGTAATTTTGTTAATTTTCATTCATTTTATTGATCATTTGTTCATTTTGTTGATAAGTTTTAGTTCATTTTACTAAGAATTGTGTTCATTTTCATACATTTTATTGATCATTTGTTCATTTTATTGATAATTTTGTTCATTTTTGGATGTTATGAATCTTTAACGTCTTCTAAACACAGTTAAACCAATGGCAACATCATTATTTTAATTAGTTCATTTTACTGATCATTTTTGTTCATCTGAGTTCATTTTCTTTCTTTATTTTTTTTGATAATTTGATTCACTGTAAATTGATATGTTCATTTTCATTGATAGTTTTATGCATTTTAGTTGTGTTGATAATTCTATTCATTGTAGCCCATTTTATTGATTGTTATATTCATTTTAGTTAATTTTATTCTTTTTTTTCAGTTTATTATGCTGATCATTTCTTTTAGTTTATTTCTTTAAGTTAGTTTGTTCATTTTATTAATAATCTTACTCATTTTCTTTTATTACGTTTATAATTTTGTTAATTTTATTGATAATTTTGTTGCACATGTTTCTGTGCAGACAAACAGATCCATAGGTTTTTTTCTTTCCTTCTCTTCTTACTCTTATAAATACATAAATAAATCTGTTTTTATTTAGATGAACATTACCTCCACCTCGCGGCCTTGGAACTGGTCCGACACCGGGTCAGTTCTGGTTGTGGTTCTGGGTCAGGGCGTCCAGCAGGGGGCAGCTCTGGTCCAGGTGAGAAGAGGAATCTGGGTTTGACAAGATTTAGATTCAGTCACATGGATGTAGTAGGAGGATTTAGCTGCTATTTATTGGACCTGTCTGTCTGTCTCCATCTGTCCATCCGTCCGTCCGTCCGGGTCTGCTTTTCGTTATGAGCTGCTGTGTGCTTGGGTTCAGGTTTGGACTGAACCCTCCTCTTTCACCACACCCACTCATAAATCTTTCTGTCGTTTTCCTCTTGTGCGGCTCATCCTGGCTGGAGCTGTTGCTGTTTTTACTCTTTCCTCAGGTTTTGTCCAGATCATCCACAGGAATACCTTTAACATCTTTATTTTTACCTTTTTCCTCAAACATTCGGATCAGACTATAACTCGCCTGATTCTTTTCTGGACTTTACTCTCAACCCCCTGCGGATAAAACTCCAGATAAACACCTTCAGTCAAAGTTCCACGGTGCACGTAATTACGCACAGAGGCTCTCCATGGCGCACATGTGCAGGCAGATCACGGGCAGCGCTGCCAGCTGCGCGGGCTGGATCGGCGTCATCATCGCCACCGCCACCAACGACTGGGTCCGGACCTGCGACTACACCGTGGCGACCTGCGTCCGGATGGATGAGCTGGGCTCCCGGGGCCTGTGGGCCGAGTGCGTCATCTCCCCGGCGCTGTACCACTGCGTGGCCCTGAACCAGATCCTGTCTCTGCCCGGTGAGGCCCTGAAAAAAACAAATTAAAAAAAAACATCCTTTCACATCCTTTACCCGAGTCATACAGTGTAGAAGTACTCATTAAAGACCTGAATTTACATGATACTTTAACAGAGTATGAAGTTCATCATTTTAGTGACACAAAAAGTGCATGAAAATACCTAAATATAACTGCAAATATATATAAAACCTCATCAGTCAATGCAAGAAATAGAGAAATAACACCAGAAAAATCCAACACAATAAAATATTTATGATGTAGCGATCATTTCATCAATTCAATCTATTTTATGTTTTCAGTTTTTCTGCTTTTTTTTTTTTAATTTCAATCACTTTTTCTTTATTGTAGTTTTAATGGAGAAAAAAAGTGGCGAAATGCTCATTTAAGACCTAATTTTACATGTTATTTTCATAGAAGTATGAAGTCAGTCATTTTTTAACACAAAAAAACAACAGAAAGTGCACGTAACCAGCAGAACTATTAGTAAAGATATTTAAAAAGTACAATATATTTAACCTCATCAAGTCATAAAACAGAGACATAATGTGTGAAAAATCCACGTAGTGACCATTTCATCATAAAGTACAAATATAGTCTTCTGTTTTCAGATTATTTTGCTGTTGTATTTCTTACTTTAACCTTGGATCGTATCAGAAAACACATGCTTTTAATGTGAAACGTCAAGTATAAAACATACAGAATAATATCTATGTAGTGCAGTACAAGTTTAGATACACATGTGGAGACACTTCAGTAAAAATACTAAAGTATTTGGTTCCATTCCACTTCTGGTAGTTTATAGGTTTTAGTTCTATTTAGTTTTAACTTCAATTTATCTGTTTAAGAGTGTTTTATTTTGTGAAATTAACCTTTGTTTGATCATTTTTTCTACAAGTTTTAGTTTTTCATGTTTTATGTGGAAGGTCTCGATGTTCAAAAGCACAAAAACGTCTGAAAAAAATAATCTACGACACTGAATATAAATCACAAAACCTGTGCTTATTGAAAGTTTTTCTTCCCGTTTGTCGTGAATCATTAATTCCAGTTGAAAATGAAGCTGGTTTTATTCTTCCATTTTCATTTTTGTGTGTTTTTATTTCAGTTTAGATTTCGTTTTAGTCCCAGTTTGCATTAATAACTGTTTCATTCGATGCAGAAGCCAAAATATGAAACCTTTTCTGCTAAAAAAACAAAACCTTAAGCCTAATTCCTCATATGGACACGTCTGTACTTAGTTCAAAGTCTATATAAACCGACTGAATGAACCTGGAGCTGAGCAGGTTCGTGGATCTGCTGGGTGTGTTTTTCATCAACCCTTGGTCTGTTTCCAGAATGAGGGCGTGTGGAGTCTTTTACGTTATGGGAACGTAAATCTGTTTCTGCGCTCGCTCATGGGAAAACCTATCCATCAGAAGTACAGACGTACAGACACTGTGGAAAAAGGAAAAGTAGATCTGACTCTGTACCAGGATCTGAAACGTCCTCAGAGTAAAAGTAGAAAAGTTCAACCTGAACCTGACGTCACTTTAACCCTTAAAGACCCAAACATCCGCCGACGACCACAACCACCGACTGATCTAAAATGTTTAAGAACTTCTGATCCACTAAACCTACTAATCCATGTCAATAACTGGTGTAAATACAGTTCTTCGTCTGTTCATGGTCATCAGATATGACCATATTTGGACGTTCAGAGGCTCCGTAGTTACCGTGGAAACACCGTCATCTT
>JAPQRP010000015.1:28855798-28873796 GCA_037367295.1 Apogon hyalosoma | reverse complement strand
GGAGGAAGAACTAGGGTATGTAAACTTATGATCAGGGTCATTTGGATAGTTTGTGTTGTCAGTAGGATTTAAACAGAACAAACACATTAGTCTGATGAGAAATGGATTCAAACCACTAACCATCAGTGAAAGAAAAGTTTTAATATTAATATTCTGTGAAAAATGGACAAAGAATCACAAATTCTGCTGGGGTATGTAAACTTATGAGCTCAACTGTATATAATCACAATAAACGGAATCTTCAGTCTTAAGGTAGTATGTGGTTGTTCAGGTTATTCATATTTCCATAATGCAATTTGATTTTTTTTCCACACTAAAAACAAAATGAAAAATGTGGATTATGATGTTATTTATCTGGTCCACTTCAGACCACACTGGGCCCCTGAACTAAAGGGACTTTGACGCCCCTGCTGTATCCGACTCACCCCCTTAAACTTCGGCTGTTTTTCGTTTCTTTTCTCCTCAGCTCTGTGTGGCATCATATCGACGGTCTGGTTCCCCATCGGCTCTTACCAAAACGAAGGCCTGATGTCCTTCGGCTTCTCTCTGTACGCCGGTTGGGTAGGCTCCGCCCTCTGTCTCCTGGGCGGCCTCATGATCCTCTGTTGCCACGGCAGCGACCCCGGGATGCCGAGCAGGGAAAACAGCTTCTACTACTCCAGACAGGGGGGCACGGCCACACCGCTGGACCCCCCCGCCAACCACGCCAAGAGCGCACGAGTGTGAACGCCGTCATCACAACATGTACATTAATCCTGTATTTCATCCGGTTTAATCAGCTGTTCATACATAAGCTGCTATACGTCACACTTACTTTAACTCAGTTCAGCTGTTGTCCGTTAACCATTCCTACAGTCGCGGAAAAAATTATTAGACCACCCCTTGTTTTCTTCAGTTGACAACTCAATATTTCATCTTATTTAGCAAATTGGTCACTAACTAAGCTCCTAACATTTTTTTATATTGCATTCTTAAATTTAAAAAAAATGGGAGTGGTGGTAGGAAACGCTTTCTTTAATTTCTCAATAACTGCCAAATTTTGTGCTCACGTATTTTATAACTACTAATAAAACACTTTTTACAGGATTTTTTCTGCTTCTTCTATTTAATATAATTTCTTCGATGGTGAAATTAGCATTTTTTTCTCTATGTCTGTGATTGATAATTATCATGATTTTTTTTCCTGGACGTGACACCCATGTTTACGTACCTTAAGCAGTCGTATAAATAAGTGTAATTAAGAAGAAAAATTGCTTTTAGCTACACAACATTAAACAGCAACAAACCTTAGAAGGAGGATGTCCACAAACACAAAACAAAGTAAATGCTTTTTATTTGTCCAACTTAGTCATTTAACTTGTCCTATTTGAACTCTTTTCATGATCTTTTCCTAATCGTGACATAGTTCGTTTTGTGGCTAAACCGACCCGAATAAAATCTGCAAATTTTGTGCATATGCCCTGATGTCGTACCCACAATATGTTTTCCTTTAACTATGAGATTGTTGCTTTTTTTGTGTGAGTGTTATCCATTCTGTGAATTTGCTCATATTTAATCCCTTTCAAATATACCCGACGTTTCCGTAATCAATATTTTTAAGCTGCTCTTCAACGTATGTTCAATGTATTCACTGATCTGTGTTGTCAGATTTCTGGCTGGTGCCACGAATAAACATTTTTAAACATTTTTATTGAGAATGAATCTCTCAAAGGTGAGACATTTATTCCTGTCGCACACAAAAAACATAAACACCCGTTCTCATTTTACACTTGAACACAATGTGAGTAAACGCCAACGTTCAGCCCAATGAGAAAAAAACACCAACACAAACAGAACTCTCAGTGCTTCACAAGCTCAGGTACGCTGCGTTTAGGGCATAAATAAAACAAACCAAACCAGCTCAATCACCACGTGGTGTTCAGGGGGTCCAGGAAAAATGAGACAAGGGTGACAAACCATGTGATGTGAAGATTAAGACCCAAAAACTTAGAACTTCTTTGCAGACGACTCAAACCTCTCTTTTACGTCTGATTATCGCGTCTATTCTTGATCAGTACCTCTGTTGTTTAATACTGAGTTGTAGTAGTAAACTGTCCACACTATTACAACATAAAAAAAGGGCATCAGCGCCAACATTTAACCATAAATTTCACCTGCTAACCTCTTGTTTGCTCACTTGTTCACACGGCGGCCATTTTCCTCTGACGTCATATTCAGGTTAATGTTAAATCACCATAACAAATCTAACGAATAAACACCACGTCACTGGATACTTGGAATTTTGGAGGAGTCATCGAACAATATTTCAAAATAAACAAAACAACACATATTTGACAACAGCTAACAGAAGTGTTTGCATGTTAACGTTAGCTAGGAAGTGTTTGTATGCTAACATTAGCTAGGAAGTGTTTGCATGCTAACGTTAGCTAGGAAGTGTTTGTATGCTAACGTTAGCTAGGAAGTGTTTGCATGCTAACATTAGCTAGGAAGTGTTTGTATGCTAACGTTAGCTAGGAAGTGTTTGCATGCTAACGTTAGCTAGGAAGTGTTTGCATGCTAACGTTAGCTAGGAAGTGTTTGTATGCTAACATTAGCTAGGAAGTGTTTGCATGCTAACGTTAGCTAGGAAGTATTTGCATGCTAACGTTAGCTAGGAAGTATTTGCATGCTAACGTTAGCTAGGAAGAATTTAGCTAGGAAGAATTTTGCATGCTAACGTTAGCTAGGAAGTGTTTGTATGCTAACATTAGCTGGAAAATATATTGTTTTACCTTGAAATACAGTTCAATGTACATCCACATTTTCATTACTTGTTTTTCAGTGCTTGATCCACATCTTTTGTGATGTTTATATGCATCCAGGTATCTGGAAAAATATATGTTCTTGTGTTCTTGCCTTTAATCCACATACATCACTTAAAATAATTATTTCTAGGGGAAAAAAACAAACAAATAACAACCAGGATCAAATTGTAGATTTAGTAAAATTTTGATTTTTGACTATTCTGTGCAAAGATTTACCAAGAAAATAAAGCAAATATCATTTAATGTCTGTGGGATTTTTAAGACTTTGGAGTGTCAGATTTAAGGATTAATTACAAATTTTAAGGGGAATTAAGGCACTAATTTAGAATAATCACATTTAAGACTTTTTAAAGATATGCATATACTTGAACAAAATCCATTTAAGCTTGAAACTGTGGAAGACGATCAATAAAAACCATAGACACAATTTCTGTTAGACTGTTTCAGAATTATGTGTATTTTTTAAGTATTCGAGTTTATTATTAATAAAATGTAGTTAAAGTATGAAAAATCAAAGTGAAACAGCCTTTGCATGCTTGATGTCGGAGTTTGATTACTTGTGCAGCCAAAGTTTTCACATTAAATTTAAGGTTGTAATAAACAATAGAAACACTGGGTTCTGTCGGACATACGCCCCTTGAAGAAGACTTGAAGAGTTTGGGGATGATTTTTATAATAAATGAGACAGAAATAAACATCCTGTCGCCTTCTGAGCTGAAAACTGAAACCAAAAGTAAAATCAAATCCTGCAACATCGAATTTCTGCAACTTTCATACATTTTTCTTAGACTAATTTTTTACAAAGAAAATACAGTATAATTTATTATGTCTGTGGGACTTTAAGACCTTTGACTGTAAGATTTAATTATCAACTTTAAGGAGAATTAAGGCCTAAAGTTAAGACTTTTTAAGGATCTGTGAACACCCTGAGTTATTGGTAGTATTTTATTTTAACATCAGAGATAAATGGCCTCCGTGTCAATATTATACTTTTCAGTTTAGATGAAAATAAACACAGGCTTCCTTCATCTAATCATCCTCTGACCCCATTTTCATGGTTTTGAGGTCATTCTCCTTCTGCTTCATTACCAAGATGGCATCCACAGAGGGTGAGGAGCGACGACTTCAACGCAGAACCGGAAAAGAACGTCACCATTGTACGTTTCTTCAAACCACAAATCCAGATCCAGTACCGTCTCTGCTGGACTCACAAAATCCACATTTGTGACAGTTTTTCCATCACATCTTTGTACTTTTTAAACCAAACTCTGGCATCTTTGCATGTTTTTATTCCATCTTGTGTCTTTTCTTCTCTTTTTACCTCACCGGCCCATGGGCCAAGAGCTACTGGGAAGGAGCTGTGTTCGGTGTCGTCATCGTCAATTTTGTCATTGTCATCTTTGTCGTCGTTTTCGTCATCGTTGTTTTTCTTAGCAATTTCTTCAGTCATTTTCTCTGGTAAAACTACTCGTCGGATTCACTTACATTTTTTACGTAGATTTGTTTGAGACGATGTCTACAACGTTTCTTCAGTTTTGACATTTTGATTTTTGAACTTTTTTTATTATAAATGTGCCTTTCCTTCTAACGGTCCATATTTTGATGGTTTATAACATATAAATAGTTACAGATATCGATATACGAAGTTCCTATTGAGCACTGATCGGAACTCATACACTGACTTTCATTTGGATCCATGACCTTTGATCTTGAATCTCTAGATTTCAACGATCTTCTCTGAAACTACTGGTCGGATCCATTCACAATTTTACACGTATCTTCCTTGGGACAATGTCTACAAAGTTTATTCAGAGTTTTGAGAAATTTAGATTTTAAAATTTTGACAATGTTCGAAATATTAAAAGTCTTGCAAATTCAACTCGGGACTGATCCTTGATAGAACATGATGGTGAGATACAGGGACTATTCTATGTTATTTTTTAAATCTTTTTTTGTCTGATTTGCTTTTCTGTTCTTACATTAACATCTGAGTTTCCTGTTTTTTTTGTCAGTCAAAGCATGTAAATAAAGTTATTATAATAAAACTCAAACCCAAACATTTCATCAACAAATGAATATAACTTCTGCTGTAGATGTTTAGAGGTAAAATGAACCAACAAACCTCCCATAATGATCATGTGGATCTCTGTGGATCTGTGGTTTGTAGTAGCGTACAGTGGTGCCTCTAACGCCATAGTTTTGTGCTGGTGTGAAGGTTGTTTTTACACACAGAGGAGCTGCGTGTTAATGTTCTGGGATCAAAATAAAGGCTGGTTGTGAGTTGTGTTGCGATACCAGGTTTGTTAAAGCCGCCGTGGGTTCATTCAGTCCAACGTCTGGGATGGGAGGCGCCGTCGGCTCGACTGTATGGAAGTTCAATTCTGCCACTGGGATGAAAAAAACAGATCCGAACCCGGGTCAGAATGATGAGTTCATGAACCCGTTTACAGGAGCATAAAAATCTGAAAACTGTTATAACCAGATAATTGTAATAATCAGATCTGATGTGTTTACAGGCACTTCAGAAACACGATGATCCAAAACCCTGGTTTAGACGTTTCAGTCCATTATTAGATTTATTTGGAGTGGATATGTACGTAGCGACGGTAGAATCAACCTATTATTGTCTTCAGCTCATGTTTAGTTTTATTCATTTTGTTTATTATTTTATGAATTTAGAGATTTTGAGAGATTGGGGGCAAGAGTATATGTTTTTACTCCTTTCTACTTGTTTTCGAGCATCTTTAATTTAAATTTTTTTCTCTTTTGTTTACTTAACCTTTTACGCATCATTATTGATATTTTATTGGTTGGTTTTATTTTGATTTCACTGTCTACATGTTCGAAATACAGGTTTAAATAAATCAAATTTTTGTTTTTTCATTTTATTCATTTTTTTCCCCAGTTTTGTTCATTTTTAAAAATTTCACTCAATGTTTTTCCGGTTTTGTCCATTACTTCACTCAACTTTTGTCCTGATTTATTCATTTTGTCTTTATTTTACTCAATTTTTGTCCAGTTTTGTTTATTATCTCAATAGTTAACTCAATTTTTGTTCCGTTTTGTAAAATTTTTCAATTTATTGTATTACATTTTTGCTTTATTTAACTTTTGTTTTGTTCGAGTCTAGTGGCATTAGACTTCCTGTTATTGTCTTCTGCCCACATTTGACTACATCCCTTCCATTTCCATGATCTGTTTTTTTTTTTTACCTATGTGCAGATATAAAAGAACAAAATAAATGCATGAAGACATCAGAGTACTGAGGAGAAATCCAGGTATTAATCTAATGTTTCATTATCAGATTACTGCTGTTACCTGATAAAACAAATCACATTATACTGTTTATATGATCACTAATAACCTGATAAAATCAGAAATCAGACAATGTGGCTATAAACGGGCTCACTGTCCTAAAACGATGAGATATTTTCTCAAAAGTACATTTCAGTTGTTATTTTGAGGAAGTATGTCAATATTTTGAAATGAAAAATTACTACTTATATGTGTAATTCTTTTTGGATATTACTGTTACTTTGAGGACAATCTGTTATTATGTTCAAATGCGAGTCATTCTGACTTGAGGATCTTTGATTTCATCACTGTTGGCATTAAATAGACTCGTGTCGACCACCGTCCTCACGTCCGTCATCATAAACATCAACATCAAACCTCCTGATTGGACTTTGTGTCTCTGATTTCACGAAGGCACTTTTACAGTTCGATTCTCTGAGGAAACCTGCTGCTCTCAGTCCTCGTCATCTGCAAAAAACCCGTGATTGGTCCTCCCTCTCGAAGTGCCTCTGCTCGAATACTGGCCTCCTGGTCCAGACTGGTACCCGTACTGGTCCCCGTCCTCCTCCTCCTCTTCATACTGGTCCTGGTCGTACTGCTGTTGGTTCTGTTGGTAGTGGTATCCCCTCTCCTCTGGTGCAGACCAGCCTTGGTAGGGTCTGTCATCCTGGTCCTGGGGGTAAAGGTCGTCGTCAGGGGAGAAGGTGTCGTCGAGGTGGTCGTCGTAGCGCTGGTAGGAGCTGGCGTGAGCCTGCTGTTCGCGGGCGTTCAGCTCTAACGTGCTGTTCCAGATGCCGTAACACGTATAGATGAGCAGACCTGAGGACAGACACATGGAAGCCGTTAGCCCACAGAACCCAACAGGCCCACGGTAGAGCGCCAGGCGGAGGAAACGCCAGCTGGGAGAGCATCAATCAGCCAAGTTCACAGAAACGCCACCCAACCACCGGCAGATGGAACACAGATCTGAGCAGCTACACCGGAGCCACGACCAGCGCATCAACACTATGTATCCACAGTCACTGACGAAGGTACACGTTTCCACACATCTGTATTATTGCATCATTAAGTTTTCTTCTTCAAACTGAAACTTACAGACACTTATTTTAACAGTCGCTCAAAAAACACTGTGTCTTATAATCTTCACGTGCTACATCAGCTGATAGTTTACATGACGGGTGTCAAACATATGGCCCGTGGGCAAAAAAACGCCCCCATCGAGGGGTCCAATCCAGCCCCTGGGATGAATTTTTGAAAAGAAAAAATTACAGACCAATAAAATACTTTCATAATCTATAAATGACGACAACTCAAGGTTTTTCTCTTTGTTTTAGTGTAAAAAGTAAAATTCCATAAAAATGTCGACATTTACAAACTATCCTTCACACAAAATGTGAATAAGCTGAACAAATATGAACATGAGATGTCTTAACAGAGGTAAGTGCAATTTTAACAATATTATTCCTATTAATACATGTTTTGTGTATTTGTAGATCCATTGTGATCTGTAAGTTGTAATGCACATGTGGAAATGATAAACTCAGGCATAATGTTGTTCGAAATGCACTTATTTTTCTTAAGAAACTTTAGGTTTTTCATGTTATTCACATTTTTATGGAACCTTTGTAGATGTAAACATTTACAAAATGTATTTTTAATCTTTTATTTTACTATTATGTTACTGGTCCAGGCCACTTGACATCATTTTGGGCTGAATGTGGCCCCTGAACTAAAATTAGTTTGACACCCTTGGTTTACATTATAGCTCTGTTAGCTTAGCTCTGTTAGCTTAGCTCTGTTTTTAGACTGAAAACAGCCACAGTAAAACCACTGATCACCTCTGTTTTCTGTTCGGTTTGTGTTTTCAGCAGCTGAACTAAAGATCTGTTTGAATCCAACAAACAAGGTCAGAACTGGCACAGTTTAGTCTGACCTGTGGATCAACAAATGGTAACTTAGCAAACATAATAACTTTATACCTTCATAAGGTTCAGAATCAAACTCACTCGTGTAGAAGAATCTTTTACTCCAGCAGATGTAGGATGTGACTCACCGATGATGCACCAGACGGTGAATCGGATCCAGGTGAGCGGAGACAGTTTGAGCATGAGGTAGGTGTTGACCAATATGGCCGCCACTGGAACAAAGGGCACACATGGCGCCATGTAAGGCAGACGCCGCGGACTCTCCGGCTGCTGCAGGATTGTAATCATCAACTTGGCCAAAGAACCGGCCATCAGCGCGGCGGTGATTCCTGAAAATGCCGCTCCGACGCCTGATCCCTGCTCGACGCCAAAGATGATGGTGGACCAGAGGAGGAAGGACATGAGGAAGAGGAGGAGGGTGCATCGAGTGACCGTACGACCGGTGGTGGGGGTCGGCCGCGCGGATGCGTCGGGCATTCCCAGCCGCATCCTCAGGGTGTAGTAGTGACCTCCCAGAAGCCTCTTCAGCAGAGAGGCGTGGCCTGTGTGAAACTGGGAGTCGTCGCCCTCCCCTTGGTTCCCGCCTGTGTGGTACGAAGACGAGCCGTCGCCGTCCGCTCCATCGATCAGCATCGTGTCATCTTTGGTGTCACCGTCGTCCTGGTGCTTCAGGCCGTCCACGTCGTCCCCGTACTGGTGGGTGTCGGTCTGTTCGTCGGGCTGGTAGCGCAGTAAGAGGATGCAGACGCTGACCAGGGTGTAGGCCAACAGGGTCCCGATGGACATCATCTCGATCAGGTCCCTCAGACTGACCAGCAGAGCCAGAATGGCCGCCAGAGTCCCCGACACCACACAGGCCACGGTTGGGGTGTGGGTCAACGCCGACACATGGGACAGGAACCTGAACACAGCATGATCTGGATCAGAATCTGGGCCCACATCACAAAGGTGTTCAAGGAAACTGTAAACGAAAGCTAACAAGAAAAACAACCAAAACTAAAAACAGATACTAACAAGGGCAACTAACAACAAAGCTAGCAAAGAAAACTAGTATCAAACGCTAACTACTCTAACAAATAAAACTAAGATTGTTGTATTTTTTACACCAGCAGATGGCAGCACATTACGCATCTTTATCACCATTTTTTCACACCATCATTTTGTGGCGTTGGCGGTGCTCGGGTCCAGCGGCGCTCACCTGAACAGCAGTCCGTCTCGGGCCATGGCGTAGATGACCCGGGGCATGGGGAACAGGGAGCCCAGCAGAGACACCGTCAGTCCTGCTATGGAGCCGACGGCCACCACGTACTTCCCCCAGACGAAGCCGTGGTCGGCGAACATCTCCATGAGAGGAGCCGAGCCGTCGATCAGGTTGTAGGGAACCATGAGAGTCAGGATCACACTGACCTGGACAGAAGGAAAGGCCCAAAGGACAGAGAAGACGACACTGAGGCTTCACATCCATCCATCTGTTTGGTTCCTCCAAGGCATGAACCCTTTAACCCCTGACGTGTCTGTGGTGAGCCTTCTGGATGTATGATTCATTTTAAATATTCCTAAAAATTCAACCGTTTGCTCAATAGGAACATTTTCAAAACATGCAGACCTCTGAGCGTGCTCAGTACATGTCCCACCTCCTGTGCAATGGGAGCAGTGAGAGCAGTTAGCTAAAAAAATAGATGGTTTGGGCTTTTTTTTTTTTTTTTTTTTTTTTTAAATATATACATTATTTTCCTTGTCATTTTCTACATTTACTGTTTGTTGTGTTGTGGTGATTTTCTTTTTTTTTTTTTTTTACTGTGTGTACTGACAAAAACAGTGCTTTTATTCATTCCATGTTTTCTTTTCTGTCGGTTTTAGTCACACGATCCACACAGGAGTTAGGACTGGATTGAAGAACCATTGTTTCGGAGGACTTTGGATGGTCTAATCATGTTTTCTGCTACTGTATTAGGCTATGTTCAGACAAATGTGGCTCAAATCTGATTTTTTTATCCATATGTGACCTGTATCGACCTGTTAAAGACAGTTTGAACAGCACTAATCTGATTTTTTCAAATCCGACATCCAGCCTGCTTTCATATGTGGTCCTAAATCTGATATTTTGCAATGTGACTTCAGTCTGAACGGCCAGGTCGCATCTTTTTTTTTCTTTGCATATTTTATTATAATAGTTTTATTCTACTCTATGTACCGTATATATTCTATTTTAGATTTTATTCTTTATTACCCCGCCCCCCGAAGGAGAGGCAAGGATATTGTTTTTGCTTTGGTTTTTTTTTGATTGTTTGTTTGTTTGTCAGCAACTTTACACAAAAACTACCGGACCAATTTCCATGAAATGTTCAGGAAAGGTGCGAAGTGGTCCAGAATAGATCCCATTAAATTTTGGTGAATGTAGGTCAAAGGTGAACGTCACCAAAAATGTGTTTTCACAATAAGAGATTGGTTAAATCAGGTAAAACATTTGCGAAGGGCGGGGTTTGTTGTGCCTGGCACCACTTGTCTTCTATGCTAAAACTGAGACCTGGGTAACTACAGTTCGTTCTATCATGTACCATTGATCAAATGACAATAAACCTGAGTCTGAGTCTTTATGTCACTGAAATGCATCAAATGTCACATTTCTGCGTCCCAGGAGGAGGAGCGGCAGGAAAACATATTTCCATCCATAAACACAGTGCGTGTCTGCGTGGTCATGTGTTGCCTCAGGACCTCTTCTGTGCATGTGGGTTCACTTCAGGGTCGCATTCAGTTCAGACTCAAAACTGACAGAAGTCGCATTTAATATGTAATATAAATGAGCGCGCACACAAAAAAAATCTGATTTCACCCAAAAAATCCAAATTGTGCATCAAGACATGCTGTGTGAACAGTTAAAGCCACCACTGTTTAGTAAAATGTTTCCAGGATGAACTCAGGTCTTGGAGGAATCTGTTAAATACCATTTACCCAGAAACACTCCCTTCTCTGAATACTTTTAAAGGTTTTCTGTAAACTGTGATGAAGAAATCCTGTTCCTGCTTTCTGTAATCACTGACCTGAGGGGGATGTGTTATTGATAAAATGGTCTGATTTACTTACTGTGACGTTTTTATGTATTTTACAGTCCTGTGTAAAAGTCTTATTCCACCTTTACTTCTGTTGTTTTTTCAGGGTTGAAATGATCATAAGAAAACACAGGAAATACGTGCACAGCCTTAAAAGACGCAGGACACTGAACTAAATGTGTTGTAAAGGTTAAAGTCGCTATTTACTGTGACCTTTGACCCCATGACGAGAAGCAGCACAAACAATTAGAAACATCTGACATGTGGTATCAAACCTGGTTATTTTGTTTGTGTTGTTGATTATTTTGGTTATTTCATTGATTTTGATCACTTTTGTGCATTTTGTTAGTCATTTTGTTCACATCATTGATGTATTTGTTTGATTTGTCGATACTTTGTTCTTTTTGTTGATTATTTCATTTATTTTATTTGGACATTTTTGTTCATTTTGTGATTAATTTGGTTCGTTTTTGTTCAATTTGTAGATCATTTTGTTCATTTGTTTATTATTTTGGTAATTTTTCTTCAGTGTGTTGATTATTATAATCATTTTTATTAATTTCATTGATTATTTTGTTGTTTTTGTTGATTATTTTGGTCATTTTTACATATTCTGTTGACTATTTTACTCATTTTGTCATTTATTTTGTTAATTTTGTTCACTTTATTGATTATTTTAGTACTATTATTATTTAAGAATCTTAGGAGATGTGTGTGTTCTTTACATTGTGTTGTAGTATTTTGTCTTTAGTAGATTCAGTGGTTTTATATCATTCTGTTTTAAGATTTGCTTTGTAAATAATACAGAAAAGAATTGACAGATTTTTGGACATTTAATCTTGTAGTTTGTTCGAAAACCAAACAGGAACTTTTCACTAAAAATACATACTTGACAACAAATACTGAAATTACTCAACTACAATTTTGGTAATGGAAGCACAAACTACAAAACTGAATTAAAAAAAAAAACAAAAAGATAATCAAAAGTAATGCCAACATTTTCTATCAATAATGTGACTAAACTAGTGAGTCATGGATTATGTTGGAACAAATTCTACTGTTTTATATCAATGTGTAAATACTAATAAATGACATTATTATTGTAGTGATTATTAATTTTTTTTAAATTTTTACATACTGACCGACACGTAGGCGGTGAGGCAGGTGACCAGCGAGGCGGTGATGGCGTACGGGATGGACGTGTTGGGGTTTTTCGCCTCCTCTCCTGTCGTCGCGATGATGTCGAAGCCAATGAAGGCGTAGAAACAAGTAGCTGCGCCCTGCATCACCTGCAACAAACAGCAAAACAACACTTTAACACCATCACACACTGTATCCGACCACGTTACTGCTTTTCAAACTGCAACTATAAACTGTTTTTTTACTTCATTTAATTCAATAAACTGCTGCCTTTGCTTACTTTTCCAACATAATCTGAATTGCTGTGGTCAATCTGTCTCTTTTAGGTATTGATTACATTTAACAGTTTAACTGTTAATTGCCTCCAATTATCTGGATTAATTGTTAATGAGCAGGTTTTCCATTGCTAAGCTACATGTTGTCCTGTATTCACTGTTTATAAATTCACTGTAAATATCTACTTTTAGCTGTTTAGACTGTTTATCCTTGAGTTTTAGCTGTTTTTAACAAGCTAAATGTATTTTTAAAGCTATTACTATCCAATAGGTGTAGCGTTAGCAAACTGTTTTCAACTCCTTTTAATAAACTGTTCAAACTATTTGGTGCTGTTAATCCATATTTTATTTCTTAAAGCTTTTTATTGCCTGCTTTTTTTTCTTGAAACCTTATAGCTATTTTCAACTAGCTACATGTAGGCTATACTTATAGCTATTACTGTCTACTCATTAGCTTTAGCATTAGTGAACTGTTTTACTCCTTTGCTCAATAATCAGTTTAAACTATTTGCAGCTGTAAATCCTTATTTCCCTTTAAAGGTTTTTATTAACTAATTTTATCTGTTTCCAAGTGCTTTAAGCTATTTAGACTTTTTTCATAACTTATTTATTTTCAACTAGCTACATTCACTACTATCTATATATTAGCTAGCCGTAGCCAACTGTTTTCAGCCCCTGTACGTTTACTTTTATCAAATATTTGTAACTGTAAAGACATACTTTTACCTTTTATGACTGTCGATTACTTTCAGTTAACCGTTGCTGCTTTAAGCTATTTAGATTGTTTATTCATAAATTTTGTTGTTTTTAACTAGCTAAGAGTCCTTAAATCGAGTACACATTCCTTAGCTGTAGCGTTAGCAAACCGTTTTCAACTCCCTTACTTTTACTTTTATAAACTGTTAAAGCTATTTGCAGCATTAATCAATACGTTTACTTGTTAAAACTACCGTATTAATTCATTTCGTGAAGATAACTGTCTTCAATGAGATATATATGTTTTACTATTTAGCCCATTCATAAGTTTTAGCCTTTAGCTAAACGTATTCTTACAACTTTTACTCTGTTAGCTGTAGCATTAGCAAACTCTTTTCACCTGCTTTCCATAAACTGTTTAAACCTTTTGCCGCTGTAAACCCGTATTTCACCGGCTAAAACTTTTTATTGACTACTTTTGGGTACCTTTTTCCAACTGCTTTAACTTATTTAGACTTTTAGCTGTTTTCAACTAGTTCAATTTACACCTTTATCTGTCACTGTCTATCCGTGAGCTGCAGCTAACGGTAAAAGTTTCCAACCCCTATACTTTAACCGCTATAAAACTGTTAAAACTGTAAAGACATAATTTTACCTTTTATAACCGGTTTCAACTACAGAACTATACTTTTTTGCTATTTAATTCATAACTTTTATATGTTTTCATCTGGCTAAAGTTATACTGTAACAGCAGCTAACGTTCAATGTTTTCACCTCCTGTACTTTAAACTCCGTTAAATGTTTACACTGTTTTTTGCCTGTTAAAACTGTCCACTACTTGTTTTTAGTTAACTATTTTAGATTTATGCTTTTCAAGTATAACTTTTGTTTTAAAGTAGCTACACATGCACCTTTAGCTATTAGCCTGTGTCCTGGATCTTTAGCCAAGTGTTTTCAACTCCTCTACTTCTGCTTTTAAATATTTCTCCACTTGTATTTCAACTGTAGAATCATTTATTTAATTCAACCTGTTTATTGCTTATATCTTTAACTACCTTCAGCCCTATACTTGTAACCATTTCAACCATACATTTTTTTTTGTTTTCCAGGTTCTGATGCATTAACAGTTAATCCAATGGTAACTTTCATCTTATATGTTTTGTCATGTTTTGGATATTTATATATATTTATGTATTTGTTTTTATTTGTATCCCATCTTGGTGCTGCTGATCTCACCCCTGACCAGCCGTAGGGCAGGAAGCGACCGCCCTCCCAGTTTCTGGCAGTGATGAAGAAGAGCCCGGCGATGATCATGAAGACCCAGACCACCAGGTTGACCACGTTGAGGACGTTGTTGAAACCCACCGAGTTCCGAACCCCGAGAGCGATGATCACCGTGACCAGGAGGGCGATGAACAGCGCCAGAAGGTCCGGGTACGTGTCTTCACCTTTACCTGAGAACCAGAGTAAAGATGGAGCTCAATTCTCCACATTTCTAAAGACCTCCCTTACAAACTTTACATACTTTATTTTATTGGTTTAGATATTGTTTTGTAGGATTTTGCTTTGGAATAACCAGAAAACAACGCTGCTTTACTGGAATATGTGTAATCGTGGTATTCATGGATCTGTGCTGCAGGTGCATCCTGGGTAAATTGTCATGGGAATAATATTCAACTTCTTATATGGACTTTCTGGGTGTGTGTTTATAGGTCACATCTTAAGGTTTCACAAATTGCATTTTTTCATCATAAAGGAAAAAAATGAAAATACAGGATGGAAATATTGGAAATACTGTGTGCTTTTAATATAATATAATTACCTATTATTTTATTTATTTAGTTATTCGAATATTACTAGAAAATAGCTTTTTTTTTTTTTTTTACAAAATTATCACTAAAATGAACAAAACAAAATTTATCTAGAAAATCCAACAAAAACATTTGGGAAATAAACAAAATAATCAAGGAAAAACAGGAAGAAAAAAATTTTTTAATTAAAATTATCAAGAAATTAGCTACTTTCGTGAAGCTCAGACTTTGTTAAACCTATTTCAACACTAAAACACTTCAACCATATGAGTGAATGTGTGTTTTCACACAAGATCTGAACATTTTCACAAATATGACTTCAGATTTTCAACATTTGTGCTGAATTACCTCTTTCTACAGTGAACTAGAACAAAAGTAGACGGCAGTTACATGAAGCTGAGACTTTGACATAAAATACTTGAGTATTGTGTTATTTGAAAGTACCTTAAAACGGTGAATTTATTAAAGTTCTATTTAGTAAATACTTGACATTGCGTGTGGGCGGGGCCTGGACCACCCTGCAGGTACTGACCGAGGCCTCTGAGCGTGCCCAGGTGTGTGATCATGTAGTTACTGATGCTGTGATTGGCCAGGGAGTCGAACATGCTGCTGAGCGCTGACGCCCCTGCCGCCGTGCCGATCAGATACTCCAGGATCAGGTTCCAGCCGATGAAGAACGCCACAAACTCCCCAACAGTCACGTAGCTGTAGGTGTAGGCGGAGCCAGTCGTCTTAGGGACTCGAACGCCAAACTCTGCGTAACACACACCTGAGAAGAAACCAACACAGGTCACTGATGGGACAGGTTTCACCGATTACACAAACCCATTATTCTTACAGTTGAAAGTAGCAAAGTGCAAAGATCGGAACAAAATAATCCAGAAAATGAACAAACATGAGCAAAACACTCAAGAAAACAAACAAAATTGTATACAAAATGAGTTTGAAAATAAGCAAAAATGAAAAAATAATCAAGGAAATAAAGAAACAAATAAAATATTCAAGACAATGAGCAAATTAGTTTAGAAAAATTAACAAAAAATTAACCAAGTTATGACGAAAATGAACAAATATAAACAAAAGTATACTGAAAGTGAACAAAATTGATGTGAAAATAAAAATAACAAAATTACAATGAAAATTGCCAAATTGTGATAAAACTAAAAAAAGTAAAATTTTGAAAATTAAAAAAATTAACAATTATTTAAATGCATAAAAAACTAACAAATGTATGATGAAAATGATCTACTTTTTTCAAACTAAGTCTGTGATAAACCTAACCCATAAATGAACAAAATTATTATGAAAATGAACAAAAAATGAACAAAACTGTAATAAAAATGAACAAAAAAGCTAGATTTTATGAAAATGAGCAACATTACAATGAAAATTAAAAATTCATCAAGAAAATGAACTACTTTTGTGAAGCTCAGACTTTGTTAAATGTATTTTGACACCAAAACACTTCGTCCACATGAGTGAAGGTGTGTTTTCACAACAGATCTGAACATAATATATGATTATTTTGTGTATTTTTATTGAACATTGTGAAATAAATGGATTAAACGTTCAAGAATCCAAAGTATCAGCTGAAGTCGACACCTGACAGGACCGACGCCACCGCCGCGATGATGAACGACAGGATGACTCCGGGCCCGGCCATCGCCTTGGCAACCAACCCGGCGACCACGTACATCCCCGTGCCGACGCAGCTGCCCACTCCGAGCGACACCAGGTCCACGGTGTTCAGGACTTTGGCGAGTCCGACCGCCGACCCCTCCGCCATATCGGTCAGGTCGTTGGCGCCGTCGGCCATGGCGCCCACTGGTTTGGTCCTCAGCAGCCGGGACGACATGTGGTACCAGGTGTCGCCCAAGGACACCCGACCCAACCACGACGCCATCGCCGCACCCATTACCTGGACGAGTGTTGGAAACTTTCTCTACCTCGTCCGTCACTTCCTGTGGTGTTTTCCTCTCATCGTTGGCGTCCGTTCAGATGTCCTCCTGTTAGTTTATCGGGTTTGACAAAACAATATCTACGAAAAACACAAATAGAGCAAAGATTATAAACTTAAGTCAGACCAAACCATCTATTTTAAGTTAGATCGTTTCAAAAAAATGTATAGAAATACACCGTGAGTCAGTGGTTGCTATGAGCAGCTCTAAGGTGCTGGTTGCTTCTTTTTGGGGTCACTGTTGAGGGGCTTAAGCAGAAATCCCCCCAGTAATGAGGTTGTCCCTCCCAAAAAAAAACAAACAAAAAAACAAGAAAATAATTTTGAATAATTTAACATGATCCAATGAAGGCACGATACCAGTGATTCAATATATACAAAAAGGGACTTAATGTTTGTTTTTTTTAAGTTTGCTAAATTCCAAATCCCCAGTCCAACAGAGCTATAAAAGCACAACGAGTGACAGTAAGTCATTTATCACCAACTGTTCAACAAGCACATGTTTGTCATAGGAACAGCAACATTTGTCCTGTGTTTTCCCAGTTTCACCACATTTTCTCAGCCTCCTGGTTAAGCTAGCAGCTAATGCTCGTCAACAGGCTCGTACGGGTCTACGGAAACGACCCACCATGAAGGTCACGTGACCATTTAGAGGCATGTTTATCAGTGATGATAATGGAGGATGACAGGAGCCTCCAGGATGACCACTAACTAAACCTGTGAGGCAATTAAATTAAAAAAATAAAGTAGGTGGAGGAAGTTCAGTATCATCCAAGATAAAGATTATTACTTTTAATATTTAAAACATCTGAACAACAGTGTAAAACAAGTTTTAAAGGAGAGTAAGAGAGTGACACACAGCACAGTGAAAAGATACAGCAGTTTTTCCCTTGACCCCCCAGGAATAAGTCTGAGATTTTACTGTTTATTTGTCAAATGTTCAAACTGAAGCACTGTGATACTGTTTATTGTGTCAAATGTTCCTTGTGGTGGGTTCCAGATGCTGCAGCTCTTTCATAATTCCTAGTTTGGTTCTTGTTTGTTCA
>JAPQRP010000015.1:28832352-28845666 GCA_037367295.1 Apogon hyalosoma | reverse complement strand
ATAACATTCGTCTACATCTGGGTTGAATTTTTAGCCCCATGTCCTGTTTTTAGGACCAGGTTCACAGAAGAACCCACTGAAACATGGTCATCATGCACTTTTTTGATTTTAATGTCTTGCTTTACTCTATTTTAATGTATGGTTTTAATAATGGTCTCTTTTATTCTGTGCATGCATTTTAAAATCACATTTTCTCTGACTTTTTCCCTTTTTTCATTTTAATGAAATTTCAACATTTTGCTTTTTTGTGATTGTTTTTTTGTCTTTGTGAAGCACTTGAGTTACTGTGCATGAATAGTGCTATATAAATAAAGTAGCTTTGCCTTATCAGTTAAATTCAATAGTTTAACCATTTTGTGTTGATAAAGTCAGAATTTTACAGATTCTGAGGTTAAACCCAGATATTTAACTGATAAAGAAAACCAGTGAGAAGAAGCTGCACTTTTAAGCGTCACTGTGTAATATTCTACACATCCAGGTTTATTTTACGGTTGTGTTTAATTATTCCATTTAGCTTTTATACATTTTATTTCAGATTTTCTTGTGTTTATGCTGCAAACACTGAGACCAGGGTGAGTACATTTCATTGCATCGTACAGGGTTTCTACAAGTTCAATTTAAGACCTTTTTAAGACTTCGGACAGAATTTAATGTGTATTTCACAGCCACACTGGCAAAAACTCATGACTCCTAGAGTTTAGGAAAACGTATTCCTTTACTCCATCACCTTTATTCCCACTGTTCTGAGTCCTTCCTCACCGGGGGCTGCAAAGTCAGCGATGGTTGGTTCCTACTTTCAGTATAAATTGTCGGGTTAGAACGGAGTCGACCAACGTTTCTTTGTTTCCAGCTCAGACATTTAACCGACACATTTAAACAACACTGCGAACAAGTTTACGACGCCGTAACTTCAAACCTACCATATCCAGTTTAATACCTTTTAAAGATCTTCAGGTATTAAGTAGAGCTGCACAGTATTGGAAAAAACAGACTCTTTTTAAACCCTGCGATATGAAACACTACTCAGGAGGATGTAACAGCTGTGGTGCCGACAAATGATCCAACTAATCAGTTGAGTTTCCTTTCGTTGTGTCGACAGGTGGAAGACCCTGTCGACACAGAACACCTGTTTCAGTTTCATCCTTCTGGAGCTGAAATCATTCCTGATAACTGACGTTGCTCTTCTTTCTGGCACCGAGTCTTTGTTTTTCAGTGTTTTTCTCTTGTTCGTCGCTCATTTTTCAATGTTGTTACCAGTGACTCACTCCAAACTGATTAAGAATGATTGTGATTGGTGGATCGAAGCGCCCGGTGTGTCAGGTACCCAGGTTGAACTTCGATCCGAACACGTTGAGTTCGTTTGCCTCCGACATTGCAGGACCTGTGATGTGACTTTTACGCACACGCACATCGCAATGACGATGCTCAAACGATATATTGTGCAGCTCTAGTATCAAGTATTTGTAAATTCAAGACTTTTAAGACTTTAAGGAACCCTGATCGGACAGACAAACCTGAGCCTGAAAGCGTTTTTTTTTTTTTTTTTTAAATCATCTACCAAAGCTGCACATCTGGTTCTTCCGTAACCGACTCCATTAATTCGTCATAAATAAAACCAGACAGACATATTTTGCAGTTTTTTATCCATTTGTTTCAACGTTTTATTTTTGCCATCTCCAGTCAGGTGACAAAGGCCTCGAGTGAACAAAAAGTTTGCAACTCTACCACCCTCCCCAACCCGATTGAGTCCCTCAAAAACAAAGGAAAAAAAAAAAAATTAAACGAAAACACACACCCCACTGCAAACCGCCTCCCGCATTTCGGAGGCCAACGCCGCTACTCACTCACGCCTCGAAAGAAAAAGAAGAACACTCCTTTTGTATCGGGGGAGGCCGAGAGGCGTCACCCCCTCAGGTTTACACAGACAAGAGACTGGCAGATACATCACTGAAGTTTGTTTCTGTTTACTTTTTTCTTTTAGGGGGATTTTACTTGTTTTCTTGGTTTTGTTGGAGCTTTGACATGCTGGGGGGGGACCTCAGGGGCTCCTCAAACCCAAACCAAGGCCATGCTGGAAGCGGTATGGCTGCTAGAGGGATGACCTAAACCAGATTGGTATCTACAGGGGCAAACCCTCCCCTCCCGCTGCTTTAACAACTCAAAAACTGCCCCCCTCCCCCTCCCTTCCCTCTAAAAGGCTTTAAACCTGCTATGTTCAGTCTAAAGAATATAAAAAATAATCATACAAAAGCTGAATCCCGGTGTTATTTCAACATTCAGGAATGTGAGTGGCAACACTTTGAAGGCAAAAATAAGCAGGAATGAGCAACTGACGGGTATTTTTTAAGTCGTTTTATATAAAGTCGATTGTTACCAAACAAAACCTCAGTGATCAGGCAGAGGACCAGGCAGACGACTGCATGGAACATTCCCAACAGCAATGGAAGAAAAGGGGAGAGAGAGAGAAATCAACAGATCAATGATGAGAGAATCACAACAGAATGATTGAGGTTGTCTGTGAAGGCCGACGCTTTGGTGACAGAACCAATGAGAATGCAAGAGACTGGTTGTGGGTGGTGCTTGTTGCCTGGGCAGCAAAGTCCGTCTCCCTATTTGTTAGCCAAGACCTTGGTAGCGATAGCACATTCCTCCCCCATGGCACTGATCACGGTGACCTGAAACACAGCATGTCCGAGTCAATCATGTGAAACTGGACACGGGACGGAACCCTGGTGTGTAGAACGGGGGGTGGGGTCAAATATACGGCCCGTGGGCCAAAACCGGCCGCCTGAGGGTCCGATCCGACCCACGGGATGAATTTGTGACATGCAAGAATGACACTGAAGGAGCCAATGATCAAGGAGGTTCAAACCATTCCAGTCCAGTATGAGCTCAAATGGGTCGAACCACTTAAATAATAACTACTGACTTTTCTCTGTTTTGTAGTAAAATAGGAAATGTTTACATCTACAATCGATCCTTTAAAAATGTGAACTGAAGTCTAAGAAAAATAAGAGCAATTTTAATAATATTATGCCTCAGTTCGTCATTTACACAGGTACATGTAACTTCCAGATCACAGTGGATCTACAAACACAGAACATTTAGTAACAGGCTGAATATTGGTACAATTTAACATTTTTTTTCTGAATACATTCCTGGTTATTCACATGTTTTGTTAAAGGACAGTTTGTAAATGCACACACTTTGATGTAATTTGATTTTTACACCAAAACAAAGACAAATATTTGTAGTTGTCATTATAGGTTATTATGATAGTATTTAACTGGTCCGACCCCCTTCAGATCATACTGGTCTGAATGTGGAACCTGAAGTAAAAGGATTTGAACATCCTTGACTGTTGTTGGTCTTCAGGGCCTGTGGCTGTAAAAGTTAAGTCAATGAAAGTTACTCTGATATTAACAATCAAGGACGTCAAACTCATTTTAGTTCAGGTTCCACATACAGACCAATATGATGTACAGTAACACACAATGACTCCAAATTCTAAAATTTTAACTCTATTACACTTGTCACTAAATGTTTTGTGCCTTTGCAGATCTGAAATGTTTGTCCTCATACAACATTAGGAACAAAAACCTTCAAGTATTAATAACCAGAGGTTTTAAGAAACAGGAAAATGTAAAAGGGTCAAAAATATCAAATTGCCATCTAAAAACATACTTTACCAAACTAACTTTTACTTTAGAAATAGCAATGAAAACTACTGGCTGTTAAGGAAAATAAAATGTTGCTGCTGATAATTCAATGTGTTTGTTTTTGTGTCTAAATCAAACTCTACCAAATGGTTGACTTAACCTTTAATGGTAAAAATATAAGGTTTTGTAATTAAAAGGCGTCACTTTTCTATGGAATTAAAATGCACGTGTAAATAATAAACAGACAATGTTAAACCTGCTTTTAGAAATGTCAGGGTGTTCATATTTGTTCAGATTAATCACTTTTTGTGAAATAGTAGTTTGTAAATGCAAACAGTTTCATGATTCAAACAGAAATCGTTGGAGTTCTGTGATCATCCGAGGTACAATGAGCAGCTGTTAGTGTTAAAAACAGAACAACTTGACAAAACTTAACGTTAACGCTTGTATCGAAGAGTGTGTGCAGATTTGGGGAGGGGCTTAGCGGCGCCGTGAACCGCGACACTCACCATGAACTCCTCACCAGCCTCAAACTTTGCCTCGATTTCTTTTCCGACCTCATTGTCAGGGACGCGCAGGTCCTCTCTGATGTCGCCGTTGTCGCCCATCAAGCACATGAAGCTGTCGTTGATGTTGATCAGCTGGAGGGAGGAGACACATCGGTTACGTGACCCGACAGGTAAAGCCCCGCCCCCTCCATTTAACACCTGAATTTTAACCATTTCAGACACAGAAGGTCAATACTTTAAACACCGCTTTTGTCACGCGACTGTCCAGACATGGACGTAAGACAGGATGTCCACGAGTATCCAACACGTCAATTAAAGGTGAGAAAAAAACACAAACAAAATAAAAAAAAAAACCAAAACACAACTTAGACAAAACTGATCCAAAACAATGAAGGTAAACCTATGTTACGTGTAAGTTTAAGGACCGATGTTTCACCAACGTCTAAGTCCAAGCATGAGACAATGACAGTTAAAGAGCCAATGTTTTACGACTTTAACCCTTAAATCTTCCTCAAGTATTTTTGTATATTTTCTTTTTCATGAAACTTGACTCGATATTCAAGAAATTTATGTATCAACCCAACAATGGAAAAATAGTTCAAACTGGTGGAATACAGTAAGAATAATGGCAGTGAGGTTAAAAAAAAATGATGTGGTTCTAATGGAAGTAAATACACCATTTTTGTCCACGAGGGAAACCAGAGCGAGTATCTGACACTACACAAATACTAATGCATATCAAATCCATTTTGTCGCTCATCTTTGACGTATCCAAGGCTCTAATTAAATAAAAATTATTAAAATTAATAAAAATTAAATATCCACTACTACTTATTACATGGAAAATATTTCATTTTTGTTTTCTTTGGTAACATAATTCAGAATTCAAATAATTAAACTGGCATCTAAAGCAAGGTTAAAATAGTTTGGGATTTTTTATTCTAGTCTAGTTTTGACTTTCTCTAATTCAGTTAGTTTGAATTGGTTTTTAGAACAGGTTTGCTACTTTTTATTAGTTTTTCTTTTTGTTTAAATGCTTAGTTTTAGTTTATTCATATCTTTTCTCTTCCTCGCCGTCGTATTCACATAAATCCCAGACAGGACTCTGCTGCTTTCTCCCGCCTTTAGTCTCCATGTTTCCAGGTAGTGAGGACGAGGAGATGACTAAACCGTGACGAGAAGTGACGGACCGTGAAGTGTTGGACGGTGCCGTCAGCTAAAATTGCTTGAGCAAAAGTAATCAATTTCATATCAATCCTACACTGACAAAGACAAAAACAAAGGGAATTTTTATCCATAATTCAATACAGTTTCAGTTAATTATTTATTTATTTTTTAAAACTTATTTCAGTTAACAAAAATGTTTTCAATTCTAGTTTGTCATTTTGTTTATGATAATAACCTTGAACGAAAGGGTTAAATCCTGAAAATTGTTAAACGTTTGAGCAGGATGTTTAAGAGATTTATAAAAAAAAAAAAAAAAAAAGGAAAAAAAGAAGCAAAAATAAATCAATCCTGATGTGTGATGAGGTGGGTGTAAGGGTTAATCCAAGAGTTTGATTAGTTTTGATTTAACAATTTCAAAACCTTATTTAACTGAACGAGTATTAAATGGAAAGTGTTTTAGCCGGGACTCGCTCTAATCAGGAGACTCTTCCATTGCAGTTCTATCCATGAACACGACAGAATTTGTTCCCCAGAGTTGAGACCAGGACATTGTAATACTGTCCATCATCACCGCCACAGAGCCCGCCTACTTCCTGTCTAGAATTCAAATTAATAACACAAAGACGAGTTACTCAAAAACCTACAGACGCTCTTAGAATGATAAATATAAATAACTGTGGATTCTGACATTAGATGACGTTCCTTATGTGATCGTATTGTTGGATTTGGTCTTGGCTGCAGTTGGTGAATTTACCAGTGTCATTGAACCTACCCCTCCCAGTTGCAGTAACCGTCACATTCCTTGAAGCAGGAGGGGGCGGAGCAACGATCGACCACCTGACCTGTTCAATGCCCTTTAACACCATCGACAGAATTCAACCAAAAGCCTCAACCGGAGTCTCAGACTGGAAAACACACACTTCTATTCTGTCTGATTCTCACCAGTGTTCTGACAAATGGACAGAATCACAGTAGGAGGGTAAACAACCGCTTTAGTGTCTATGCCATGTCAATATTTAATTTAATCTGCTTTTCAAACCATACATCATCATCATCATATGGAGTAGAAAATCACATGAATTTTACCCACAATCCTCTGCTGTCTGATCATTTTCATAACTGTCGAGTGCACATTAATGAACCAAAGTGCAGAGAAATACAACTCTGTCCTACAATGTCATTAGCTAATTTAAAGATACAATTATTTACCTTTAAAGGCATCAATTAATACATCAGAGCATGTATTCAACCTCAGCTCTTCATCACATCAGGTTATTTATACATTTGTGACGACTTCGGCAATAATTACCTCCACCAAGGTCGTGTTTTCATCTGGGTTTGTTTATTTGTCTGTTAGCGAGAGAACTCAGAAAGTTATGGAAGGACTTTGATGACATTTTCAGGAAATGTTGACACTGGCACATTTTAGTGATTTGGGGGGGGGTGATCTGCTGCTGCACTTTTCTAGTTGTAAATATGAAATTACTTGTAATTCATGTTTACCATTCTGTCGTGTCCTATCTGCACTTTATCACCTCATATATATTATATTATTATACATTACACCTCATACATTCACATGTTATTTATTGTATATAGTTATTCATTACTACATTTTCTACATCTTTGGTTTTTTAAAGTGTTGCTTAATCCTGCTGCTCATGTGTCTTTAAATTGCCCGAAGGGGACAAAGTTTTCTGAATTGAATCTAAAAAGTTTTCTAATGCTAATAAACCACATACTCGTCTTCCATGATAAAAAAAAACAAAAACAGGAACAATCCCAGGTTTCTTTTGAGCCCTGTTGAACCCTCCATCCCTGTACACCTCACATCCCATGACTGGATTAAAAAACATCTTCAGTATTTGGACACTTTCAGAGCTAGCTAAACCAGCTCAAATTTATTCACGCCTAAATAGACAACTGAGGGCATTTTCAGACTGGGTATCCGGATCCGCGCTGTACATGGATACGTTCACACCTTGCCTGCAGATGTTGCGTTCACAAGCACGTGCCTGAGAACAAGTGGGTGTTACAGGGCTGAAACAGTAGGTGGCGGTGTGTAGGGAATTATGTAGCTATCCAACAAATGTGGAAGTGACAAACCCTTACATCATCAACTGAGCGACTGTTCTGTTCACAGGCAATACTTTTCAATCTGTTATCCTGTTTGAGACAAAGTGAAGAGCGACCTTCATTGTCCCCGATATACCACCGAGTGGTTCGGTGGATAAGGCGAGCCTGGGCCGCGTGGATCCGAGGCTTTTTCAGGAGACAACAGGAGCGCCGTCTATAGTGATTAGGTCATTTCTGTTATCAGAGTGGTGATTAGGTCACGTCTGGTATCTGGTACGGATCGCTTTCACACGGCAACGTTCTGTACTGGAATCCACACACTCCGTACCCGGGACTACCTTCTCAACTGGACTCTGGCACGGTACTCACATTTGCATTCACGCTGATAAAAGTAAGTGGACTTTGGGGTCCGACGTACTCAGATACCCAGTGTGAAAACATCTTAAGATATTTCCTTTAAATGACCTTTCTGTATTAGATTTAATAAACCTATTAAGAGGCCATGTACCACAGGCCTTTAAAGCCAACAATTAAACCCAGTGTCACAAAATATAATTCTGAACCAGGTGTTCAAGCCAACTACAACCAAATTCTGTTTACTTCTTTTGAAAATCCTTAAAAAAAAAAGCAGCTGTAAATCAGTTCCTCTCCCACCTGCACATACATGAATGATCAGTTTGAAGAGTTTGTCAGGATTTAGACATTGCCACGGCACCAAAACAGCACCGGTTAAAGTCATTAAAGATCTTACTAACTGATATTTTATTACAGATATTAGAACATTCTATTGGGATTAAACAGACCACACCAAGTTGGTTTAATTCACCTCTCAAACATCTAATTTGTACATGATGAGGCATTTATCCACACTGGGGTTACCAACGGCGTCCCACAGGGTTCAGTGTTCAGACCACACCTTTTCACTATGTGCTGCTTTTAGCTGACATACGGAAATGTGGCCTAAACTTCCACTTCTATGCGAATGAGACTATAAAAAAATTCAGTACAAGTTCCAGCATACTGCAAACATCTGGACAATGCGTACTTTTTTGTAACAGAGTTCAAGACCAAAGTTACTGTATTTTCCCCCCCCCCAAAAAAAAAAAAATGTATATAATGTGGTTGATATTTTTTTGGCATCCCGTGCATCTGTGAGGTACCTGGGAGTTATTTTAGACGAGGACTTATGTGCTACACATTAAACAAGTATCTAGGATGGCCTTTTTGAATCTGTGCAATACTAACAAAATTAGGAACATCCTGTCCTAAAGTTAGTCTGTGCATTTCTCACATCTAGGTTCTACTGTAACGCTCCGCTATAAAAATGTCCAATTCTCCAAATAAGGTCTCCAGTTAACTCAATACTGCAGCGTGAATACTAATAGGAGGAACAACATCACATCTCCAGTATCAGCTTCACTTCACTCACTTCTTGTAAATTCTAGAATTTAAAATCCTTCTGTTAACCTACAAATAAACAATAAATCCAATCACAGTCCAGGTTTACTTGCAGTTCTCCAGAGTTTGTAAAGTTAGAGCTGGCTTTTGTAACCCTGAACCACACCTTTGTTTCCACTGCATAGTCCTGGGCCTCCCATGATGCACCTCTCCTCTCTCCATGTATTATAGATGTCTGTTATAACTTTGTGCTTCCTCATAGTTCTTTCTCCCCTCTCTTGTTACTTTCTCCAGATAGCTCTAGTTCCGTTTGCTCCTGATCTGGTTGTGAACTCCATCTTGTCCAGTGATTGTGTTCTTCCCCTACATTGTTCTGTCCACTACCAGAGTCAAGGAAGAGGTTTTTCCGTCTGTAAAAGAAGTGTGTCCTCCTCACTCTCTCCTTGGGCTTGTTCCTGAAGGCTTTATTGGGTTTCCAGTGCCTATAAGTATCATAATACCCTGAGAATCATATTATGACAGGTACTATATAAATAAATTCCTGACGTCATCACTAAAATATACAGCTAAAGTGTGAAATAAAATGAGATGTGGTGATTGTCTCAAAATTGTGATGAACCTATAAAGAACTATAGAGTCCAAGGCATCCATCTGGATCTACAGACGCCTTGTGTTTACACCATCCATCAACTGGACACATATTTAGGTCCTTCACTGATATACGAGTCCTGAGTATGCGAAAGTAGTTGGTACATTAATTTCCTTACAGATCAATAGAGCTTCACTTAATGATAAAGCTCCTAAAGTGTTCATAAAAACCTGTCTGAACTTGATCTAATTCACAGACACAGGGCACTACGGAGCCAAAATTAGATCGTTTTTCAGCCCCTGTATGAGTCAGAGTTTGAGGATCCCGCCCAACAACTGCAAACACACGGACGCCACCCGTCACTTGCCCTCTCAAACATCAGCGCTGCCCTCGCACCTGTGTGAGAAGTTGGAGAGTGCATACCTGGTAGTCTATCCTCTTGATGTTGGGGACATCCATGTTGTGGGTGGAGGGGCACATATCTTCATACTTCTTGTTGGTGAAGATGTCGATACCAACCAGGTTAACCTGCAACGCAACATTACATTTACTGCACTGACAGCACAGATAAAGCACTTAAGTGCTCCTCTCCTGCAAAAGGTCAAAGTTCAGCATCTAACTAGACACTGTGATGCAGTGATTTAACAAGCTGGTCCCAGAATGTGCAGCACTTATTAAACTCAAGTCACAAGCAGGGAACCTCTAATTTATGACCATGATAAGTGAGGTAATCAATGAAACCGCTCCTCCATCAGAGAACAGGTGCAAAGTCAGAGTTTGAAGATTTATGTCCAAACAAACTGCATTTTTCAGTTGATGCCCCACAGAAGGGCAAAGTACAGCCCACGTGGGAACACCCGACTGTTTAAAGAAGAAGATAAGGAGGCCATGCAGCACACTTCAGACCAGCCTGAAATCTGAGAGGCTTCAGGCGCCAACCGAGCTCCAGGCAAGGTTACGGTTGACAAAAACCAGTGAAAAAAATAGACACAAGGTGTGGGAAAACATGTTGAATAACTGAATGAAAAATGAGGTTTTAAAGAAAATGTGCCCTCAAAGTGCACAGTATACTTACAAAAACTAAACCTACTGAGAACTCTCCTCTGTTTTGTGTTTGTCCAGTTATTGTGGATGGTTGTTTTGAGTGAATATTTAAAAACAATGGGTGAGTTGATTATATCACTTAGCCCTTTCTGATATAAACCACTAGAAAAACACCAGGGTTGTGATATTTAAGATTCATCTTGATGACAAAATGTCTCTTTTCCAAACCCTGTACATTTGCTGATCTAAGGTACTGTGGGAAAAATGGTGTCCTCCATTCCTAATTTTGTTGTTCAAAAGGAACAAGTTGATTATTTTAGTTCAAGACAGAACCTGAGGGCCTGCTCTTTATCCTCCTGAATTATTTTCTTCAAATGGTGATTACACAGTTGTCACTTGTTTCAATTGGGACACTGTTTTCATTCCTCAAAGACTCTTTTTAACTGTTAAATCAATGTATGATATATTTTCTGGGACGTTATTGTTCCGTTTAAGTCACACACCACTGCAGCCCTATTTAAAACTAATATAGATCTTAGAATTGTCAAAAAACACAAACTTAACTCAAAAGCAAATTCACTTTCAAAATCTAATTTAAACTGAAGGAAAATCAATGAAAAGTATCCAAATTAGCTTTCCTCTGCTGCTGAACCGTCTATACTTTCATTTAAAGCTACATCATCGTGTCGAGCTCATCTCTACCTTAGCGTGTCCGTGCTTGCCGGTCTTGGAGGTGGACATCTCCACAATTTTGCATGGACGTCCCTTCAGCACCACGTGGCCGTTCTTACGCAGAGCAGAGCACTGCATAGGGTAGGTGGCGGAGGCGCCAGACTCGGCGGTCTGGAAGTCAAGATCGGGATCTGCCATGGTGCGTTGGGTCAGGGCGCTGCACAAGACAAACACATTTAGCCATGACAGTTCATCCTGAATGTCTACAAGTATCAATGAGGATTAACATTCATTTAAAATGGAGCACTGTGGATTTTCTGTCCTGTTCCTATGGAAACTGGAACAACAGCATCATCAAAAAACTAATGTTTGGACAGTGAAATCTGCTTATTCTGCACTGCACAGATTCAACTAATGAATGAAAGTGATGTTTTTAATCCCTTTTATGGACAACGCATGCTGCTTTACTGCACAAATGGACAACAGTTAAAGGGCTGTTAATGACCATCACCGTTTACTACCAGTGACAGAAGAGATTGGCCACAGTCTGCTTTGTACTTTGATGCTAAAAGAATGTGACGGACTAACTATAATTAGACATTAGTTACAAAGAGTAAGGAACAAATGATGGTCAGTTAGTTAAAAAAGGTTCACTTCTTTTAGTTAAAAAGAAATTCTTGCTCCTCACATGGCTGATAAACCCTAACTTTGTTCACTGTATTTGATTCTCATGTTTTAACTAGTCATTTAACAACGTCCAGATTCAGAGTGCTCATTGAAATTGATAAAACGACATTAAAGAGAACAGATTTTTTTCTCTCCAGATGATCCGTCAGTAACAGTTCGGAGGACTTGGGCTGACTCAAACATTCTTCTGTTAATGGCAGTGGCTCTAATGACACTTTAATGGCCGGTCTCCGCTTGCAGACTTTTCAACCTCTCGCATCGTTTGCAGCGTTAATAACTATCGCGGGATTTAGATAAAAGTGCTTAATTTGTCATTTCACGTCAAAACCTTTGTTAGTTCAACCTAACAGTATTTTCATCGATGTGTATCCAGTCAGGCCGAAACGTGGAACTACGGAGAAACTCAACACGAGGCTACCCAACTTCGTATTCACGACGGTCTTCTACGCTAGCAAACATCAACTTCCCCTGGACTTCACGACGGATTAAAAGTAGGATTAGCGGATTAAATTACACAACAATCCTGACACTAAAGTATTAGTTTTAGTTAAATGTAAAATGGGTGATTCGGTCACATGGCATTATTAGATTAGCTAGTTGTGATGTAAGTTAGCCGGCCCGGAGTTTACGTTAAAAAGTGCAAGATAACGGTACAAAGCCAGCTAACAATAACCACATAAACTCCGCCAACAAAAATGACGGGAAATTTCATCGTCAGCGCGTTTCCAGGTGAAAAAATGTAGAGGATTGCATTAATGTTATGCCAATGTACAGTTTTTAACTCGGTAATTCTCACTGCCGTTCCTCAAACAGCGCATTCCGTTAAGCATTAGCTAGCCTGACGCGATGCTAACGCAGCTAAGGCTTCATTCAACGCTGGTGCAATTTAAGCAGCTAATACGGGCGCAATCTAAGTTTTATTTGAAAGTTTGAAGTAACAGGAGACCGATGGATCGGAGAGTCCCACCGCTAAGTTACAGCTGGGGTTTTATTGAAGGCAGAGGGTGACACGCCGTTTCCGCCGACCGCGCCGCCGAAGGCCGCATGTCCCTTTGATTCCGCCTGGTAACGTTAGCTCGAGCACGGGCACCCACACCCAGCCCTGCCGCCGACCGTACCCACCGAGAAACACGATAACTACCTCCACAGTTTTCCAAAGTGATACACCGGTAACTCTGTCTTCCCGAAGCCGGTATTAAGGCTCTTAAACGCCGTTAAGTGCTCCGTTTTTCCCCCCTGAGGCAGAAACACGCGCCATGCCACACTTACCTTCCAAGAAAAAGAGGACCGAGAGTGCGCAGGCGCGTCCAACTTCACTGCAGCATCCGTAGAGGAAGAGAAGAGCAGAGGGAAGGGGCGGGGCTTCTGCGGTTCGAGGCCAGACGGGCGCCATGTTGGAAATAAAGATGGCGGAGGAGAGCACAAGAGGAGAGCACATCTGTATATAAGAGGAGAGCACATCTGTATATAAGAGGAGAGCACATCTGTATATAAGAGGAGAGCACATCTGTAT
>JAPQRP010000015.1:28813614-28824759 GCA_037367295.1 Apogon hyalosoma | reverse complement strand
AACTGAAAAACACAAAATTTAATCTTTATGACACTTAAATACAATTTGCATAATAATTTGGAACGCAGTGTATGTGGGTTTTCATTCAGCTCAAACTCATCTTAGCTCAGGTTCCACATTTACAGACTAACATGTGAAATACGATCAGAATAACCTATAAATGATGACAACTACAAATGTTTCTCTTTTTTTTTGTGTAAAAAAGTTAAATTACATGAAAATATTTACATTTACAAATTGCCCTTTCATAAAAAATGTGAATAAACTGAATATGAACAACCTGAGAAACAGGTGTAATTGTACCAATATTCTGCCTTTTATTAAATGTTCTGTGTATTTGTAGATCCACTGTGATCTTGAAGTTGTTGATGCACACGTGTAAATGATGAACTGAGACATAATAATGTTAAAACTGCACGTATTTTTCAGAAGACATTTCAGGTTGTTCGGATTATTTACATTTTTCGTCAAAGGGTAGTTTGGAATTATAAATATTTCCATAATGCAATTTTACTTTTTCACTCCAAAACATAGAAAAAAGTTTGCAATTGTCATTATAAGTTTTCATGTTCTTATTTCACGGACCCACTTGAGAACATATTGGTCTGTATGTGGAACCTGAACTAAAATGACTTTGACAGCCCTGCAGCCCTGATGAAAATCAGTCAATATGTCTTACTTTTGACCTGTTTTTAATAGTTAAATGTTGGTTTTACTTATTGACCTTCTCGGGATTCCACCCATGATACGGTGGCAGTGTGGAAATGCATGATGGGAATGTACGTATATTAAAACCTCAAAGACCCAGACATCCACTGAGCAAAAGCATCTACTGATCTAAACGGTTTAATACCTGTTGATCCAATAATCTAATCAATATATGCAAATAACTGGTGTAAATACAGTTTGTCATCTTTTCATGAACTTTAAAAAAATCCCCCTCTAAATACAAGTAAAAAAACAAAATTAATACAAGATATTTTTGCTTGAATTAGGCAAAAAAAAAAATCTGCCAATGGAACAAGTGAAAATTATTTTGGTAAAATTTCTTGAAATCAGATTTTGCAGATCTATCGTCTATAAATCAGTTCTTAATCTGACTGAAAAGTTCCTCTTCAGGTGATTCTGTCTGATTTTAGCTGTGATTAAATATTTGGACTAGAAATGAGAAAAATACACTTGGTCAGATTTAGATTTTTTCCAGTGCGTTCATCAGATATGACCATATTTGGACGTTTAGAGGCTCAGTAGTTACCGTGGAAACACCATCATCTTCTACAACATTGATTCACCAGTAAAACCCATGGAGTTGGATCAGTGACAGTGGATGGACACACTGGGTTTATGTTCAGGTAATGACAGATTTTTTTTTTTTTTTTACTGAAAGTCACTTTTTCTGCAGTTTTCTCTGTTTTTCAGATAATAACCCTCAACTTTAATCTGAGCTTTAACGAACACCTACAGGATCAGTGAATTAAATACAGGAAAATACCAGATTTCTATGGATAAAATGCAAAACACAGAAGATAATATTATAATAAATGTTGACAAATCACTTCAGAAAGGTCAAATATAGAGGAAATTCTATTTGGGAACTGACACAAACGTAGCACTGGGTCTTTATGGGTTAAAGCTAAAGGCGTTCCAGAAACTTATTTACAGTGAGGTTTGTTTCAGCCTGGTGTGGTTGTACATTTTGCTTTTTGTTCTTGGCATCTGAAGTAAAATGGACACTAATGCAAGAGATAAGCTTTTAATAAGTAACATTATTTTTTGTCTTTCTCTAAAATGATCAGTAAGATATCATCATAACGAAAATTCTTACAGTATATATATATATATATATATATATATTTTATCTATGGTTTCCCAAACGGACCCCGCCTCCTCACCTTTATTCACAGGGTGCAGACACAGAAGGGTTAAATTAAGTGCATCGTGGTAAACAGGCCCCACTTTTGTCGTATTTGAGTGAAAACCCGTGTCTTTGTTAAAGAAGAGAGCGATGCGGCGGCCGTTGCTGTACAAGGAGAGGACATTTATTGTAGAATTTCCAACATCACAGATGTGCGTTACCAGATTGAGGTTGTCTTTTGACCGATTCCAGTGATTCAGACGAGGTGAAAACACACTCACATGCATGTCACACACCTGCACACACACACCTGCCCAGCGACACTCAGACACACACGCCGACAGCCGCACGCACATACGTTCACAGTCTTGATACGTACAAAAATTGAAATACAAATACAAATAATACCACAATAAAAACATTGTATTTTTTTGTTTTTTAGAAATTCTTATAGCTATTTCCTCTATTCTGTAGAAAGACAGCTAAGCTTTTAATAAGTAACATTATTTTTTGTCTTTCTCTAAAATGATCAGTAAGATATCATCATAACGAAAATTCTTACAGTATATATATCTTTTATCTATGGTTTCCCAAACGGACCCCGCCTCCTCACCTTTATTCACAGGGTGCTGATTAACGCGAACATCCTGCACATGTAAAAGGCTTCAAAGTGGCATCGCTTACACCTCTCGCATCCTTTTAGGTCGATGAACACGGAAGGATTATCAAGTAAAAGACGAACCTCTCGCTCAAAGCCTCGTCGCTATCCTGCAAGCACCAGCGTTTAAGCCCCCGAAAAGTAAAATAACAGATCTTCCTGCTGCGTTAAAGCATCAACAAAATGCCTAAAATATAAGATTAATGGGAAATGAGTAATAATCCAGAGTACAAGCCTAACTAATCTGACTGTGACGCTGTCGTTTCCATCTACAGTCGGACCAGCTCGTGTATTGCCTTAAACCTACAGTTCATAACAAGTGATGACAGTAAAACATGTGTGGCACCATGCAAACGTACAACTAAAGAAACGGTGAAAAAACAGAGGGACTCGTGATCGGTTACCGAGATAAACCTTTTCAGTCAGTCGGAGAAAACGACAGATTTACAGACAAAAATCCAGACCGGTATTGTTTCCTCAGTCCGTCCTCAACGTCAGTGAGTATTTACAGGAGTGCAGTGCACACAGAACGGCGGGACCCGGGAGGAGGTGGTCCAGGAGGTCCAGGTCCAGGAGATCCAGGAGGTCCACGTGGTCCAGGAGGTGGAAACTACTCTATGCCAGGTTCTTCTTGTGTGTTTACGATTTGTTATTGTGTTGCTGTTACAGCAATAATACAATATCTACAGCCGTCGTTCCCCTTTCAGAAAACACCGACAGGACGCAGCGTCCACAGACGGACGGGGGTGTGAGACTAGACTGATGTGTTCAACGTATGAGCGAAAATCCTTCCTGTCACCAGTGTCTGGAAGTAAGACTAGCTGTAGTGTGGAAGCTGCAGCAGAAAACACCAGAAACTGAAAATACAGCCCAGCCTTCTGCAGATTCTCCTCAGAGTTTCAGTAAAAAAACTAAACAATAATATTCATGAGCTGATGCCGCTGTGGAAAAATGAAGAATAGATTGTAATTAAGATTCCTCTCAAACCACTTCAACTGCAAAATCCAGAGATTAAAGGCATTTTTGTCACAAGAACTGTAATTAAATGGATGTTATCTTAGTTTTTACTTGTGATGAAATAAGACTCCGTTTTTTTCTGAATACGTAAATAAACATTGTGTGACTGTTGTAGCAGAAGAGTGGCCACATTTTGTTCTAATTAAATAAACTAAGGCTCCAGAAACTAACGTTTTCTCAAAATCCACAGATATATAAGGTTAAATAAATTATGAACATGAATGAACATCTGAACTATTTTACCCCCTAACGTTAGCTTCACTTAGCTTACTAGCTTATGTCAGCTGATTTGACAGAAAAAGTAGAGGTATTTGCAAAAATAGAATATTATATTTCATAACTACTAAAGCCAAAGGTAAAATAAATGTATTTCTTTAATATAAGCGAGTGTTGCAAAGTAGTTTAATTTAACTTATTTCCAATTCAGTTAATTCATGTTCTTTGGTCTAATATATTATGCTAAAAGATTAGCAACATTTTCTTTATTAATAAATAGCAATTTCATTGATAATAACTGTCTGAGGCTCAATAATTTACATGTATTTCAAAGAACACTAATGGTGGACCATATGTGAAAGATGTATTTACTGGCTGTGTTTACTGTTATTTATTCTACTGCATTGTCACTGTATTTATTGTCAATGATGTATACATTTTTAATGTCTTTTTAACTGGGACCCCAGGAAGACTAGCAACCCCTACGGTGGAAGCTAATGGGGATCCCCAATAAACAATATATATGTGTTTTTTCCTCTACATAAGCCCCAAGTCTTTTAGATTATTAAAAGGAATTTACACTTTAATGTAATTTCCGCTCAGTCTGACTGAACCGACAAACTGCACTTGATAACACAACTGTTAGCTTGCTAGCGATCCTTAGCTTCCGTTACCTCAACAGTAATTAGCTATGTTGAACTATCGAGCTAAAGTTAGAAGTATTTTACAACTAATAAAACCAACAGCCATATTTATATTCATTTAGCAGAATCTCAGAAAATGCTCAAAATGAACAGGAAATAGCAGTTTCACACGTGAAAGAAATGGAAACAGCAGCAGCTAACATTAGCTAGCTGGCTAAATTTAACACTGATGTTATTCTGGATTTCATTTACGCCATATTATTTGATACTTGTACCAAAAGAAAACGTCTTCATTCGGTAACGCATGTGAACTGAGCTTTTCATCACAAATAAAGCTGAAGATAATATTTGAATTAAAGGACACACTTTATCTCCACGTACTGGTGACAGGAAGTAGCACTTTTGCACATGTGCAGAACAAATCAGCTTCCTGGTACAGCTCAGGTACAGATCACATTGCGCCCATTTCTCCTTTCAGAGTGAGGCTCAGACGTTTCAGATGTTAGCGTCGTGTTAATGTGTTGCAGGTTAAAGGTCAAACCAACACTCAGCCTGCGCAGGAGGAAAATGGCCGCCGTGTGAGTCCAGTCCACTCCCCGCCCTGTGACGCTGCTTCTGTCAGGTGTGTTGGCCGTGGCCTCTAAAAGGGAAGAGACATACACGGTGTTAGAGCAGCAGCACTCAGGCCGAGTGTTCACACTGCGAGCTGATCTGAGACCAGGGCGGCATCGGGAAAACGGACGCCGCCGTTACGCTTTTGCTACAAGATCTCAGTCGACTCAAGTCGCAGCCTGATGATTGTTCGCCTTCGCTGATCGGTCAAAGTGCAGTTTCACATCCGTGTGAAGAACACGTCCCAGTGACTGTTCGTAAATAATCCTCCTTGGAGGTCGATAAAACCTGCCTTTAGCTGGAACTGAACGACTGAATTTGACTGATTCCTAAAATAACCACATTTATTATCGATGGTTTTCATCTCCTGTTCAGACACATCATTGAATATTACACTGGTTTGTTCGTGTTTCATGACAAAGGAAAGTCCAGACTAAAAAAAGGACGAGTGAAAACACGTACCTAGTGTTTCAGTTTGGAGTTAGACTCAGTGATGCCTCTAATATTTGAGTTTTCTGTTTGTTTGTTTTTTATCTTAAAATTGCAGGATGTTTCTCGTTTTGTTTCTGAACTCCACAAATGTTTTCTATGGCTTATGTTGCACATTTTTGCTACAAAAACATTCAACTTTCCAGTCAATTTCCTGAATGAACGAGGCTTTAACGTGGAGCGAAGGCCAAACACAGGAAACATTTAACACTTTCATGCATGAATTATTATAAAACTGAGTAGGTTCATTATTCCCAAAAAATATTGTGTCCAACTGGATGATTGTGAATGAGATACATATAGTACAGTCCACTGTTTGCTTAAGCACAACTTTACTGAGAAATGTATTTTTAACATTTTGTCCAACAGTCAATTTCAATAAAGATAATGTAAGATTTATTCAGGTAAACTAAATAAATGTAACTGTAGTGGATGGTAAAACCAATAATCTGAAGAAAATAGATTTTATAAAATGTGAAGAGAAAAATTCGTTTCCTCTCAAACCACTTCAGTTACAATATTCAGAGGTTATTAAGGATTTTTTTTAACCCAAAGACTGTAATTAAAAAAAATGCTATCTTTGGTTTTACTTGTGATGAAATAAAAGACTCAAATTATTTCTCATTAACTAAATAAACATTATTATTTTGTAGAGTGACAATTACAGGACGCTAGATTTTCTGCATTTTGTATTAATTAAATAAACTATGGCTCCAGGAACAAATGTTTTCTTAAAAACCACAAATCTTTAAGGTTTTTGAAACATTTATAAACATAAATATCAGTGAATATCTGAATTATTTTACTGCCTAATGTTAGCATCAGTTAGCTTGATAGCTTATGCTAGCTGATTTGACAGAAAAAGTACAAGTATTTGTAAAAACAGAATATTATATTTCAAAAATACTAAAACCAAAGGAAAAGTTTCAGTTTTTAAATATCAGAGACAGCTGCAAAGTCCTTTAATTGAACTTATTTCTAATTTGTAACCTTTTAAGGCGACAGTTTAACATCTGTCCAGGGACTGCAGATGAAAAATAGCCATTATGCTAACTGCATTTACAGCAATGTCAATGAAATAAACCAAAAAACACAGTCAAGTAATTCCTCTTTTTCTTTAACGTGTGATGCCAAATACATACAAGGTTAGTTACGTATATAATAATAGTTTAACTAATAACTGTTCGAGGCAGTTAAGATCATTTAGAATCCATGTAGTAAATGTGGTTTTGGCTGTTTGTGAATAATTATTGTGAATAATAAGAGTTTTAACTGAATCTTAAATAACACCATGCATGAAAGGGTTAATCTGTTTTTTTTGTGGACGCCCCAGCAGGTGCACATCCTTTATACTGAAACATTTGTGGTAAAAGTGTCTAAACATCTGCTGCTACGTTTTAAAGCCGGCGATGTTGACCCAACGCAGGCGTCTGATTGGCTGCGACGGACGACTCGCAGTGTGAACACCCTGTAGGATTTCGGTTAATGTGCTACACAGAGAGCTTGTCCTCGAAGGCTACTCGGCAGGAAGTCGGCGTCCGTTAAAGCGCGACCGTCGAGGCCGAGGCGTCGTCCACCCACAGCGGGCGGACTCGGGCAGGTCTGCGGCGCCCCCTACGGTCGGACGGCGGAACTCGTCCTGCAGCAGCTTGTTGTTTTTCCTCCATAAAACACACACTCACACACACACACACTCACACACACACACACTGTCCTCTCGTCCGTCTGTCCGGATGGCGGCGGTGTCCAGACCGGAGAAGAGGAGGATTGTGGGTAACAGCAGAGCGGGTTACCAGTTCATCATGGAGCTCCTGTTGAGGGTCATGAAGAAGACCTGACTGCTGCCTCCAGAGCGAACCGAGGCGAAGAAAACCTGCAGGAACCAACCAGACCACACATCAGTCACTTTATTCACCAACGCTGGTCAGATTCTGTTTAATGAATAAAACAGATTTTTCTCAACATTTTGACTTTTTCTAACACCCAAACCCCCAACGTAATAATGGTTCAAGAATAACATTAACTGAAAGAAACATGAATATTTTAATTATTATTTTTGCTTTTCTTGGAATAATTTGTGGTGCAAATTTAAAGAAAATTTAAAATTTTGCTTAAAGATTTAAAAATAAACTCAACCAGACCCTGAGACACTTTAAATTTTCGAAACATGAAATGTGCAATTATCTTGCCATAACTGTATCAATAATATTAATTTTCTTTCTTTTTTTTTTTAACAAACACATTTTTGGTAATAAAGATTAATATTATAAATATCAGCCTGTTTTACATGAGACATTCTCAAAGTTCAAACGGTGCCGAAACTGAAAAGCACGTTTTTCTTTTTGTCCCAGTAAAATACTCGTCCATTCTCCAAACTTACACTGTTTGACTAGAGACAGAAAACACAAAAAACACTGTAAAGAATGCAACAAAACAAAAACGGTTAAAGAAGTGATAAGTTCAGTGTGTTTTGACAGGTTGTGTACATTTTATTACTTTATTTTATGTGTAATTGTTACTTCATGAAATAAAAATGCCACAAGATGAAACTAAATGAAAAGATGAAACAAAATGCAACAAGATGAGAAAAAGACAAGATGAAACAAAATGAAAGAAAATGAAAAAACAAAGAAAGATGAGAAAAAGACAAGATGAAACAAAATGAAAGAAAATGAAAAACAAAACAAAGCAAGATGAGAAGAAACAAGATGAAACAAAATGAAAAAAAAATGAAGAAAGATGAGAAAAAAACATGACGAAACAAATGAGAAAAAGTTAAAATGACCAAAAAGATGTAATGATGAAATTGAGACGGGAAATGATAAACAAAATGACGCCTGAGACAAAAGAACATAAAAATGACTTGAAATTGATGAAAAAAGATGAAATGAGGGGAAAAAAGCTCAGTAAAAGATGCAACAAAACACAATTAAAGAAGCAAAAACGTGAGTATGTTTCAACATTTGCATTCTATGGGTTAATTTCATGTGTAGTTGTGTTGTTGTTGTTTAGGTTTATCCATGACGATGATCTTCAATTCAGCGTGTTTGTGAATGTGGGTTTCCAGCTGAAGAGCGTCCGCTGTCACGCGTCGCTGTGGTTTCCTTCTCGGCCGTAGTCTGTGGCTTGTCGTCGACTCACCTTGTCGTTTCTCTCCGACAGGAACTTGAGTCGCTGAGCTCGTTTGTGCATGAAGACGCCGTCCAGGTGTCCCGTCTCCACCGAGCGGATCTCAATGGCCTTCTCTCCCCAGCCCATGATCTGGTTGGAGTGGATGTAGGCTGTGGAGGCGAAGGAGTTTGAGCGTTAGCCAAATCTCACAACGAAAAGGTCGTTTTAAGGGGAAGACGCACCGACCCGATTTTCGACGGTCTTGCGAGGTCGGTGTCATGAGTCTGTTCGGTGTGTTCCGTTCGATCGGCCGTCGTTAATGCCGTCTCCAGTCTTTTCGGCCGATTCAACATGTGTGATCGGCCACTACCAGTCGTTTAGTCGGACTGATCTGATTGGTGCAGGGATAGCCCTGGACTAGTGAACGAGTGAAGCAGAAGGTTCCATGTGAATCCAGCTCTGCCGAGGTCTTTCACACTATTATTGCCTTCTATAATAGGCCTGAACTGTTCAGATCGGATCTGAATGAGTGACGGTCAGTGTTGAACATGGACTTCATTCATTCCATGAAGTGAGTACTGTTAGCACTGTTAGCATAGTGTGATTTCTCCGTAGTTTTCGCCTGTAACATCTCTCTTCTTCCACCGGTAGAAGCCCTAGAGCTGACGACGCCTGCACCTTTTTATTACTAACCATCCGTTCGACGAGTACAAGAACAACCCTTCTTGATACTCAACACTCTGACAACAATGACTGACGACAGCGAGCTCTGGGTTTGGGTCTAGAGAGATGTTCCGTCATTTCAGGTTTTACGTTTCGTGTAAGCGCAGATCAGTCAGGCTACCTTTTCTGGTGACGATTGGCAGTCAGGTTGGTGTGTCTTTGCCCTTATGTCACCTTAGAAGAAATAAAACTGTAAAATAAAATAAAATAAAAAAAAAACAAGCAGCAAGATTTACAGCAATTGGAACTGGGGATTACAGAGAACAAGCAAATCTGAAGTGATGGGTTCTGAGTTTGGGGGCGGAGTTTATTGATGTTGTGTAGGGGGAAATATAAGGACCAGGCAGAGGTAGTAGCTATATAAATAAATAAATAAACAAACAAACAGATATTTAAATCATAGTAATATAATTATAAATACAAGGGGCTCCAGAGCTGAGCCCTGGGGAACACCAGCAGAGATGGGAAACGAATGTGAAGAATGGGGTTCGAGTCAGTTTAACCTCATACTGTACATTCATTATGTTCATCATTTTCTTCTTGTTTTCATTTTTTCTTCTTGTCTTTTTTTCCCAACTATCACATCCTCCAGAATAAACAATCAATCAATCAATCCATATATTCCGTGACTTTAACATATTTTTAACCAGGTCTGGCCTTACAGTTCTCTATTTACATTCCATTAAACTACTGGATGTTAAAAGGTTAAATTGTTGTTTTTTTCATGTTTCTATTCAACTGGATATTGTGACCTTTTATCTGTAAATACAATATTCACACGTTGCTGCCTGATAAGCTCCTGGTTCACATAGTTTATTAAATAAATATGCAAAAATACTTAGTTTTGGTAAAGATCGTGGATTACAGATTTTCAGATTTTAACCTGTAATTCTGGATATTTCTTGACAAAAATGTTTTAGGTCCCAATAAAAGCTTTAGAAATAAGTAAAGCAGCGAGTCTTCAACACAAATGTACAGATGGACTTGAATCATAAAATGAGATCCATCCCTGACGCGCTGAGCTCAGATCTGTCGTGTCCTATTTCTTTTCCACGTGGTTCAACTGATGCATAATTGATGGTTTTGCTCTGCTTCGCCATATATTTTATCACTGGGTTCCTTTTTCCTGGGTTTTGTGGCAGGTTTTCACATCTGTACGAGACTGAATCGGTTCTCGAGCGTTTCCCCCTTCGTTTGTTTTTTTTCTTTTCTGTCAATACCAGCTTCTAAACCATCACCATTAACTTTATTTTTATTTTTACTTCTAAGTTGTTTTAAACACATTATTTTCTGTCACCAGGTGTTGATCAGTCAAATCCAAAGACCTCAACTGTCTCCGATTATTACCTTTCACAATAAAAGCATTTCGCAAGGAGGTAAATTAATAAAACACATGCCTTTATTCCCATGTATTTTCACGTCATGTCATTTCATTCTAGTAGAAATAAACACTAGGTAGTAGGTTGGTAGTTAGATTCCCGGCTCGTGCCACATATCCTTATTAAGAGTCCGTGTCAAAGTTAAACATGAACCGAGTTCAGATCATTTCACTGCAGTAAATAAAGGAGTTGCAGACTGCCGCAAAGCAACAGCAGAAAGCAATGATGCACAGCAATTCTGTAAAACACCATTATTTTACAGCAAAAACGTAGAATAACATGAAAATGTTTACATTTAGAAATGATCCTTTCATAAAAATGTGAATGTGAAAAACCTGAACAAACATGAACAAGTTGAAATCTCTTAAAGGTTCATACTGATCTAACTCCACTGTTGTGAGTCTGTGGTTCCTGTCTTTGTGTATTTGGACCCTAATAGTT
>JAPQRP010000015.1:28799164-28811581 GCA_037367295.1 Apogon hyalosoma | reverse complement strand
TAGGGTTGAAGATGGAGCTGTGGAGTTGAATGAATGAAGAATCCAGAGCCAAGCAGAGCATTTACAGTTTATGGAGAGCACAGGGAAAGGCTGGAAAAGGAATGAATTCCATTTAAAAAAGCAAAATATTACTTCTTTAAGAGATGTAAGTGTAATTTTACCCATTTTCTACCTGTTACTAAATGTTTTGTGTATTTGTAGATCCACTGTGATCTGTAAGTGGTAATGCACATGTGTAAATGAGAAACTGAGGCAGAATATTATTAAAATTTCACTTATTTTTCTTAATACATTTCAGGTTGTTCATGTTATTCACATTTTTTAAAGGGTAGTTGGTAGATGTAAACATTTTCATCATGTAATTGTCCCTTTTTTCATTCTAAAAATTACAGATGCTTGGAGTTATTATTATTATTGTTTTAATTGAGATCATATCAGGCTGAATGCGGAACCTGAACTCAGATGAGTTTGACAAGCGTCTAAATGACCAGGTGGAAGCAGACAGGACAGTTCTGTTTGAGGTACTGAGGGTTAAACAGTGCTTCTAGAGGTCAGGGGTCATGGAGAAGCCTGCTGATTGGCTGACGTACCGACAGAAGTGGGCATCTCTCCCCACTGCAGCACCACGTCCTTGGTGATGCGTCCGTAGGTGTTGACGTAGACGCCCTCGTCCTCGTAGCACAGCAGCATCTCCATGCCGTCCGTCTTGGGCAGAACCACGATGGCGTGCGGGGTCACCTGACCTTGGATCTGTGGGAGTGAGGGGAAGGGAGGGGCGGGACGTTAGCAGAGCCTCCACCTGGTCTGATCCAGATCCAGGTGTGAATGTGGTCTCATACTCACATGTGAGGGGATGTAGATGTCGTAGGGGTTTCCGGAGTCCACGTCTATGACATGGAAGCCGACGCTGGAGCCGTAGATGACCTTTAACCTCTGGCCCTCCTCCACCGTCAGGTCCACCAGTAGGGGGCGGTGCTGCAGTTCAGTGAAGGACTGACAACAACAGACACAGGGCTTGATTACTTAAAAATACAGGTCTCAGTGGACTGGTTCAAAGTCCAGGACTAGGATCTGACTGCGGACCCTTAATGTGGTTTAACACCCACAATCCTTTGTGTGAATCTTTTAAACATGATAATGGCTAAACACAAATAAAACCTCCTGAAGGAGAAGATAGTTATTTCATGGTTGATATCAATTGATGATATCGATTATCTGATAAATTTTCTGCTCCAAACTATCGATATTATATTTGTCTTAAAAATCCACCATCAGTCGACCTCCAATGTATGACATAAATGGATTATCGACAAAACTTTATTTCATTTTGTTACTCAAATCTAGTCTGAATTTGATCTGAATGTAATTTGGATCCAATCTAAATCCCGTATGAATCTGATCTGGATCTAATCTCAATCCAATTAAAATTCAATCTGGATCCAGTCTGAATCTGTTCTGGGTGCAGTCTAGATCCAATTACAACCCAATCTGGATCCAACTTGAATCCAGTCTGGATTCAATCTGTTCAATGTGAATCTGATCCCTCATTTCTTTGACCTGATCCAGTCTGAGGGTCTGATGTTTGGTACCTTGAAAGCCATGAACTTGTGGTAGGGTTTGGGAGCCCAGGCGTAGATCTCCACAGAGTTCTTCAAGGCGATCACCAGGAATTTAATCCTCTCGTACTTTACTGGAGGAAGATGAAGAAAAACAGTCTGTTGCATCACATAAATCTGACAGATTACACATAAATATTTTATTTTATATGAACATGGTCACAAATGACACTAGTTAAAAATGTAAAACAAATGTTGAAAGTGCGTTGGGTTCCGGTCGGACGTACCGACTTTATAGTGAACACATCCCTCTAGTTCTCCGACCGTGATCCAGCCCTGCTTCTTCTCCACCTCGGGGTCGTTGTGTAATATCCTGTTCCTCAGCCACGACAGATAATAAACTCGAAGCTTGTTCTTCTTCCCTGGTTTTAGCAGAAACAAAAACTAGGATTAGGACCAGGAATGTTCAGACAGAATGAATACTTCATTGTACATAAGATATACAGTTTATATTTACTTAACTTCAGTATTTTTCTTTTGTTTTTCTTCTACTTTCTACATTGTAATTAAAATATCTGTACTTTCTATTCCTTACATTTTTTAACAATTAAATGGATGGAACAATAAAACAGACAAAAAAAAAAAACCAAAAAAAAAAAACTGTGTGGTGAGTACCACATGACAAATGCAATAAAACGAAAACACAACAAAATAAGAACAATGTAAGACACAACAAAATGAAAAATAATATAAGACACAACAAGAAGAAAATGATGTAAAAGATGCAACAAAAAAAAAACAATGTAAAACACAAAAAAGAAAAAAAAAGATATAAAAGACACAAGACAAAAACAATATAAGATGCAACAAATAATGTAAAAGATGCAACAAAACTAAAAACAACCTAAAAGATGTAATAGGAAGAAAAAACATAAAAGACGCAATGAAATGAAAAACAATGTAAAAGATGCAACAAATATTGAAAAATATGCAACAAAACTAAGACATAAGGTAAAAAATGACATAAACAGACACAAGACAAAAACAACAAAATATGCAAAAAATGAGAACTTAAAACAGGCAAAACAAAACTAAAAACAATGCAAAAACTGCAACAAGACAAATACAACATTAACAAATTCGTTCTTCTCTTCGTCGACTCAGCATTTGGACTCCATGTCAGGGTCGTTTCAGGACGTTTCCTTCTTGTACCTGAGATGGTGACCAGGACGTTGAGTCCCTCCAGGACGTCCATCTGCTGGAAGCGCCGCCTGTTGATCAGGTTGTAGACTTTCCCCTGACCGCTTCGGTCCAGCAGCATCAGCCCATTCTCCGTCCCCACCAGAAGGTTGACGCCTGCAGACAGGACAAGAACGCCACCGCACATGAGCACAACGCACCGCCACAACACGCAAAGTGGGCGTAAAGTGAGTGTGACGTGGTCACAAAGCCGGAGTAAAGCAGGTGTAAAGTGGGTGTAAAGCGGTTGTAAAACTGGAGTACAAGTTATAGAGCTGGTGTAAAGCAGGAGTAATGTCAGTGTAAAGCCAGTGAAAACTGGGCATAAAGCAGGCGTAAAGCAGTCGTAAAGCGGGTGTAAAGTAGGTGTAAAGTGGGCGTAAAGCGGGTGTAAAGTGGTTGTGAAGCCGGCGTAAATTGGGCATAAAGCCAGCATAAAGTGGGTGTAAAGTGAGCCTAGAGTGGGCGTAAAGTGGGTGTAAAGCTGGTATAAAGTGGGTGTAAAGTGGGCGTTAATTGGGCGTCTCACCCCACAGAGCTGCACACAGGATCTCGGAGTTGAAGCGCTTCTTGTACTTGCGGATCTCGGGCGTGTCGCTGTGCGGGCGGATGTTAGTGGGGTTGACGTTGACCACTGAGATCTTCCTGGCCTCGTTGAGCCTTGCCTGCTCCAGCTCCTGTTTCAGCAGCTCATCAGCAAAAAGCGCTGAAAAAAAAAAAAACATGCAAAAAACAGCCACATGAGTGTACAATGATGTGTGTTAAACTGTACTGTGTAGCAGCGATCCACCAAACATTAATATAAATATCTGTTAATGTCTATATTCAAATATTACTGATATTTCATTACTATCCTTCCCTTTCTTCATGATCACATCTCCTCTTGTATTTAATGACATAATCCAAAACTAAGTGCGACGGGAATGATCTGGATCATTTACCAACTCAAAATATAGAAATACAATTGAAAATATGATTGTGAGTTTTATCATGTGTTTGGATCTGATTTTTAAGATTTTACATTTGTTTCCCAGACATTAAATAAAAACAAGGTCTTTCTTCATGTGCAGTAAAAAATGAAGTTGTATTTTGGGTCCAAACTCTTTTCTTTTACGTATTTCCGTCGTGGTTTCAGTACATTTCTGTACCTGAGGCTGAGTTTTGGTCGTCGTCATCGGTCGGAGACGTTCCATAAACCCTCGGATCCACGAACGGCGTGAACGAAGCCTTGGAGCCGCCACCGCCGCCCATCCCGTACTGTCGATAAACACACATCAGTCAGTCACATGATGAAACCCTGTTCAGTCACATGACCCGCTGACAGGAAAACACTGTTCAACCACATCAGGAGGTGCTCGCAGTGAAGGAAACACTTGGTTTAGTGAAACGGTTTGTGAGAAACACCTCCATATGTGGGGTTTTTCTTTATTTTTGCCTCGTTTTCTCTTAACTAGGGGTGTCAAACATACGGCCCGTGGACCAAAACTGGCTCATTAGAGGGTCCAATCCAGCCGTGAAATGAAAAAAAATCACACTGACGACATTAACAATAAAAGATGTTACAATCATTTTAGTTCAGGTTCCACATACAGATCGATATGATCTCAAAACCCATGGAGTTTGATAAATGACAGTGCATGCAGACATTTGTTTCTGTTTTATAAAAGCCAAGTGGCCTCGGTGTGTGTGTGTGTGTCGGGATTCACACTAAATCCATACACAGCTGACTGCTGCAGTTTGGTATACTTGTGTATTTTTGGTCAAGGGAGAGACTAATGAAAACAGCAAGTTGATAGGACCAATATTTTAAGAAATATTATCAACATTATACTAATGTGGAAAAAATAAGTTAAAAATGTACAAAAGTAAAGTAAAAAACATAAAAAAAACCTAAAATAAACTAAAAAAGGATAGAATAAGCAATGAAATTATTAAAAACAGCCAAAGTAATGAATAAAATAAACAAAAATGAATAAAATCAACAAATATTACATAACATGAACAAAATAATCCACAAACTGAAGTAATTTGAAGAGAAAAATAAAAAAGGGCAATAAAATGAACAAAAGCTAATAAAATTATAATTAAAATGAATAACAAACAAATAAGAATGTTTATAAAATACTAAATAACAACCAACAAAATGATTAAAAAATGTAAACATTGATTCCCCAGTAAAACCAGTGGAGTTTGACAGTGGATGGAGACACCTGCTTTATGTTCAGTTAATGACACATTTTGCTGAAAAAGTCAGTTTTTCTACAATAGCCTTTGAATTTACTCTGATGTTCAGTGAATTAATCATAGAAAAATGTAAATTTAACTATATTCTGCCTGTTACCGAGTGTTTTGTATATTTGTAGATCCACTGTGGTCTGTAAGTTTTAATGCACATGTGTAGATGATAAACACAAGCAGAATATTGGTAAAATTGCACTTATTTTTCTTAATCCATTTCAGGTTGTTCATGTTATTCACATTTCTTAAAGGATAGTTTGTAGGTGTTAGCATTTTCATTATGTAATTTTACTTTTTTCACCGTGTCCTCATGTCTGGGTTATTCTGTTATTATTTGACTTCAGATCCTATTGTTCTGTTTGTGGAACCTGAACCGAACAGATGTTGACGTCCCTGGGTCTAAACTGTGGGGGTTTCCTTCACTTCGTCAGCCTCTGGCCTGGACGTGAGGTCAGGGACGGGATGAAGGATCTGGATCAGAGGCTGGAAAACTCAGACCGGGATCCGACAAGTGGAGCAGAGACGACGGTCCATCTGTGGGGAAAAGACGGAACTGGGACGGGACGGGAAAGGACAGCAGCCACAAGGAGTTTTCTGTTTGCTGTCGGTTTGAACCTCTGTTCCCACCGGATACATCCATATTTAACACTCACGCATCAATATGGACACTTTCATCCATTCAGGTAAGTGTTTCCTCTTCATCTGCATCATTTAGTCTGTGTTAGTGAATATGATATTTATTATATTATTATTCATTATAACAAAGCCTGTCTCTGGACAAAGTTTCTAATTCTAATTGCAATTCTTCTAATAGATCATCAGAACGCTGTGCAAAAATTAACTCCCCTCAAGAGTCATTCAGGACAAAACTGGAGGATTTGAACCCTTTAACACCTGCGATCTCTCCAGCGCTGCATTTTGCACTTTACAGTATTCTAATGACTGTAACTCCTGAACCGTTTGCGCTATCAACAAAATTCAAACGACATCAAAAAGCTGAGATCCGACACTATATAACACTTTACGGCAGCAGTGTGGGACTCTATTACAAGTAGAAAGGAAGTATTTCAGAGACTTCCACACAAGTTTAAAAAAACCATCTGGAAATAATAAAAAATATGAAGCCTAAAGATAAAAGATATGGATACTGAATGTTCAAGACCAAAAAGCATGTTTGAGCAGATGTAAGATAGTTTAAAAGTTTATTGTTACAGTTGTTTCTGGTAATAAATATGCTAAATACTTCAAGTCCATTTTTTCTTCTTCCTAAAACACACTATTTTAAGCATTTATTATTTATAATAATGATACTTAATGATTCCATTTGGAAGCATGGGAATGAAATAACCAATATTATTAACATGTCTCCCGTCAGTGTTAATGTTACATCTGATCGGTGTAAAGTTTTACCAATGTGTCGTTTCTTTTGTTGTTTAAGTGAATTTTTGTTTTGTTTTATTGCTTTAGCGGCTGCTGCTAATTTCCCGCCCTCTGCTGGTGAACGGGTGAGGGGCGGGGTTTGGGGCCAACACTCTCCACCTACTTGGGCCCCGGAGGAGTCGCTGGGGGACACCAGGGGGGAGGTGCTTTGCTGCACCAAATCGGGCAGATTGGTGTTGCCGGGGAACAGATTAGCGTTGCCGGGGAAGCCGTTGCTGGCGGTAGAGCTCCGCCTCCGTTCCCCATGTTTCTGGAAAAAGAGAGAGAGGGGGCGGAGCTACTGGGGATGTGCCAGGCTGTGTTTGATTGACAGGTGTTTGCTCAGAAAGAGGTGGGTGGGGCCTGAGTGCTGATGGAGGCGGTCCTTCATACATGTAACAAGTCTGTTTCGTACTTCACGCGCAAAACAGTCACAAGGCAGTGATGCGTTACAGACACAAAGTTAAAAGGAAATAAATAATTGATACATTTTTATACAATTTTTTTTCTATTTCTCAGTGTATAATAAGAAGTGAAACAACAAATCATTGAACACTTAATCGTTTACAAAAACTCCATAAACGACACTTAAAATCCATCATACTTCATGAATGTCAAAAGAAGACTTAAAATAAAAGTAATCACCAAAAACATTTAAAAAAATAAATCAAACTGCAGTAAAACATTTTGTTAAAGTTAAAAAAAAAAAAACACCAAAAACAACACTTAAAAAAATCTAACTACATCAAAACCTGTCGTGAAAGTCTCGTTAAAATTAAACTTAATGTCAAAAACAACAATTAGCCACAGAAATAGCCCTTAAAATCAACAAATTAATGCTTAAAACTCTTAATAACCCTCAAATAATGAAATCATTCTTAAACCATTCTGAAAAAAACAAAAAACAAAACAACTTTAAAATGCAAAATGCAACCTGACATTACTGTGAGATTTTAAACTGATAAAAAAAACGGGAAATGAGGTGGAGAGGTCAAACCCAGAGGTCAAAGGTCAAAGGGGACTCACCTCACGCATCATCAGCGTGCTGTCCTGGGAGCTGTTTGCGTACGAGTCGGCGTGGGTGTCGTTGTGACCTCCCATGACCCCGAAGGACTCGTTGGTGCTTTGACTCGCCGCCGGCCTGAAACACAACAGACGACAATGACGTTATCATTTCTATGATTAAACACATGACGTCGACTGGAATCTGCTCTTCACACTGACATGATCCGAGGGATGTCGCTGACGGCCACGGTGCCGTCGTTGGCCCCGCCCTCTCCCTCCTCATCCTCGCTGCTGTGCGATTCCTCGCTGGATGAGGAGTAGTCGGTGACTTTGACGGGCGGCCGGCTGGTCTCCTCCCCCTGCCTCAGCTCTCGGAGCTCCTTAGCCAGAGCCGTCAGGTCCTGGAGGACGAAACACCGACAACACGTCACAGTCTGCGGCCGATAAAGGGTTAACCGCATACAGGAAACGGCGCCGTCTTATCCTGCCTTCACGTGATATGGGAATTATGGTAAATACTGGTGATGAACGCCCCCTCGTGTCAGATTTTCCACTGGAGAACTGGGAAACAATTTTGATCCACAAGAAGAAAGTAACCTTCAGGGTCCGCACAGTTTTCAAGGTCAAATTCAAGCACTTTAAAAGGTCATTTTCAAGTATTTTGAGCCCAGCCTCTTATCGCTGGGGTCAAATCCATATCTACAGGAAAACATACATTCAGGATTATTTTTGTCACTTTTTATCACAATGATGTACATCAGTGGTTCTCAACCTTTTTTGAACAAACGCCCCCTTACGTCATCATGAGCCTCTTGCCCCCACCCACCCCTGGGGGGTGGTGTTGGTTATAGCGCTCTGTAGGTAACACCCCCCTTACCTTATCATTTTCCTCCTTGTCGCACCCTGGCATCTATCCCCCCTCCAAAACAAGTTGTTGAGTGGGGGGATGGGGGGAATTTGAGGAGCGGTGCAGTAAGTAAGTAACATGACGGACCTGAATGTGGAAGACCGGGGTGGGGGTGGGGGGGTGGATGCAGGAGACATACATTCGCCATTGAGATAACATGCTGGTAGGAAAGTGGCAGCACAAGCAGCGCAGGAAACAAAGTGTCTTCTGATATGGACACTTATAAGCTGTGATGAGTAACACTGTCAGCTTTCTCCTTCCAAACGCCCCCAACGATGTCCCAACGCCCCCGTTGAGAAACACTAATGTACACTGTATTATGCTATAAACATCTAAAATTAGGTTTCAAAATAGCCAAAAGTTTGGAAATGAAAGGAGAACACAAAGGTTCACCCAAAAAAAGAGAAGCCACTTGGCACTCCTCAGACACACTCGCACCAAGACAACGATTATGAAAATGTACCTGGAGTCAACCTGAGAACGTCTGGGAATTTACTTTTCTGACAAAATTCTATTTTTCTAAATGTCACTTCTCTATAAGTAGTTTTAGCTTGAATTAATATTAAAAATAAACAAATAAATCACATCAGAGTTAGAATTGCAAGCACTTTTAAGCACTTAAACTAAAATTCAAGCACTTTCCAGACCTTGAAAACACAACATTGAAATTCAAGCATTTTCAAGGATTTCAAGCACCTGTACCAACCCTGAACCTTTGACCTTTTCAATATTGTGGTGAGCAATGAGGGATTCATGGCAAATGATAAACAATGCTTTTGTTAATGTTCTGCTGCTGTTAGCTGATGATTTGGCACATTTATTGTGTAAATTATTTGCAATAAATAAATTGTAGCACAGGGGTGTTAAACATGCGGCCCACGGGCCAAAACCGGCCCAGCAAAGATTCCAATTTGCAATTTTTCAGGATGTTCTCAAAAGTTTGACTTTGGTTCTAATGGGTTAATTTCTTGATTTTTCTGTTGGAATAAATATGTAAATTACTGCGCAAGGCTGTGTGTAAAGGTGGATGAAGTGATGCAGGAGGCGTCAGACTGACATTTCATTTGGTTTCAGATCAATATTAAACACCATCTGTTTAACGACACAGTGACGTGGACGGTGGTTTTACGGTTCAGCGTTAACATCCAGGGCAGCGAGCAGTGGGACAGTGCAGGACAGGAGTCAAACTACAACCCGCCATGCTTAGTGAACCAGGGTCAGAGGTCAAGGGGCGGGGACTCGTGCCTATAGACGGTCATCTGAGAGGTTAAGAGACAGAAGTGAGGGAGGAGGAGGAGGTGGTGGTGTGTGTGTGGGGGGGTTATCTTACCAACTCCTCCTGACGAGAGAGAAGAGAGGAAACAGAGAGAACGAGTGTGATCGAAGAGGAAATGAAACATGAATCCTGATGATAACCATCACCGTTAGCGTCAGCATCCGACAAGATGACACGATCAGAGACGGAGGAACGCAGATCAGGGAGGACTCGTCAAATGTTTGGCAAAATTCAAGCACTTTGACGCAAAATTTAGACACAGCATCCACGACTGTAAGGTTTTTCATCATTATCGTGGTTACATGTAGAATTTCAGAGAGTGAGCCTGTTTACATCCACACGAACACTCTCATTATCTGATTTTTGGAGTTATCTAATTATTATTGATCATATAAACAGTATAATCTGATTGTGAGAAATCAGATTAACACACCTGGTTTTTTTCCCTAATACTGATGTTTTCATGCATGAACACCTGTTAATCAGATTTATTTAGTTCTTTTACATCTCCATGTCTAAAAGAAAAAAAAAAGTAGAAAACAGAATTGATGTGGTCAAATGTGAGTAAAAGACAATAACAGGCAGTTTGATTCTATCCAACAAAACTCAAAACAAAACCAAAGTTGAATAAAATCATTAAAAATGAACAGTAATGAAGATAATGGAAAAAAATTAACAAACCCAAACAAAAAGTAAAATCATTAAAAAAAATGAACAATATCAAACAAAAATGTAGTAAAATAATGAAAAAAAATTAATAAAACTACACATGAATTATATATGTATAAAGTAATGGAAAAATGAATAAAACCAAACAACATGAGTTGAATCAATAACAGGAAGTTCGATTCTATCATCCCTTCTTTTGGTTTGTCCTCCAAAAGAAACCCAATAATGGACTGAAACGTCTAAACCAGGGTTTATTGATTCTCGTATTTCTGAAGTGCATGTAAACGCATCAGATCTGATTATTACAATTATCCGATCACTAATAGTTATGCATTTTTATGGCCATGTAAACGGTTTTGTGTCGTACTGATGGAATTGTACTGATATTAAAATTTGGATTACATCAGGTAGAACACAACCGAAGAAGAAGCTGGTGAAAAATACATGATCCGACACTGGTACTTACACTGTCTTGACACGTAAAAATGTCTTGTAAACTGCGTAAATGATGAGGTTTTTTTTGTCTCTTGAAATCAACCGCTGTCAGGTCTTATTTCTCCTTTTTCGTCTTGTTCTAATCCATCAAATCCCCAAAAACACATGATATCCTGGAAAATAGGATTTTCCTGCTGCAGTGATTCCCGTTGCCGCCCGTTTTTTAAGATAAGCGTTAATACCGTAACATGTGAAGCATCTAAACGTGGTCTGTGTGGCGTTCAAAGACCCAACGAGACTTGAGGGTAGCAGTCGGACTGGGGGGTGCGAGGGGGGGTGGAGGGGGCGGGGTCGGTGACGGCTGACACAGAGAAAAGCCACTAACCTCGTCCACGGCTTTCTTATAACTCTGAAGGACGATGGACAGATGGAGGATGAGCAGAGAGGAGAGAGTGACAGTGAGCTGTTAGTTAACCCCGAACGTATCACGGTGCGTTTGAGGGTCTGTGATGGTGCGTTTGTGTGTCGGGCTGGACTCACTGCGGGTCTGCTGGGTCGCGTCACCTCTCGGCCATCGTCTTTGGTGTCGTGGGATGGAAGAGTCGAGGCCTCGGTTTTAATGGCTGAATTACCTGAAAACACAAACGCATCATTTGTACCGTCAACACGTACGACAAAACGCCTCCACGCGATCCGTAAAAATCAATTAAGCTCAGACACTTCATGTTACAAGATCAAATTTGTTATATTTATCAAAAAATTCAACAAAATTCAGGGATTTGATGTAAAAAGTTCTGCTGTCCGTTAAGTTTGAGAGTCTGGTTTCAACCAGCTCTATATGTAAAGTGTAATGAGATAACTTTTGTTATGATTTGGCACAATATAAATAAAATTTGATTGAATTTGATTGATTAATCTTGGAGACATCAACTTCGTGGCAATTAGAAACATTCATCATATTAAAAAGCTGATGGTAGAAGTGACAGTCTGGTAGTTTGTTATAACCAGTGAAATCTACATTTAACACACTACATTAAAGCTGCTTATTATTACAGAATATGTGTGTTATTACAAAACACATGATATGACATAATGAAGTGTTTTTCCATCTTCATTTAAGACACAAAGATCAACTTATCCTCATTGTCATCTATCAGTTCTTCAGTCTGTAAAATAAACATTATCATCATCTAATGTCTCGTTCTGGTTGCAATATTCATTTGAACAGAAAAAGATCAAATTTAAGGAGATGGAATCAGAAAATTTGACAAATTTTCTTATATACAGTAGTGGAAAAAAGTTTTGGCACACCCTTAAAATTTTACAGTTTCCAATATTATCATGAAATATTTGCTGAAAAATATTTTTTGTGTTTCAAAAGATGTGGCTGCATCAGACAAACAGATGCAAATGCTTTTTTTTGTTAATTGTTTGCAAGAAAAAAATAACGGTGACAACTTAACAGTTTTAACATGTTATGTCCTGGATGTTTTTCTGCTGAAACATCCAGTTTTGACCTCGACAGAACAGAGCATGAGCAGAAGGGAGCATGTGGGTTTGGAGAAGGGAATGAGACTGGGCAGATTTCAGTGACTTAAGAAGGATTTTTAATGCAGTATTTCACAAATGCATGAGGTGTCCACAAACCTTTTTCCACTACTGTGTGTGTGTGT
>JAPQRP010000015.1:28756006-28767491 GCA_037367295.1 Apogon hyalosoma | reverse complement strand
CCATCCATCCATCCATCCATCCATCCATCCATCCATCCATCCATCCATCCATCCATCCATCCATCCATCCATTATAACTCTAGTAAGACAGAAATCGTTAAAATGACAAAATGAAGACAGTGTAACAAGATGAAAAAGATGTAAATTACACAAAAAAAGAGAAAAAAAATGCAGAAATTCAGATAGAATAAAAATTATGCCAAAGACCTGAATATGAAATACAACAGAAATAGAGCAAAAAACCCAACAAAATGAGAATAACATAAAAGATGTAACAAGAAAAAAAAAAATCTAAATTATTTAAAAAGAGGAAAATGCTACTTAAAAACCAGTGACGAAACAAAAATGATGCAAAAGACGTAAAATAAATAAGATAACACAATGAAAAATTGTAGACAAGACATAATGAAAGGAAAACATCAAAAATGTATCAAGATGAAAAAGGTATTAAATATGTAAAAAGAAAATGTTACATATAAGTTATGAAACTGACTTGATAAACATGAGTTTCTGAACACTGGAGTGAATTTAATTGTTTATTATTTTCAGTCTATTGTATTTTTATGGTTTAACATTAGATTAATGCGAATATGCAGCTCTGTAGATGTGAACTGTACACTTCAGTGCATTTTACTGCAGTGCATAATTAATATTTTTGTTTCCGTTTGTATACTTTAGCGCCTTTTACTGCAGTGCGTAATTAGTATTTTTGTTTCCGTTTGTATACTTTAGCGCCTTTTACTGCAGTGCGTAATTAGTATTTTTGTTTCCGTTTGTATACTTTAGCGCTTTTTACTGCAGTGCATAATTAGTAATTTTGTTTCCATTTATATACTTCAGTGCCTTTTACTGCAGTGCATAATTAGTATTTTTGTTTCTATTCGTATACTTCAGTGCCTTTTACTGCAGTGCATAATAAGTATTTCTGTTTCTTTCTGGACTTCCTCCTCCTCAATTTTAAAGTAAGGAATCTTTCCGAGCCTCTGTTAATGCTTTGTGCAGTCATGTGGTGAGGATCGCAGATTAATGTTTCCACAACACAATAGATACGATCAGAAAAACCTTCCACAAAAAGGTCAGTTTGTGTAACTCGTTTCCAGTGTTCTGACTCTGTGATAAATGACAAATTGAAAAAGCCTGAAATTACTGTTCTTCCAGAGGCTTTCACATTCTGGTGACAGGAATGCATTTTGCTTTACCGAGTAATTGCTGTGTTTTGGCTTTCTTTGCACCGTGTTTAAGCAGCTGTTAAAGTCGTAGTGGGCGCAAAACTTAATACACGCCGATGCAGGGTTCAAATTAACACCTGCCAAACAACAAATGTGGGTAGATTTTCTATGTGGTGAATAAATCACCCCATTGGAAGGAAAATGTTAGTCACGGAGTAAAAAAGTCTATTCTATAGTTTTAGTCTTACGTGCCAAATCTGTCAATTGTCCAATGTTTCCTCAAACCTGGTCTATTATTGTAAAATATCTACATTTACATTAGGAATTGAGTTTTTATTCAAGAACTGCTAATATAGACCTAAACACTGAGTTCATTTATGTCCATTTTTGGTCATTCTCCTGCAATATTTACTCGATATTTTATGATCCTTAAGATCCAAACATTCATCATCGACCAAAACCATCTACTGGTCTAAAAGGTTTAATAAGTGTTGATCGACTAATCCAATCAATATGTGTAAATAATTGGTGTAAAATGCAGTTTGTCATCAGTGACAGTGGATGAAGAGCCTCAAGTTGGTAAATGAATAAACATCAGGAACCTTATTTCTGAAAGTTGAGCAGTAAACATAGACACACACCTTGAAATCGTACGTGGCATCGGGGTTTTCGTCACAGGCGATGACCTCTGGCGCCATCCAATATGGTGTCCCGATAAATGTGTTCCGGCGTCCCACGGTCCGATCCAGCTGAGCGCTGACTCCAAAGTCCACTGCACACACAGGCAGAACCAGGGGATTCAATAGGAGAACCGAAAACCTCAATAAAAACAGTACTTTCACAGTACAGATGTCAAGCTGCAGCTGTTGCGTTCTTTCAGATGTGATGATGTCGTCTCTTACCCAGTTTAACCTCTGCGTTCTCAGTCAGTAGAACGTTCTGGCCTTTGATATCTCTGTGGATTACTTTGTGCTGGTGGAGATGAGTCAGACCCTGGAAACACAGAGAAGTAGTCACTGCCTAAATAATGTTCCTGCTGAAGTCCTTAAAGTCCAGACCTTCATTAAGGATCTACGTTTTCATCAGAGGTTGATCTACAGAGGCTTTTACAGGTACATACAACAACAAGCAACTCTAAAATTTAGTACAAAGTGGATAACCTGTCAACTGCACATCAAAAATGAAATTGATAAAAACCTTAATAGTGCATTTCCTCAAATAAATCCAGATGTCAAAAAAAAAAAAAAAAAAGCGGAGTCTCTAATAAAGGCTGGGGTTGATACAAATAAATAAAGGCCATCCCCCAAAAACAGGCTGGATAAAAATATAAGGTTCCTACATAGAATCTACAGCCTGTTAACTCATAATGTTCACTTTTACTTATTTATGGCTCAAGATCAGTCATCTTAAGTAAGAATGGTAACTGCAGGTGTGGGTCTAAATATTTTAGCCAAATTGCAGCTGGTCAAAGCTTAAGGGCACCACAGGGACACAATAAAAGCTGGGCTAACAAATACATGGTTAGTGGACCTTAATTTTTAACAACTTCTGTAAGCGTTAAGTTTCTACTAAATATACAGTACAGTACAGTAATTTATACAAGTAAAGGCCTGGACACTACTGGAAACATGCCATAGAAATGTAGATGTCTGAACGTAAAACTGAAAGTGGTTGTGGCAAATTAGAAACTGAAAGTCAGACTAACCCTAAATAATTTCATGTTAGCACTTCTGCTTGAGACACCTGAAATTTACCATAAAATCAATGCAGATCAATCAGCCAAACTGATTAATCGGTCTGTCTCTAGTAGACGCGTCCTTCAAAATAAATCCTTTATACAACTTGGCGTAACTCTTCAAGTCATACATACTTGGATGAAAAACATGGAAATGTATGATTAAAAAGGAATCAGACAGAAATTATAAAGGAAACAGGTTCAGAAATGATCAAAATAAGGTGTTCCTCACGGCAATATACTGGTTTTCCTAATGTTCCCATTTGCTAAATTTGAAATGGGGATAATTTGTCAAGAGAAAACGTAATATTAAAATAAGGTGTTCCTTAGGGCACTACGTTGGCTCCCCTTAACTTAAGTTTCCAACACACTTGGATATGAACTGGGGGAAACTTTAGAAATGAGAGACATTAAAGTAGGTGTTCTTCATGGCACTATACTAGGTTCCCCTACATCCTTCAGTTGTTCTGCTCCAAAAGTTAAAAATACAATCATAAGTTCTAAAGCTCATACAGTTAACGTTCATATTAATTCTGATTCCTACCCTGAGGATCTCTCTGCAGATGTAGGCGATCCACTCCTCCTTCAGAGAGTTCCCTTTGGTGTTTTTGATCAGATCTGTCACTGAACCAGCTCCGCAGAACTCCATGACCAGCTGTACACAAAAAACAAAACTGTATTATTGCTCAGAGTCATTATTGTGTTGAAATATTCTTAAAATTGTATTTAGTTTTCTTAAGACATCTCAGGTTGTTCATATTTGTTCAGGTTATTCACATTTTTTTTGTGAAAAGATCGTTTATAAATGTCAACATGTTCATGTAACTTTACCCTTTTACACTAAAACAAAGACAAAAAGGGGAGTCATCATTATTTATAGGTTATTATGATAGTGTTTTACTGGTGTAATTCACTTGCGATCATACTGTTCTGTATGTGGCCCCTGAACAAACATGATTTTAACACCCTTGTAATTTTTGCATTTCACAGATTTATCCTGTGATCCAGACTGGACCCATTGGTGGGCTGGCTTTGGGCCGTGGACCGTATGTTTAACACCCGGGACTTTGGTTCATACCCAGAGCTGATCGTCCATCCCAGGAGGGTTTTTCTTGATGAAGGCTCCATAGTAAGTGGCAATGTTCCTGTGGTGGCTGTACTTCTTTAACATGTTGATTTCTGCTTTAATCTCCTCCTCCTCATCCTAAAAAACACACACACACACACACACATTGAACTCATCACAAAAAAACACCCATCGCACAACAACATCCAGAGTTTGTGTTAGTCAGTATTTATCTTCATATTCATTCCGGCAAAAATCAAATGGATTCTACAACCCTTTTCAATTCCTTCTTCATTTGTTGCATCTGTAACTAGTTACGTCACAACATTTGCACATATAAGGTCAAGATTTCCAACAAACATTTCTGCGAGTACGACATAATTGTCAGCAGCGGTTGTAGTCCAGACTGAAAATATGTCCAAACTTCAAGCCCATTACCAAAAGATGAAGATGAAGATGGAGCTGTGGAGTTGAATGAATGAAGAATTCAGACCCCAGAATAGCATTTACAGTTTATGTAGAGCACAGGGAAACGTTTTAAAATGCTTAATTCCATTTAAAAAAAGCTAAATATCACTCCTTTAAAGCCTGGATTTACTGGGTTTAGTGCAGAATAAAGGTGACAACAGACTGAAAAACAGACAATACACCGTCATAAATTAACTAAAGATATTGGTTGACCTGGACAATAAGTCAAAGTCATAAACAGAGAAACCTGGATAACTGCACATCAAAATCACTGAAGTCAACATTTTCTGCAAATATCATTACACCTTTGATTACTGACAATAAGTACTAGCCCTGAAAATAACATATTGGTAAAAAAAACACCCATGAAAATCAGACTTTGACGTGTCTGTTCATCTACATTAACATCATTACTGAAAAATCCTCAGTTGTGCTGGGGTCAAAACTGTGCTGCTCTGGATTAAATATTCTCTCTGTACTTTGGTTGCAAAAACAACATGAAGAGAGTTGAAGATCTGTTAAGTATGTCACGTAATATAACGTGAATTGTCATATCTGTGGTATTATCCAACTCAAACAGTCGCAAACGATCGAGAACTGGCATATGTGTGAAATTAGTTTGTTTCTTCAGAAAAGCTCAAACTCGTGTCTATAAATATCTCTGACATTTCACAGGTTTTTCTTGGGTTCTTGGAGGGTTTATGTTCGAGAGATGAGGGAAAACTTGATATATTTAATTAAAATAAGTGTAATTTTCCATAGGATTGGACCACTGCTCCTCATATGACAAATATATAAACATAAAAAGCTGAAACTTACAGAAAAAATAGAGAAAATTTTACCAACTGGGGATAAACCATTAGATCTGTGGAAAATCATATAGTTGATTTTGATGATTTCATTGATTTTTGATTAATCTGGTTTAGATTCTGCACATAAGCCTCATAATCAGAGGAAAAACCTGTTTATCGTGCATGTATTCACCAATTGTTAAATGTGTTTGCACGAATCACACAGATCCCATTGTATATAGATTATAGACGGGGTTACTGTACATTTGGCACAGTTATCGCTGTTTCAGGATTGTACTCAATGTCACAAAGTCATCAATATTCAAGAAAATATTAAGCAAACCGAGGGTTAAAAAACAGATATTTCAGGAGTAAAGTCATAGTATTAAGTGAAGTAAGAGTTAACTTTGAGAAAAAGTCAACATGTTTGTGAGAGAAATTCTAATTGATATCAAGAAGTTGTCAAAATTCCCAGCTGACCCGAACGCAGCAGCTGCTTTCACCGAGTTGATTTAATAAAAAGCTTCTGTTCTGATATTTGACATTTCCTGATTTCCTTTATTCCACTGCAGATAAAACTGCAGCTTTATTCTCTAAATATGTGATTATTTTAACCTCCTCCGTAACATTACAAGAATTTAATTTGGAAATAATAAACAACAACGTGATGAAAAAGGTTTTCGTGATGAGAGGTTAATGTAGAAGTTGGCACAAAGACAGTTTCAAGTCTTTAAAAGTTCAGACTCAAACAACTTAAACTGTATCTTAACTAAAAACATTAAAACATGTATTCCTGTCTTGTGTTATAAATACCTAATTCTGTTAGATGCATGACATTTAATTCTCTATCCAGTAATTTAGTGCAATATTCTTCACAGATTATTTTTTTTTCTATTATTCTACAATGTTGGAAGTTTGTGTTATTTTTTGACTTTGCAAGACACTGAATGTGTAAAATAATCAATTAAACAGTTGGAAACAAAAGCAACTGAGCTGCACCCATAAATTAATGGAGTTTGATAAACATTAGTAGATGGAGACACCTATGACCCCCCCCCCCCCAAGGGAAGCTAAGGGGTACTGTTTTTGGTTCTGTTTGTTTGTTAACACTCCAGCAGTAAAACTATTGGTTGAATTCATACTAAATTTGGTTTGTAGATTGCCAGTGACCCAGAATAGATCTCATTGCATTTTGGGAACAGTAGGTCAAAGTTAACATTTTTAATGATTTTTTTAAAATCTTTTTTTCCCCATTTACTTGTAATAGGCGAAATTTCAGATGTCCGTAACAGCAAAACCTTTAATTTAATTCATACCAAATTAAGTTTATAAATTGACAGTGACCCAGAATAGATGGGATTACATTTTGGGATAAATGGGTAAAAGTTTACATTTTTTATGAATTTTTTAAAATCTTTTTTTCTCTCCATTTTCTTATAATGGGCGAAATTTCATGTCTGTAGCAGCAAAACTATTAAATTCATGCCAAATCAGGTTTATAGATTGCCAGTGACACAGAATAGATCTCATTATATTTTGGGAACAGTAGGTCAAAGTTCACATTTTTTATGAATTTTTAACATCTTTTTTCTTCTCCCATTTACTTATAATGGAGCAAATTTCACATGTCTGTAAAAAACATCACTTTTGTTTCAATTTACTTCAAACTTGGCACATATATAGAGGCAACTGATATGCTGACATCAGCACATGTATAGACATGATGACAGCTGGATCGATGCCAAAATAAGATAATAGGGGTGGGGTTTGTTGTGCGTGGAACCACTTTTAGGTTCAGTTAATGACATATTTTGCAAAAAAAAAAGGCAGTTTTCTCTGTTCTGATAAAATAATGTTTGAAATTGCTCTGAGATTTAACGAACATCTTCACAATCAGTGAATTAAATATAGGAAAATACATGATTTACACTGAAAAATGCAGAGGATAAAATAATAAATAGGAACTTAGTACAGGGTAAATGTAGATAAAGTCCATTTAGACATTGGCATAAAAATAGTTGTAAGTCTTTAAGGGTTAACTATCAATTGTCATAGAAGTAAATCATAGCATGTTACTGTTTTAATGATATATAACTACACTTTGTTCTCCTCATCCTCACTGTAAAAGCTTTTACCCTGTTTCTCTGAGTCATAAATGTCGACATAAATACTGTCCATCCTCTAAAACCTGAGATATTACAGTAAACACTGTTAATTTCATGACATATGTTCTATACCGCTGCTTATTTAATGCTTTGCTTTAATATTTTGCTAAATTATTTTATCATTACACTAATTTCTTAAGAAACAGCCATATTTGAGTGCAACTACATAAATAAACACAATAGATTAAAGAAAGGTTTGGTCCAATGAAGAATTTATCTATAAAATATTAGTTATACAGTAAATGTAAATGGATCTGCAGATGTAGTTCACAGCGGTACATGTACACTATTTTATATCTAGACTTTTTTATATGAATAGAAGCAGCAGAATGTTTCTCCTGTGTTTGTGTGTTGTGGTTTTGTTGTGTGTTGTAGTTTTACTTACTCCAGTGACGTCCATGACCTTGATCGCAGCGAGCTGGCCTGTTTTAACATGGCGACCCTGACAAACACACAGAAAAACAGTCAGATATTTATGATCTGGACTTAAACTTCAGCCAAAAAAGGGTCAAACATCACAAAGGAAAGGAGACGTTTTACAAGTCACAAAAAGCTTCCTGTTCAATGGTTTTAATGACTGCGTTCATTTACAATTTGCTGAAGGGGCTGGTCAAGGGAAGGTTAACATCTAGATCTAAAATTTAACTCAATATCATCCTTTGAAGACTTATATATTTTGAAGGCACATTACTTCTAGTGTCCGGCACAAGTTTTATTTATTTAATTTTTTCTATTTTTATGATTTAATAATACTTAGATGGCATTATTTTCAGCATAAATGTATGTTTACATTCTTTGTCCGTCAGTGGAATTCAAAGCATAACTGTGATCCTCTTCTATTGGACCTATATTATACTTATGATCAGTTGTAAGGTCCATTTAAAAACCTTTTCATACTCTTTTTACAGTGGTTACAAACATCTAATAAACTCAGATAATGTTAAAACGTATTAAATTAGTTTGTTAAGGTATCTGACTTTGTATCTGTGGAGGTCTTTAAAAAAGGCCTAAAGACATTTTTATTCCAAAAGGCCTTTTAGAACTCGTTATGACTTTTGTTGTTGACAAAATGTTGTTTATGTGAGTTTTAGCGTTTGTTAACTGATGATTGATGGTGTTTATAAAAATTGTTTTTAACTATGCGATATTTTTGTACTGTAGCACTTTGAGATTTCATTGAAATGTAAAGTGCATTACAAATAAAATGTATTATTATTATTATTATTATTATTATTATTATCATTGTAGAAAGAAAAAAAAACTCTTGCTATTTTATGCCTTTATATATTGAAAAAATACAAACTGTTTACTCTTTTGCGAAAAAAGACACCTTAAAATGACCAACAGTAAAGATTTTACAGTTTAATGAAAATTGGAACCACACTTTAAGGCAGGTTTTATAAAGTGGTCTAAAACAGATGTTAATTTTCTGTCTATCTGTTACTGAAGGGTTTTTACTATTAAGCCAGAAAATTAGGTAAAAACCTTTTCTTCGATCACACATCTAAAAGTGTTCATTATATTTAGTCCATGTGTTACCGCTTGGCCAGCCCCTGAAGGAGGAAAATGACGTCTTGTTGTTCATTGTATATAAAGATCTTTGATAACAGCGTAACAGTTAAATTGTTTTTACACCAAGAGAAATCAGAATAAATGGTTAAAATATGCTAATGGAAAAAAAAAGTAAGAGCTAATAGGAAAAGATGGCAAACATAAAAACATGCAAACTTTGCATTCAAAATTAAAGGTAAGAGCACAATTGTTGCACTATTCTTGAAAGATATAAAAATGAATTGTTGCTAAAAAAAAAAAGTCTCATCTTGTCTAAAAGGTAAAAACACACCTATCACCTAATTCTTGAAAAATAAAAACACAAATGTTGCATCTGCTCTGAACAGTAAAAAGGCACAATTACTGAAGATGTCGCTTTAGTCTTGAAATGTAAAAACATGCAAACGCTGAGAACACTGAACCTGGTCTTGAGATTAAAAACATATAAGTATTGAGGACATCACACTAGCCTTGAAAAATAAAAACCTGCAAAACGTCCTCAATCTTAATCCAAGCAATTGTTGCACAAGTCTTGAGAGATAAAAACATGAAAACATGGGATCTGGTCTTTAAAATAAAAACATTACAACAGCCTAAAAACACAACTGTCGCAGTAGGACTGAAATGTAAAAACATGAAAATGTTGCAAACATTGCACTTGGTTAAAAACATACAAGCATCTCAGTGTGTTTGTCGTAAAAATGCACAAATATTGAAGCTCACCACACTAGCCTTGACAAGTAAAATCCTACTAAAGGTCGTATTTGATCTTAAAGGTAAAAACACAAATGTCGCACCGGTACTGAAAGGTAAGAACATGAAAACATTGCACTTAATCTAAAAGGTAAAAATAAAATGAACGTCAGATGTGATGCAGTGTTGCAGGTTCTGAAACTGAACAAAGACCTGATGCTGATGTTTAATAAATGAGACAGAATCAGAACAAGCGCTGCCTCGTTTCCACGGAGAAGTAAAAGTGTTAAAGTGAGGAATGCGCTGGTGAAAACCTCTGCAGTCCAACTACCTGTGGAGGACTTCAAAACCCACCATCGAGCCTCAGCATCACAGCTGTTAAAGCGACAAAGTGGAAATCATCCACCTCTACACCGCCGCCGCTGCCACCATTTCCTCTCGGTAACCTAGCAACAGGCCCAGCAGGTTGTTTTGTGAGGGCATCAGTGGCGACTGGGGGGTTGGAGGCGGCGGCGGCGTGTGCGTCTGCATACATGTGTGAGACTGTGATATTTCACACTCGGGGTCAGTCGCTCATGCGAGATGCTCAGATTCACAGTTTCCTGGTTACTCGCTGTTGCATCAGACGCTGAATGTATCTGACAGACTCAAAAAACCACCTCAGACGACACAAAATCACTCTCTTTGTCTTTTTCCTGTTTCATATCACGACTCGGATCTCCCGGGTCAGTCATGTTGAAGCTCTTTTTATGATACAACTCAAATACCACAACTACAGTCACGCGCACACTAATAATTGTTTATTTCAATGTAAATTTGAATGTTTTTAGGGTTTCATTGGGTTTCCATTGTCAGATAAAATGCAAAATACTGGTTGTTTTAGTTACGTTAGTTTTATTTTGCTCTGAATTTTGATGATTTTCCTGTAGATCTGTGAAACCTTCTGCTTTTTGGTATGAGTTTGACAGAATGTGACCATAAAGAAGGGGTTAAAAGCATTTTACATTTAGCTGAAGAGGAAATGAGGTTGAGAAATCCTTAAATAAATACCCAGGTAACGGCTCTAATAAAAGCCAAGGGGTCTTCGCAAACAAAGAAAGGCCCGTCCCTAAATGAATATAGATGAACCTCTAGTGTCTGTCTAAGCACAAGGTTGGCTTCTATAGATTTTAATTAAGAAATTCAAAAAACTTAATCCAGCTTTTTTCAACATTTCATTGTGCTAAATTATCCCCTGAAGTGTTATTAACCGGTTTCAGTCACTGCAGGTGTGTGTGTCCTTTTTCGGTTAAAGCTGCACTTGACTTTTGTCACCAATTTTTCATCAAATCTGTCAAACCCCAGTCGTAGCCTAAGTATCACGAATCCGTAAGCCTTTCCATGATGACGCAGCTGAATCTCTTCCCTCAACAATTTCTTCCTGTACTCCACCATAAACAGTCCATTTGTTTACCATCAGAACCCGTAGGTCACTTGGGCATTTTCAGAAACGTGCATTGTGGGAAGCAGAGCTCCACGCAGCCACATTATGTCCGCAGCAGCAACAAACACGGAAACGGCTTCATTGCCTCTTGGTACTGTCGCTGCGTGGAGCTCTGCTTCCTACAATGCATGTTGTGACAAATTTCCGAAAATGCCCGAGTGACCTACCAGCTCTGTAAACAAATGGACTGTTTATGGTGGAATACATTATTGCATAAAATTATTAATTAAATTGATTAATTCAAATTATTAGACCATCAAAAGTCATTAGAAACAGTGTTTATCCAGTCCAGTCCTGACTCCTGTGTGGATCATGTGACTAAAACAGACAGAAAAGAAAACATGGAATGAATCAAAGCACTGTT
>JAPQRP010000015.1:28739183-28752456 GCA_037367295.1 Apogon hyalosoma | reverse complement strand
ACTTCTCCCTTTGTGCAGTAATCTACACCTGGCTTTACTGCCTCCGTCCACAATAATAGACATTATATAGACTAAATATCCTCTAAAATTAACCTTTATTTGCAACATAGTATAGAAAACTATTACATGATCAAAAACAAATTAATTTTAGTCAAAAAAAGTCTTCGTTTTGGACGTCTGGGGTCGCCAGAAATTTGTGATGTTAAAATGGGGTCACGAGCCAAAAAAGGCTGAGAACCACTGATGTAAGATCTGAGAATGTTTGTGTTGAATTTGTTTGGAGTCTGGTTTTGAAGCCTCATGATTATCAAGATGCCGTTATCATGTTGGTTTTTTGCAAACGAGTTCCAGTATTTAGATTAAATGGGTGGAGCTGGAGAAGAGCAACAGATGAAACTGGATCTTCCTGAAAACCCCGCCCACATCCACTTACAGTGTCATAATAAACCCTATCAGGTCATTTGAGATCGTTAATAAATGTTAACACATACAGTTGTGTTGATAACAGTATAGATATACAAGTACGCTAATAACCGCTACCTGAGCTAATTAGCGGCTAGCTGACAGACCATAGAATTCAATACATATTAATGCTAACATCAGTTCCTCTGGTTACTGTAATGGATCACCTGTAAGATTCATGACACAATCCTGTGATGGTGGGGAACTTAAACATTCACTTCCTGTACATTGGTCACAGTGGAGTTTACATTTTTGGGCTTCACCTCCTACTGTTAATTCATAAATTCTCTGTAAATGACTATATCAAACTAATTCTGAGTATAAATGACACCCAGATTAACACTCAGATAAATAAAGTGAGAGGTCTGAGGAGAAAAAGCTGTCAATGTGTGCATCAATATGACTGTTAATAAATATCAAACTCCATTTTGCCAACGCTGATTCACTGATTAAATCTGTGAAAAGGCTCCGCCTCTGACTCGGCCTCCTCATTTATCATTATATTCCATCTTTCATACGTCTGAAAGAGGAGGTAAAAAGCTTAATCAAAAGGTTACACGTCTGAGCATTTTCATTCTTTTGTTTTTTTTCCACCGTCATTCGTATTTTTCTGTGTTCTAACGGTGACAGACTGGATCAGCCTCCAGGATAAAATCAATCTGGATGTAGATGAAAAGTGTCAACGTGGGGGATAAAATAAAAATACTCCACTCAGGGTTGAAACAAGTTACACAGCTAAATATGTTTATTTATATCTAGAATATTTAGATGATTTAGACAGGTTTAATGGACTGGTTTTATTTCATGTCCTGAAATATTTTAATCCTTTGAAAAGCTTGATATTTCCTATTACAAATAAAGTTTATCCTCACTGTAAGACTTTCTTAACACTAGTGGTGCAACAGACTGCTTTCCTTAAATTCTTAACATGTAGCTGCAAATTCTACTGAAGTTTCCTGGAAAGAATGATGTAACTTGGTTTATAGAGAAAATTACTTGTTTATTCATTACTCATATCATTAATCAGAATCTGAAAATAGTCCCTGACTAATCTCCCCTGTTGTCTCATTAAAGCAGCATCTGTTTTACCAAATTACTGAGCGTTTTACAAAAAAACTGAAGTTAAATATTAATGAACATTGGATGAATGTTTAATAAGTACATTCACTGAATAAATGGCTTATGATGTACATAAAGTCCAGGTCTCATTTTACTCTCAAGGAACTTTGTAGTAAAATAAAGGTTAAATTATTCAGAATTAAACAGTCTTAAAAAAAATATGTGACATGTAATAAATAAAGGTTTTCTAAACCAAGGACAAAATAAGTAAACAGGATTAAAATGACCTATAGTGGGGGGTTTTCTTACCAGTGTTAAAGCAAAAGTGTACAGGCGTGTCCCCTACTTTTTCAGTGATACTATCATTGAAAAAAATAATGACATAATGACACACATTGTCTCTTTGGTTAAATTTGTTTTTTGTACATTATCATAACCAAAGTGAAAGCATCTATTATTAAACAGAAGCTGAATAAAATGACGATAAATACTAACAAATACTACTGTAAAACCATCAAAGGTTACATTTATTTATTTATTTTTCAATGTTATGGACAGTTCATAATTTTTAGCAATTGTATTTTTGCTACATTGAGGGCAAAACATGATTCACTCTCAACTTTATCCAAGATGTGACTGAAAATATGCAAGATTAATATTATGTAAAAAATGCAACAAAAAACCCAGCATAAAATAAAAGGCAACCATAAGCTTGGACTGCACACTACAGGGCTTCCTGTGGTTACCTTTTAATTATCTTGTATTTTTTCAATTAAAATAATCAAAAAGTGTTGAGTCTGATGAGAGTTGATCAAAGTGCTGTAATGAGATAACTGACAAAACAATGTCATAAGATGAAAATGACATAAAAGACGTAAAAAAAAACCCCTCAAAATGTAAAAAGTTACAAACAGCTTAACATGACAAAAATGATGTGAAAGATGCAACAAAACTGTAACAGGTTAAATTTAATGTACCCGGATGACAATGACATAAAAGACAAAAAAACAAAATAATGAGTTAAAAACAACTTAAAGAGATGAAAATGAGATGAAACATGTAACAAGACAAAATATAATGAGTTAAAAACAATGTACAGGGATGAAAATGACATAAAAGACGTAACAAAACCAACAAAATGTGACAACTTAAAAACAACTTCACAAAAGGACGTGAAAGATGTAACAAAATGAAATGGAACAAGTTAAAAACAACATCATGAGATAAAAAGGACAAGACAGAAAAAAATGCAACAAGTTAAAAACAACACGAGATGAAAATGAAATAAAAAAACAACAAAGTAGCAAATTAAAAACAACGTAACTAGATGACATAGAAGCGACATAAAAGACTGAACAACATGTAAAATGAGGTAAATGTTGTAACAGATAAACCAGACGGTAAATGGAGGAAAGACGTCGTAATGTTTCGGTTCTGTCGTTGACACTGAAAACTGATTTACACATTGGAGTGAAGTTCATGATCATTACTTTCCGTTTTTGTGGTGTTTTAAATTCGTCTACTTTGAGGATGTGTCAGAGCCTGGACTTTGTAGTAAAATATCTGTACTTTTACTTTGACTGGAGGAAACTATATGAACTTGATTTAGTAGTTAACTATCATCATGTAACATTTCTATTTTTGCTCAGTTTATTTATTTTTTTAATCTAGTTTATTTTACACCTAACCTGAACCAAACCTGACCCGTGATATTCCCACAGCCTGAATCCAACAGCTGTATCATATTTTTCAGAGTTGTGTGGTGATTTCATGTATGGTTTTGTGGTTTTGGGAGCGACAGGTAAAGGGCTCATTCCATCATTCAGGTGTAAAGATGTTTAGATCAGTTCGGAGTACAGACTCACCTTGTAGACCTGCCCATAGGTGCCATTACCGACCAGTTCCACCAGCTCGAAGATACCGGCTGGATCCTGTGGAGAGCAGAGATGACAAACAACGACATGAAGTCATTCACAGGGAATTCGGTCCAAACCACAGCGCACACAGAACGGATTTAGGAATTTCTTGTGGAATTTGACCTTCGCACACATATTCACAGTTGACTGAGCGGCGCATACCTGGAGGTCTTACCTGTCTGTGTCACTGCTGTTTATTAGCCCTTCGATAAGAAATCTCACTGAAAACTTCTATAAAACACGCTACTTAAGGACAATATTACCACCAAAACAACTAAAAGGTCTGTTTTTAACCCTCTTGTTGAGACAATAACAACAAGACAGTTAAAAATCACCTCTAAATGTTGATCTCAGACCCTATCACTCAACACAGGCTTCAATGAATGAATGAATGAATGAATTAGTGAATGAATCCAGGTTAGGGCACAGCCATAAAATCATGAAGAGCAAAGCCAAAGCAGTTAATCGAACTTACCATAAAAAAATTGTGATTGTAAGATTTTTTTTTTAACCACTAATTCCAGATGTGAAACCATGTTCTATTGATAAAAATGTCCCCTTAGCACCGATGAATCAAATCTTCCCTTTTCGGCTTCAAAACAGATGTAATTTTTTTTTACTTGTTCTGGTGTTCAGTGTTAATTCTAAAGCCATAAAACAAAGGAAAAAAAAACAAACAACGGAAGCATTGATTGCAATTATATGTGTGAAAATAACAGTCAAAGCTGAATTACTGTGAGCATTAACACTAATGAACGGCATAAATAAATGTCAATGTAGTAACACATCCTGTTTGCTTAATGGAGAATAATTTAATATACTGTGACCTGTATCTGGATTCATAATGAAACAAATCAATATGTATATTTATATTCTAATCTATAACTAGACTGAGAAACATGACACTGACAATACTTCAGGATGATCTGAACTAAAAGATCATATGAGGATCTTTTGAGGTACAAATACGATCCATGATCTGCATTACAGTTTTATTATTATTTTACTTTATTATTAACTTTTATTTAACCAGGAAAAAATGACCGACAGAGATTAGAAATTACTTTTTCAAGACTGTCCTGCTCAAATTTTCTCTTCTCTTGTAAAATGTAGTTGAATGACAACCAAATTCACATTTGTTTACATACCAAACCGAAACCAAACCATCACTAGGGCTTTTTCAGAAGTCTACGCAGCCGCAGTATGGCCCCAGCAGCAACTAACACAGAAACAGCTTCATTGCTTCTTGCTGCTGTGGCTGTGTGGAATCCCAAAAATGCTCGAGTGATGGTTTTGGTTTGGTTTGTAAACAAATGGAGTGTTTGTGGTGGAGTCAATTTCAAAGTTGTTCACTGTGAGGGGAGGGATTCAGGTGCGTAATCACGGAAAGACCAACTAATTTGTGATACTTAGGCTATCACTGGGGTTTTACAGATTTGATGAAACATTAGTGATGAACTTCATACGCAGCTTTAATGCAGCACCTGCAGTAAAAAATTTAATTACACTGATAAATGGTCCATGAAACAAACATCAGCGATGTAGGGAAAGACTTGACAGCGCTCTTATTTATTTTTCTAATCATGTGGAATGATGGAAATGTACAGTTCTTAATTTTTTTGAACATTTTTATTCCACCAAATTCCACCAAGATGGAGTCAGAACTGGTCCTGTTTTTTGGTATTATGTGCCATTCAACCATCAAGTCAAAGTCAATCAACAATTATTAAATCTTTTAAAGTCTCAGAGAGAAACAATCAAATGCTGTGTTTAAATCACTGATATTTTCCAATGAATCAGATCATCGAAGTTTTAAGCCAGTCTCTTAGTCTGAGCAGAGATGGACAAATGTATCGGTCAAACATCGGTATCACCAAACAGAGGTTTTTGCTTCAATTATATTCCTTAGATGTGGCCCCAGGAACATTTTGGACACTATCTAAGTCCAATTAATGTAAAAATCAGTGTAAAAAGATTTAGATTTTTGGTTCATATCCAGTCTGTTTTAGCATTCTCAGTTTTTACTACATAGATATGCTAATTAGGCATCAGCCCTTTGTTCCCCATTACCAAGGGTTAGGGTTTGGGTTAGGGTTAACTAATTACCTAAATAGGGACTGGGGCACATAGGTAATTTAATTTAACTTAACCCTTTCATACATAGCGGTCACTACAGTGGACAGTTACTCTCCAGCTGTTCTCTTGTATATTCATGGGTTTTGTTTTAGTTCCATATCAGCTAACACTGTTGACGCTTATGCACCATCTCACACACTACAATTCATACCATTACTGTAACTGTGCTGTTCTTGATAAACCTGATCTGCAGGAACATGTTTGAGTGTAAATCAATTACTAGTTGTTATTAGACTGTAATTGACAGTTTTCTTAAACAAAAAGTTTTATTTCTTGCATATTATCTCCATGAAGTGAGTGATAATTAGTATTAGAGTGTTAAAATGTGAGAAAACATCTGATTAGCTGTATTAATAATGTTTTTATTTCATAGTTTTCACTCAGTATATCACTTTCTGGTGATGGGTTTAAATACATTTTCTTTGCTTCAAAAATTAAACGCATTGGTGTCCAGCTGAGTGGACATTTTTGTAACTCCATGAAAAATAGGTTCATAAAAAATGTTTCAATTGCATTGTTTTTTTCATGCCTAAAGAGGAATAAAATTGCTCAAAAAACAAATATTGACTAAGGTTCTCATAATTCATGCAAGAAAGGTTAATTTATTAGTTTATTTGACAGGGATGATGTACATTCATCACTATTACTGTAAATGTACCAGCTAGGCTAATGGCTATTTTTCATCTGTTGTCCCTGGACAGATGTTAGACCGTCACCCTAAAAACAGGATAATCAGCATTAAAGGCAGGTTAGGAGATCCTGGAAAAAAGAGTTTGAGCAAGCTACATTTTGAAAACACACAATTCAAAAGCCCAAACCCCTTTCTTGAGACTTCCCCTCAAAGCCATGCCTCCAGAGTACCAGAACGCGCAATGCTTGTTCGCCTGCCTGAACTTTACATCCTAATATAGCTAATACGGCTAGCCAAGCTCTGGCTCTGTTTACGTACAAGTGCTCCAAGCCTCTGAGAACGAGCGATTTGTGCACGAAGGGGGTACTCACAGAGGGGGGAGGGACAAATGGCAGTTGAGTTTGATAGACATATCACCATTCAATCATTTCGATGGGTCAGTTAAAATGACTGGATGGTGTTTTTTCAGTCCTGTCCATTCCACAGGTGACTAAAATTTTGTATTTATTTGTTAGAGCATTTAATTAATTGGTTGTGATCGGGGTGTGAAGGGGATTTTAAGCAATATAGTAAAAAAATGCTCCAGGAAAACATCTCCTACTCCACCTAAATACAATATAAATCACATTCTGTACAATATACATAAAAAAATTAATTGACAATATGGTGCATGACAGGTACCAGGAAACATTGGTACTGAGGGAAAATAGGTACCCTCCTGCTAATTTAAATGATCCAAACAAATGCTTAATTATTTATTTTCTAGTGTGAAGACCCATAAACCTGCAAGACCTCCAGCAAAGTCTGGAATATGTATTGAAAATGTGATGGAAGGTAGTTGAGTCAGCCTATTTCTGTATCTATGGTCATGCTTTCCTTTGTACAACATACGGGATGAATAAAAAAACAACTAAACTAAAAATAACCCCAGTATCAGGATCAGACCTGAATCCTGTAGAGTGTGGGTCTGAAATTCCAAGTGTTGGAACGTCACATAAAGTCCATGTAAAGCAGAGTAAAACCGACGAGACACACATCTACAGGTAAACACTCACACAGGAGATAATCTGATCCCCAGGCTGATTAAAATTCAGTTAAACTCCCAAAACACAGATCTCATCTCTAATCTTAACGGTGCGAGTACAGGAGGCCACATGAGGGACTATTACAGCAGAAGATCCTGACGGGGATTAGTTTAAAAAGCAGCGTTCCTTCTGACTCAAGGTCAAACACAAGCTCATCTAATCCTGGAGGACAAGGACATGCCAACACCTGGACCAGGCTTTTACAGCCCCGCACCACCGAGACACGGACGTCCACTTCGAGCAGATGGACGACTAAACAGACGCCAAAAACGCTAAACTCAAGGACAACAGTTTGTGACATTTATACGCAGAATAACGGAATTTGTCTGCTTTTCAGATATACTACATAGGTCTTGGATGGATGGATGGATGGATGGATGGATGACAGACAAACAGATACAGATAGATCCCATTCAACATGGTCTATATTACCATGTTCTATACTTTGTCATGACTTCACCCAATGAGAGAAGAGACGTCTGGTGTTTTTCATCAGTAGGTCATGAACTAACGAGTCAGAGGCTGCATCATTAACCAACATCACCAAAGACAACGTCCTTAAACACCAGATTAGTCACATCTGCTCTAAACACGCCACGTCCACCAGTTGGTCATTATAAAGGTATATTAGATTATTTTCTGTCTGCAGCCTTGAAACGTAACACTGGGAATAAAATTTATAGATGAACCAATTGATTCTTTAATAAAAGAGGATGTTGCTCAAGCTACGTTTTCTTGAGACATGAATTTGGCAATATGTGTTTTTAACCGAGCAACACGGAAATGCATTTCATCCACATAGTCACGTATTGAGGTTAAACACTGTATATGGACACATTTTTCTACCAATTAAACTTCAGACATGTTAATTAATGTGACTATTAAATGGATAATGTATTTAAATTTAGCTGAAGTCGCTGATGTCTAACAGAATTGTAAATATATATTTAATTTACTGGATATGTTATGACTGACAATGTATTATACAAAATATACAGTATAGGCTTTTTAAAAATATTTTCACTGTTTCTTAGTTAATATTCTGTAATGAACCAGGTTGGAAGTAACACAATGCAGCAATACATTTACTCTTATGAGTAAATTCATTACACATTACTTTAAAAGGACAAAAATTAGAGAAACTTACAGAACCTCATATTTTCCTTGTCTTGTGTCTCTGCGTTTATGGATTAAATCCCACTTACATCAACTGCATTCTTTTGTTCTGTCTTACAGAAAGTATTATCCACAGTGTCCACAGGTTGGACAACGACCACTATGGTTTATCTGAGACTTTGGACATGTGTGGAGTCAGTTTTGTCTTGCCAGAGCTATTTACTAAAATGAACGTCATGTAGACACAATTTTTTTGAATAAACAGAAGAAAAAAAATATCTGTTTAGTGCGAAGTTGACGTAAATATGGTTGTGACTCATTGCGGAGGTGCGGATGTTTCGTTTCAGAGACGTCATGATGACTTCAATAAAATGCAGTTCAGATTGATTAGACTGCTTGTATTGACTCTGTATCTATGAGCAGTAACACAGAAAAGTGCACATGACTCGGTGAAGTTTCACACCTGTAATATAAAGGGTGGATTTCTTATCAACTGACCCTAATTTATTCATCCAACATGAACTTCAACTGCAATAAGTGATGCAGAAAAAATCTGATAACTGAATCTCTGAATGAGTTGATGAACATAGTGTTTTCTCAGTAAATCTGGTCCAAATCCACCTTCTGCTGTTGATCCTCTGTGATCGCGCTGATGGGGTTCTATTCTGATTAACTGCTTCAGGACTCGTTAAACGTGCTTTGTGTCAATGTTCATCTCTAGTCTAGCCGTGTAAACACAGCTTATGATGAGAACAGGAGGTGAGGTCAAATGAAAACCAAAGGTGCTCCTGGGAGATCATTTGGGATGCGATGCGTTGCAGAAACAGGAAGTGTGTGTGTGTGCACTTGCGACAGGCTTTTGCGTCACGCTCAAATGTTTCCCCTCAGCTCTGTGTGCTGTGTCCTGGGTGACCTAATTTCACAGAGGAAAAGAGCCAGGGTTCTCATCTCGACACCGACGCATACGACCTTCTCTATGGTTGTGTTTCTTTGTCTGCCGGTGTTTGTGAGTCTGCATCTGTAACAGTGTACGACAAACACACACAGACACACACCCACCCACACACACAGCCCTATCATGTCCAGACTTGATTGTTCCTCTGCAGGTACGACTGAGTTGCGTAAGCATCAGCCAAAAGGAGAAAGAAAGAAGACAGTAGAGTGAGGAACACAGACACACATGACACACACATGACAAACTGAGCACATGTTCAATCCAACTGAAGGTGTGTTTATATTCTGTGCTTGTTTCATCATAGTATCTGTCACACCCGCGCGCGCACACACACACATTCCTGCACTGTCTCTCCCACTGTGCACGCCTATCCTCGCACACGCACACGCGCACATACCCACAAACAGCCCCTGCCTGCGATGCAATGCTGCTGTCGCCACAACATCACGAAATGGCGGAACTCGCTCCTGTTTCGGTTATCATCGCTATTATTCATATTGCGCGCGTGCGTGTGCGCATGTGCCTGAGCGCGTGCTCGTGCGTGTGCGTGCTGAGAATGTGTCAGTGAGCAGGCAGCTTAACATCTGCCCCACATAGTACAGACAGAACGGCCTCTATTATCCCGTCTGGCGCACGCGCGCGGGGCTGTGCACGCGCGCAGCAGCGGCTCAGGGCCTCATCACATCACGTTCCAATTGTTAAGAAAAAAACATCAACAAACAGCAACAACAGGAGCAGAGTGTCGGTGGGAGGCCACATGATCCCACACTCCGCCATCCGACCTGATTTCCTCAATCACTGGCCGCCGTGCACGCGCGCTGCAGCCCACTCCAAATTGCGCGCACACATTCATAGATTTCATATATATATATATATATACACATGTGATATATATATACATATATCTCGCACATGCATGCACACGCGCGCACACCACCGGCAGGAAGGCGCAGAGAGACGCATCCTTTGCGCGGTGGTGGAGAGGATGGATGGATGGATGGATGGATGGATGGATGGATGGATGAGGTGTGGGGGGCGGACAGGTGCTCGGTGGCCTCACACGCACGCGCGCACAGACAGAGACAAGGCAGGCACGCGCTCACACACAGAGGTATTCGTTTACCCGTAGTGCAGACAGGTCTATCTCGTCCAGACTCCGCGCAGGGGAGTCGCTCGCCATGGTTCTCTCGGTAGAAACGAGACTCAAGATGGAAGCTTCCTCAACGACCATCGACCGAGAGGTGCAGAGCGGCGGGGATGAACACACTCACACTCCTGCTCGAAAATAAAGAAATCCCCCCACCCGCCCCAAACACAGAAAAAATCCCCGAGTATCCTTGTGCAGGTTTCCGGTGAAGAAGAAGCGGCGGCTCCGGGAGCGCAGAACGGAGGCGACGTGCGCGGAGCTCCAGGTGCTGCTACATGCTGCTCGGTGCCGTCAATCCGGTGAATCCGGTTGCTACATGCCTCCACCTCGACCCCCAAACAGGGCAGGAGGAGGAGGAGAGGAGACGTGTACGGGCAGAGGAAGAGGAAACCGAGGCGGCAGGAGCGCACAGCAGCCGAGGAGGCGCACGGAGAGCGACGGACACATTCCGTCCGTGCGTCCGTCTGTCTGTGCGTTTGGCGGAACAGCGGCGCGCTGTGCCGGGAGTGGCCTGTGAGGAGGCTGCGCCGTGAGACAGAGACGCCCACAGACTCACCCACACCCCCAATGTGAGAGGAGGAGAGGAGGCGGACGCAGAGCCGCGTGCGCACCGGAGCGGATGGATCCACGCGGCGATCAATCACACGCGGGTCACACGGCCTCAAGGTGTGAGCAGGCGGCGCGCTCAGGGAGGGGCCGTAAACCATCATTCCCGACCCCCCAGGGGACACATCCAGCCTTCAGTTAGGTCCTAAATGCCCCATTAAAACCACTGAAACACCGGTATTCACTGGAGCACACAAGACCCTCATGTTCATCCACACAGAGGAGGAACAAGTACTAATCCACACGGAAAGTACTACAAATACTACATCTGGTGAAATACTGACCATCAGGTGTTAAAGTATACACAGGTTTCTCCATCAGAGGTCCCAGTAACTGAGTAAAAAAAAGGTAGCTAGATGGACACAATGAATAAAAACTTAACAAAAATGAACAAAAATAAGTAACACGCTGAATAAAAATAATTACCAATCACTAAAAATGACAAATATAAGCATCAGAATAAGAAAAAAATGAACTAAATAAGGAACAAGCAAGCAGCAAAGTGAATAAAAAGTAAACAAAAGGCAAGAAAATGAACAAAAATGAACGTAAGTAGCACACTGAACAAAAAGAACAAAAATAATTAACAAAATGAAGAAAAATGACAACTATAAGCAACAAAATTAGTAAAACAAACAAAAAAGGCAAGAAAATGAATAAAAATAAGCAGCGCAATGAGCAAAAATTTTTAAAAAAATGAAAAAAGTCAGATAGAACAAAAACTGAACAAAATTAATGAACAAAATGAGAACTCAGCTTTAACTCATTTTATCTATTTTGATTTAAAGTTGCATTACTACATACATACATACACCCCCCCAGCACAATAACTGACTGAAAGATGGCTAGTTTTGTCTAGTTTTAGGAAGGTGATTATTGATAAAAAATAGAAATAAGCATCTGAATTTATCAGCTATAGAATAATTGTGTTTTAATTTTAGATATTCACAATTTCTTAGATCATTATGTTCCAATAGAACTTTGTAAAATTGCATATATTTATTGTTTTGACCCTCCTGGGGCTCTGTAGATAGAGATACGTAATAAAATGGTCAACTCGATCCAGATCCAGTGAAAGTAAACGCTGCTGATAAAGTACAAGCTGTTGCATTCTTAACCTGCAACGCCTCAGAGCATGCACGGGCAGATTCTCCAGAGCACACGTTGGAAACAAAGCAGCTGTGGTTTTCTCACGCCCTGATGTCACTGCATGGGATTTTCAGAACCTGAGATTAGAGGACGGTGTCTAGAGGACACACCCAAAACCTGCAGAGCCTGAAAACAGCCAATACCACATGTCAAGTAGTACATGGAGAACATGTCGATTCAGTTTTCAGGTGTTTTAAAGGCTCTGTATGTAGTAGCCTATTTATACTGTCAAATATTTACAAAATTATCCTACAATTATCCTCAGTGTTTAGAATAAAGTTCTGCCAAAGATGCCAATGGACTGGATTGTAGAGATATTAAGTTAATTTATTTGCAGTGATGGGTACAAGTATTAGTGACCACTAGAGGGAGTACTGAGTGTCTCTGACCATTTAAGAGTATCAGGAATGAGTATAATTATCAGAAATATGCTTTTTTTTTTTTTTTTTTTATCAAATATGCTTCTTACATTTCTTATTACATTTTTTAAAAAGTGTTTGAGGTGAGAATTCTTCAGGAATGAAAGTCTTACAAATAATCAATATAATGCTGTGTGAAAAATTAAGGCAGCACTATTAGTCACAATATCTGTGCAATTTGATCCCACAAGGCTGCAATGTACAAGTCCAAATTTGGATTATTTATGATCTCATTGCAGAAATACAAACAACATATTTACTCGTTGTTAGGATTTACCAATGCTGTGAAAGCAGCTACTTTTTGGTAATTTTTTAAAAACTATTTTTTAAATTGTAGTTTAAGCTTGAGTGGTGATATGTCATGTTTCTATTTTAAAATGTTAATAAAAAACCTAAACTTAACCTCAGTGTTTAGGACTGAGAGCTGTGTAGCTCTGTCAAAGATGCCAATGTACACTCACAGAAAAAATTCTTAGACCACCCTTGTTTTCTTCAATTTCTTGTTCATTTTACTCCCTGGTCCAACTAAAGGTCCATTTGTTTGGACAAATATAATGATACCAACAAAAATAGCTCATAGTAGTTGAATTTC
>JAPQRP010000015.1:28727492-28739083 GCA_037367295.1 Apogon hyalosoma | reverse complement strand
GCTCTTAGACTGGACGTCGTCCTCCAGAGGGTCAAAGTCAAAGATGGAACCCGGGTCTGTCCTCCACACCTTTAGGTCTTCAGAGGAAGAGGAAGAGGTCAGGCACAATATTTTTCTATTATTTATTATTATTTATTACTATGAGTACACTATATGGACAAAAGTCTGTGGACACGTTAAATTCAGGAGTTTCTTTTCTAACAGGGTCTGGGATAAAAACAATAATGACTAATGTCAGAATAGTTTTATATTATGGGATAAATATCATTTCATTGGTTAGTTTGGTTTAAATTGTTTTCTTTGTTTCCAAAATGACTCGGAGATGGTTTTCACTTCATTTCTCTCAACACTGATTTTTTTTTTTATCCATGACTATGATTTTAAATGTTCTTTCTCTAAATTTCATAAATATTTTTCCTGCTCTGACTGTAAATAATAATCTTCTACCACAACTAACCATCTACTTTCATCACATCTGACCGAGGAAGAAAAATCTACCATTAAACTTGAAGCAAATATTGATGTTCACAAACTATATGGACAAAAGTATTGGGACACATCATGTCTACAGCTGTCTGATGTCCTGTTCAGGAGGATCTGAGATAAAAAGACAGAGATTGAACTTAGTTCTGTTTTTGTCGCCTCGAAAAGACAAATGTCTCCGTTCTCGTAGAGTGTATAGTGGGCCTCAGACCACATCCATTTTATCGGCAGTTTCAAACCTGTTCATTTGTTTATTTTTTGTTGAATGTGCAGCTCGGCTCCACGTGTCTGTTGGCGTCACGTGACAGAACGTTTTGATGCTCAATGGAACCTCGATTCAGACCTAGAACCCAGATTTCCATCATGTCTTCATTTTGTTACATGACTTTGTCAGATGTGAATGTAAACGCATCATATCTCAAACCATCTTGAACAGGACATCTACCAGCTGCAACCATGATGTGTCCCAATACTTCTGTCCATATAGGATTCAAGGATTTTCAAGGATATTTTATCTATGATTACCTGTTTGCACTGAAAAAGGAGAAGCTCTCCAATCTTATTTTACATTCAGTATTATGACAATAAAGGGCATTCTATTCTATTCTATTCTATTCTATTCTATTCTATTCTATTCTATTCTATTCTTATTCTATTCTTATTCTATTCTATTCTATTCTATTCTAATCTAATGGGAGTAAATTATTATTTACAGTAAGTCCATGAAAAATATTTTAGAAATTTAGAGGTAGAACTTTTAAAATCATATTCATGGATAAACAAAAATAAAATCAATGTTGAGAAAAAGGAAGTAAAAACCATCTCTGAGGCATTTTGGAAGCAAATGTAATTATTTATTTTATTTATATTTGTGAATGGACTGAAGTGAGGACAAATGTAAAGTCTAGACAGATTCGGGTTGTGTGTGTGTGACATTATAGAATGGACCTGATGATGAATTTAAATTGTTCACTTCTTTGACAAAGTTTAAAAAAACCATTAACTTTAAAATCATTGAGGAATATTGAATTGAGATAGTAGATAAGTTTTTGTTGTTGTTATGGTGTGAGTGCTCAATGCTGTACACATTTAATTTAATGTAAGCAGTGTAACAGGTGAAAATGACACGTAAAAAAAATAAGCTTTTTCTTTTATCCTATTCATTTTTTTTTTTTTTTTTTTTTTAATGTTTATTGTGGTTATTGAACTGGGAGCAAGGACTGATGTACAAACCAAAATAAATACATTCATTCATTCATTTAAACCAAACTAACCAATGCAATGATATTTATCCCATTAATATAAACTATATTCTGACATTAGTCCTTATTGTTTTTTATCCCAGAACCCTGTTAGAAAAGAAACACCTGAATTCAACGTGTCCACATACTTTTGTCCATATAGTGGGTGTTGTTTTATTGACTGCTGAGTGTCTAGAAATGTGCTTATAGATTAAATGTATTATTATTACTTATAAAATGTTGTAGTCACATATAATGTATCTCTAATACGCCTGTGTTTATAGTCACTGTTGTTATTCTTATTTCCTTTTTTTTATCGTCTAATTCTTCTTATTCAGTCTTGTGCTGCTACTAGAACCTTCATTTTGCCCAAAGGATCAATAAAGTTCTATCTACTCTAATGTCAGGCAGAGCTGTGAGTGTGTATTGATAACAATATCATTTTATATCCTGATAATTATGTTAACTCTATAACACTACACGTATCATATTTGATCCATGAGTTTTGAAGCCCTCTACAAGAGCTGCGTGATTTTTTTTCTTGAAAAACCTGATGTATACAATTAGATACATGCAATACACAGATAATCCACCAAGGGGAGGAACTTATCGACCAGAGGCCTTTAGTGACACTACAAGACTGACATTAATGAGGAAGAACTGAGACCATTTAGAAAAGGAATTAACAACGTGTTAGACATGTTTGTGTTATATTATGTTTTTGTTTGCTCAAAAATAATAATATTAGAGCATTGAGACCTGATGGATCAAATATGATACAAAACTGAAACTCAAACATGGAAATTGATATTTGAAAAAAAAAAAAAAATAAGTGTTGTTCAGGAGGACCAATAAAAGCTCCAGTTTAGAGAGCTGGAATTTTCTGTCAATGAATTAATGGTTCAGGCTTTACAGGGTTAATCAGGTTCCTCCTCAGCTAACACCCAAATGAGTTTGTTGTGTATATTTTGAGATTTTATCATTATAACTGTCAAACACATGTTCTGTCATTGTTTTTCTACTGTTGAATATGACACAATTTTGTTTTTGTATTTTGTATTTTGTTTTTATCTTAAATCAAACTGGAACTAAATTACAAGAAATCAAATCTTATGAGTCGTTTCCATCTCATGTTGCCTTTAGTCTTTTATGACATTTACACCAGGTTTGGTCTTTTTCGTCCTTTTCATCTCGTTGTCTTTAATTTGTCATTTACAACTTGTTCGGTCTTTTTCGCCGTCTTTTCGCAGTCATTCCTTGCCGTTTCACTGACCTACTATGATGCCTCCTGGTCGTCTGTCCATCTCCATGGCCTGGGGGTGGATGCCTTTGTTGTAGCCCGCCTCTCCCATCATCTGATTGGCTCTCTGGTAGCGCTCCATGCTAGGATCATCCAATCCTGGTGTAGAGCCTCTGCCACGCGCCCGCTCAAAGTCCTCGTGGTACTTAGCCTGTCACGAAAAAAAACCCCAGAAAACCCAAGTCAGTACGAGCACGATAATAAACACTAAAACACACATAGAGACCATACATTAAAATCACACACACACACACACACACACACACACACACACACACACACACACACAGGTCAGGGTGCATTTGGTCAGTGAATAAAACACACAAACACTAGTTTTAAAGTGTTTTATTATAAATGTATTGTATCACAATCACACATGGTCGTACACTGAACGTCCACACAAGAAGAACACACGAACACAGCCACGCTGCAGCAGGATTTAGATTTTCATTAGTGTATAATGACCTGAAAATGACATGTATTGTGTTTTTATTAGTGTAAAACAGGGGCGTCAAACTCATTTTAGTCACATAATTCAATTTGATCTAAAATGGGCTGGAAAAGTAAAATTATAGTATAATAACCTATAAATACTGACAAATCCAAATTTTTCTCTTTGGCTTAGTGCAAAAAATAACATTAAATTATACAAATGTTTGCATTAACTATCCAAATAAGCAGTATTAATCTATTAAACAATCCAAAACAAAACAATGTGAATAACCTGAAAAAATAGGACCAAGGCTCCTGTAGTCCAACGGCATATTTAAAGACATTCATTGACATTGGTTTGACCTTTCAAGGTCACTCAAGGTCAAAGGTCATGGCACTGAATGAAAGCCCATATATGACTTCCTATCTATTGCCAATAGTAATTATATCAATGTCTTCAACTGTTTTGGCGTTATAGCACTTTGAAATGTGTCCCATTCTAAACCAATGGGGATTTTTAACATTTCAAAATTTTATTTTAAAAAAAATGTAAAAATCAGTATTTCCAAATTCTTGGAACAAACTTGATGGACCTTACCCTGAAGATGTTCCACAACAAAATTTATCAAGTCATTCTGACGGACAGTTTTGGAGAAGAAGATTCTTGAAAAATTGTTTATGATCGACGGACAGATGCAAACTGATACCAGTAGTCCATCGGACCCTTTGGCCGTTGGACTAAAAACTGAAATTTCTTAAGATAAATAAGTTAAATTTTAACAGTATTATGCCTCACTATATAATTTCCACGTGTGCGTTCCAGTTTGGATCTACAAATGCACAAAACATTTAGTAACAGGCACAATATTGTGAAAATTGCACTTTTTCTTTAGACATTTCAGGTTGTTCATATTTGTTCGTGTTATTCACATTTTACTGCGAAAGGATAGTTTGTAAATGTAAATATTTTTATAATTTCATCATTTAAAATGTAAAAAAAAAAGTTTAAGAAACTGTATGAAAATATTCGGACATTACTGCGGCGCTGTGCAGATAACGCGCTGTCATTGGTTAGTAAGGGCCTCTCTGGGCGGGACAACGGAGGGTTAATGCAGTGTTGTATTAACTGCATTACAGCGCTGCACACGCTAATAATGACCTCACTCTAGACCTGCTAAATCTGCACCAGGAGTTAACGTGGACCTCGGGTGAACACGCGTCTCTGTCCCTCACGCCGTCATGTGATGTTAGTACCAGTGCTGCATTCCAACCCACGGTGCCACATCACTCGTGTTAGCTCCTCCCACAGCCCTGGCGGGGGCCATGGCAACCGGGCCGCTACCGTAGAGACGAAGTCCTGAGACTTGCGCACACGCCTGTACTCGGGCGTGTCCAGCTCGGTGCAGCTCCGCCCCCTGATCTCCTGCAGCCCACGCTGGTACTTCACCTGTTGAGACGCAGGTACAAGGCGTCACGACCACATCACACTGATCGACGTGGACGTGTGTAGGTGGAAGTGTGTGTTTGTGTGCTTGCGTCTTGCCGAGCTGATGTTCTCCTGGTTCTGCCGGATTCTCTCCAGTTCAGGAGTCAGTCCGATGCTGGTGGCCTTCGCCGCACTCTGCTTGTATTTAACCTGGCGGGAACAGACACAACGCATGACTTTACACACGGAAGGTTTTTACGAAGCATTTCCACGTCTTCACACTTCATGTTTAGTTTATCAGTCCTTTATCTGTTCTGTTCAGTTCAGTGGAAGGTAAATGAAGTCATAGTTTATGTCCGTGCACTGCGGTCTACATGAACTAAAGACAAAACATGATGGAAAAATAGCACCAAGGCTCCTGTGGTCCGACGGCATATTTAAACACATTCATTGACACTGGTTTGACCTTTCAAGGTCATTCACGGTCAAAGGTCATGGCACCAAATAAAAGCCCATATGTGACTTCCTATCTATTGCCAATAGTAATTATATCAGTGTCTTCAACTGTTTTGAAGTTATAGCACTTTGAAATGTGTCCCATTCTAAACCAATGGGAGTTTTAAAATTTCAAAAATTCATAAAAAATTCAAAAATCAATATTTCCCAATTTTTTGAACAAGCTTGGTAGACCTTACCCCAAAGATATTCCACGCCAAATATGAAATCATTCTGACAAATGGTTTCGGAGAAGAAAATTCTTGAAAAATTGTTTACGGACGACTGATACCAACAGCCCATCGGACCCTTTGGGCCGTTGGACTGAAAACAGACGAAGCTGTTAACAACTACAGAACTAACACACTTCGACCCAACAGAGTTCAACCCCTTTTCATCTGCTCTGGCACTTCAGAAAAGTAGTTTGTGATGGTAAAAAAGGCACCAGCTCAGACATTTGCATGGTAGGTTGAACATCTCGAATTTGTTTGGAGGTGAACCAGGAAGATGTGATGGTTACGTCATCGCTTACATCCCTGTTGGTTCATAATGGAAGTGCTACAGGCCTGTCATGGTCTTGACGGTGTAGATATACAAACAACAACAAAGGTTTTCTGAAAACAGTCACGTCTGCTCAGGTTTTGTTTTGGAAAACAAAGGGGTAAAGATCCGTTTTCCAAAATACCCTTAGTCAGCATCATGTGTTTCCTTTACTCTTCTGGGATACGTTGAGATGTTTCCACTCATAACCTGCTGTTTCGTGTCTTTGTAAATCTGTTTGTTCTCACTGAGCTGATGTTTTCCTGGTTGCGTCGGACTCGTTCCATCTCAGGCGTGTCCGTGACGGCAGTGCCTCGGCCCACGTCCTCTCTGTACCGGACCTGAACGGATCAAGAAGTCGACTGAGAGCTTTAAAGGAGGACAACGTCAGGTTTGACCGACACAGCATCAGATTTATAACCACAGGAGTGAGACTGGATTGTCTTCCTTCTACTTCTACTAGTCGAACAAATCGAACCAAAAGTGACGGATCAGCCCGGATGCTGTTAAATTTGAGCCCAGTTTGACTTGAAATTAAAAACCAGCAATTAACAACTACAAAACAACAAATATAAAGAGCTGTAAGCCAATCAGTAACAACTAAAATCCAACCAGTAAAAACTAAACCAACAAATAACGGCTGAAGCAAACAAATAACAACGAAACGGCAACAATTAACAACTGAAAACCAACAACTAAAACATTGAACAACAACTAAACAATCAAACCCTTATTCTATCAACAAAATCAAAAAACAAAAACCAACAAATAAGACTGACAAATTTCAACTAAAAACCAACAAGTAAAAACTAAAACCAACAAATAATGGCTGATGGCTAATAATGGCTGAGATACTGTATATGCCCATTGAAAAGGAACACATTTTAGTCCAATGCAAATGTATTAAAGAACCATATGTGTGTCCTACTGAGCAGGAACATGTGTTTGATGGAGCCGCAGATATGATGACTAGTTGGATATAAGTATTGAAATGGTGTAAAAAGTACCATTTGAGTACCAACAGGTGCGACAGACCGCGTCCAAACCAAAGTGGTGTCAGAATGGTATGTTTATACCAGTCAAATTCACTCTGTCCAGATGGGGCCATTTATCTGGATAGTTCTTTTTTATTTGAACGATGACAAGCTGAAATGAAATAGGAGTAATGAGACTATTTTTAAAATGTAAGGAGTAGAAGTAAAAAGTTGAAAAATAATTACTCCAGTAAAGTACAGATTACCAACATTTCTACTTAAGATAACGACGTATTTGTACTTTGCTACTTGACACCTCTGCCAATATAAACTCTATTCTGACATTAGTCATGATGGTTTTTATCCCAGACCCTGTTAGAAAACAAACACCTGAATCCAACGTGTCCACAGACTTTTGTCCACACAGTGTTCAAACAAGATCGAAAACTAAGACCAACAAACTTCAACTACATCAATACCAACATAACTTCAACTGCATTTCAAGCCTCAGACACTCGTCTTTGTAGATGAGTTCAGTCTTTTTTTTTTTTTTACTATTTCCCGCCGTCACATAAACCACATGTTCTTTGGCTGTAAACACCGACTGGACGAGCAGGCGTCATGTCCAGACTCCTGAACCCCGACCCTGGACACTGATCCATTTGAGTCCAGTTTGACTCCATGAACACCAGGTTACATGTGCACATGCTGTGTACATGCTGTGTACAAGTTGTGTACATGTTGTATACATGCTGTGGGTGTGGGCGTGTACAAACATCACTGATTCTCCTGGCGTTCTCTCTGGCGAGGACGATCTCCGGTGTCTCTGTGACCGAGGACGTCAGGCCTCTCATCAGCTTGGAGTCCCAGCAGTACCGCAGCTAGAGGGCGACAGAGAGCCGCTTTACCAGCGCACCGCTTTGAAAGCCTTATTTTGATTACCCCGCCCCCAGAAGGGGAGGGAAGGGGTATTGTTATGGTTTGGTTTGTTTGTTTACACTTTATCAGCAAAACCATTGGTTGAATTCATACCAAAGTGGGTTTATAGATTGTCAGTGACCCAGAGTAGATGTCATTACATTTTGGGAAAAGTAGGTCAAAGTTCAAATTTTTTATGAATGTTTAAAATCTTTTTTTTATTTATAATGGGCGAAATTTCAAACGTCTGCAAAAACATCAATTTTGTTTCAATTTACTCTAAACTTGGCACATATATAAAGGTAACTGATCTGCTGACATCATCACACGCATAGACACGATGACATCAGCTGGATCGATGCCAAAATAAGCTACAATATGTGCGAGGGGCGGGGCTTGTTGTGCCTGGAACCACTGGTTTGGTCATTTCTTGGTGACTGTTTCATTTGTATATTATCTACTAATTCAGCATAAACATAATCAGCCTCTGTACTCATTTGTCCGCCGACCGTTTTCATACACAGTTCGTACACATTTTTCAGGTCAAATTCAAGCACTTTTAAAGGTCATTTTCAAATTTTTCCAGCACAGCCACTTATCAGTGGAGTCACATCCATATTTACAGGAATACATATACACAGACTATTTTTTCACTTTTTTATCATAATGATGTATATTGTATTACATTATAAACATCTAAAATTATGTTTCATATAAGCAAAAAGTTTAGAAATTAAAGGAGAACACAAAGTTTTATCAAAAAAAGGGAAACCACTTGGTGTTCTTTGGACGCACTCGCACCAAGACAAAGATTAAGATAAAAATGTACCTGGAGTCGACCTGAGAACACCTGGAATTTACTTTTTTGACATCAAGTTTTTTTTTTCTAAATGTATCACCTCTGTAAGTAGCTTCGAAGTTAAGTTGAGTTAATATCAAAAATAAATAAATAAATAAATCACATCACAGAGTTGGAATTACAAGCACTTTGAAGCACTTCAACTAAAATTCAAGCACTTTCCAGACCTTGAAAACACAACACTGAAATTCAAACATTTTCAAGGATTTCAAGCACCCGTACCAACCCTGTTTATACAATATCCCCTTGAATAGAAAAGATATGAATAAAGGCGCTAACTGCACTCGCCATCCGTCCTCACCGAGCTGATGTGTCTCTGGTTGTTTCGGACTCGCTCCATCTCGGGCGTTTCTGAAACCAGACTGTACCGTCCTTTCAGACGCTCAGCCTCATCTTTATACTTCTTCTACACACAGAAACAGGAACAAGAGGTAGTACGTACATAAATAAATAAATAAAGATCACTGAACATCGACTCAACTATTGTGGAACTGGCCTGAACATCAAACCGACTCTAAAACATCTAAGTGGAAGGGATTTTCCAAACTCCGCCTCCGTTCTGTTCAACAAACAAATCAGAGACACCAAGAACAAAAAACTACAAAAGCGTCAAATAAACTACATGGACAAAAGTACTGGGACACGTCATGTCTACAGCTGTGAGATGTTCTGTTCATGAGGATTTCAGATAAAAACATCAATACTTCCTTACAGTTTAATGGGAGATTTTCTACGGAAGTAGATGGTTATTTGTGGTAGAAAATTATTATTTGCAGTCAGAGCATGAAAAATATTTTATAAACTTTGAGGTACTACATTTAAAATCATAGTCATGGATAAAAATGTAAAAAAAAAAAAAAATCAATGGAGAGAGAAATCAAGTCCAAACCATCTCTGACTCATTTAGGAAACAAAGATAACAATTTAACCCAAACTAACCAATGGATCAATATTTATCCCATAATATCACCTGTATTCTGACATTAGTCATTACTGTTTTTATCCCAGAGCCCTGTTAGAAAAGAAACACCTGAATTCAATGTGTCCACAGACTTCTGTCCACATAGTGTACCTCTGTGTACAAGTTAAATACCAGTGTACATAAATGAAACACATGTTCTCATTTATTAATAAGGCACTTTATTCATTCTACATGTTACTACTAGTGCTGTGGAAACAGGACTAAAGGGCATCAGTTGAAAAGTCTGTTATTGTCCACCGCCCACTTCTACTAATACCAATACTACTACTAATAATAATACTAATACTACTAATAATACTACTACAAATACTAATACTAATACGACTACTACTACTACTACTAATAATAATGATAATAATGATACTAATACTAATACTAATAATACTAATGCTACTACTACTACTACTACTAATCATAATAACACTAATACTAATAATACTAAAACTGCTAAAACTGTACTAATACTAATACTGCTAAAACTGTACTAATACTAATACTGCTAAAACTGTACTAAAACTAAAACTGTACTAAAACTACTACTATTACCGACACACACCTGGCTGTAGACGTCCTTCAGGTAGGAGGCGTGCAGGAGTTCCGGGGTGTCGCTAACCGTCCCGTAGGAGTTTTCTCTGAGCTGTTCCGTCTGTTTGTACGACTTCTGTAAAACAATCGCACCAACATACATCATGTACTGTCGGCCGGCTGTTGTCATGGATACTCTATCAGTAACGGTCACCTCTGTACAACATCTGCTTATGTATTTACTCCTTTACATTTTACTCTAAGATCTAAAAAAAACCCAACAACAACAAAAAATAAAACATCTTCACAAATGACACAGAGACAGATTTCAACTCGATTAGTTCACGTCATGAAACTGAAATATCTCAACTTTAAAATGTTGATATAGTATTACATAGGATTTGATTCCCCAGAAGTGCTGTGTTGAACCTGTGAGATGTTCTAAAAGTGTTCTCTTGGGACTCGGGTGGTGAACTACCTGGCTCTGGATCTCTGAGGCCCTCTTGGCTCTTTGCATCTCCAGAACCTCAGCACTCAGCTCCATGCCTTTACCCACAATGTCCCTCTCCAGGTCTTTACGGTACTCCTTCTGTAAATAGAAAGAAATAGCAAAATAAAACCTACCAACTAAAACAAAAGAACTACAAACCAACCAGCAACAACTACAAACCAAACAATAACATCGAACACCCAACAAAGTGAAAACTAAAACCAACAAACAACTAAAAACCAATAAATAATAACTAACATCAACAAATACAGACTAAAAACCAAATAGTAACAGCTAAAACCCAACAATAACACCAAAAAACTGACAAATAACATCTAAAACCCAACAATAACACCAAAAAACTGACAAATAATATCTAAAACCAAACAATAACACCAAAAAACTAACAAATAATATCTAAAACCAAACAATAACACCAAAAAACTAACAAATAATATCTAAAACCCAACAATAAAACCAAAAAACTAACAAATAATATCTAAAACCCAACAATAACACCAAAAAACTAACAAATGACATCTAAAACCAAACAATAACACCAAAAAACTAACAAATAATATCTAAAACCCAACAATAAAACCAAAAAACTAACAAATAATATCTAAAACCAAACAATAACACCAAAAAACTAACAAATAACAACTAAAACCAAACAATAGCACCAAAAAAACTAATAAATAACAACTAAAACCCAACAATAAAACCAAAAAACTAACAAATGACATCTAAAACCAAACAATAACACCAAAAAAACTAACAAATAACAACTAAAACCAAACAATAACACCAAAAAAAACTAACAAATAACAACTAAAACCCAACAATAACACCAAAAAACTAACAAATGACATCTAAAACCAAACAATAACACCAAAAAAACTAACAAATAACAACTAAAACCAAAC
>JAPQRP010000015.1:28663428-28695437 GCA_037367295.1 Apogon hyalosoma | reverse complement strand
AAGAACTGAAGTGATTTGGGTTATCAAGAAAACATGGAAAATGGATAGATATCAGCTCTGAAATTCAACTACTATGAACTATTTTTGTTGGTTTCATTATATTTGTCCAAACTAATGGACCTTTAGTTGGACCAGGCAGGAAAATGAACAACAAACTGAACTAAACAAAGGGTGGTTAGATAATGATTTCTGTGACTGTAGATTAGAAAAGGCAAAAGAAAAAAGATATTTAGTCTGCAGAAATTCATGCACATGCAATAATGATCAGCAACTTCAGTGGTGGATATATTTTTGAAGTTTTTCTGAGTTTGTTTATATTATCAGTGGAATATTTCCTAAGTAGAAACAGATCGTGTTACGTGTCTTTTGAGAAACTGAATTAAACCATGACATGTTAAATAATAATGAGCACTGGTATAACTCCGAACAGATTGGACCAAGGCTTAAAATGTAAAAAATAAACACAAATTAAAACCCATTAAATGAATCCTCTTCATAAACACAGTATGAACCCACTCCAGCCATCATCAGGCATAGGACTCCCCCTGCTGGTGAATGGTGGTCTGATCAGGCCTTGATCATCACATTTTCATGGTCAGCAGACGGAGTTTATTAGTACTGGGGTCAGATTTGAGCATTCATCAACAGCCATCAAACTCCCGGGGCTGCAAACTTGTTTATTCCATTTCTACAAGATTTACTTCTTTTGTTTTTTGTTTTTCAAATTTTTATTCAGAACGGGCTCAAAGGATAACACACTGGACATCACTGATACCAAAGTACAGTTTTTGGGTTTTTTTTTTTGAGAAGAAAAAGAATATCAATAATGCTCACTGAAAGGAAGAAAGAAAAAAAGAGGGAATAATATAAATACTTCATTTGTTTTGATTATTTTGAAAATGGAGCAGAAGATGAGGACGGATAATGATGTCCCTTTGACACATATACTCGTTTGAGTTCTACAGGTGCAGTTTGTCCGAATATGCTAGAGTATTTTTGGTAAATAACCTCAAAAAGGTCTCGAACTTGCTGTGCATATTTGCTGAATGCACTTGACAACTGAGCATCATCTGAATAAATTTCGAGGAACTCTGAGGCGGAAACACAAACCGCACATTTTTCCAGGAAGACGTAACAGGAATTTATTGACCTGGATAACCTGGTAAAGGGGCTTTGTCTGACCTGTCGCCTTGGAGACAGTTCCAGAGGTCGGATACCCCCGACAACATGGCTCCTAGGATCATTTGGGCATTCAGCCTCCTCCACAGAGATGAGGTGTTCCATGTCCAACCAGCAGGAGACGCCAGGGCCGGACCAGGACACCATGGAGGGGTTCGATCTCTCGAGGAGCCTGAGAACAAGTCCCCCTGGAGGAACTAGAGGAGAGAGGGAGGTCCGGGCTTCTCTGCTGCCCCTCGACCCCGAGAAAAAGGAAGAAGATGGATGGATTTGATAGGGGGGGGGCACGCACTGGAATCCACAGTATTGAACCTACGGCTCGTTTAAATGTGACTTGAAGCATTTGTGGTTTTCTTGCTGTAAAAGTGAATCAAAAACATGACAAGAGACAAAGAGACAGGAAATACTGAAACATAATAATAATAATAATAATAAAGTAGGCTGTATGTAAATCACTCATGATAAAAGTCTGGTTCTCTGTTCAAAGTAAATCAAAAACACCTGATGCTGAAAAAGTATCCAGAAATAGTCATCGTCATTATCCAAACCAGGAGTATCATTACTATTACATCATTACTATTGGAGCGGAACTTCTTAACACAATGCTCCAGAAATAAAACTCAAAAACTCAATGTGCGTGTTTGTAATAACTCATGACAAACACTCTATACAACAAGTGCATGACAATATATTAGTCACAGTATTTACATCCAAGTGTCATGGTCGTACGAAACCTCCTCCTCCAACGACTTTTCCTCCGTTTCAACCAGAAAGAAAAACACTGAAGAGCCACCTCATTCTGTATAATAGTTTAATCTGCATCACTTTGACCAACAAAGTCCTTGTAAACATTACAAAATCAGCACCTGTGTCGTCGGAGGAAAAAGAAGTGGTCCTGGTTTACGAAAGGAGGGAAAACGACGTCTGAAACCATGGAGAACCCGTGGGTCAGATTTCAGGACAGCGGGGTGACACGACATGTATCAAATGCTTCCAAACGTTTACTCGTCACAACCTGGTTGGAGTTTTTTTTTCCCCCCACGTTTTCCGAGGTCGGCTCTTATTGAAGCATTATCGAGTCGCTGAGTTAAACCGTTTGCTGGTTTTATCATCGTCATGAAGCCACAGACAACTGCTTCAAGATGGAGGCAGTTCACCCCAGACCCACAGCTGGATATTTCAAAGGTTCACTTGGTTCATCTCCAGTGCGGTTGTATTTCTAGTCAGTGTTTTACCAACAGCAGACGATCAGCAGGAGCATTAAACAATTACAAAACAGCAGCATAACAAGGATCAGTCTGAAACCTCGCGGATCATTTTTGAGTCCATGAGATTTGATCATGTCTCACGTAGTCATTATGTTGAGTGATTTATTCTTCTTTTAGAGAAAATGCGCTGTCAAGTTTGTTCAATACTAATGCCGCAGCGGATTTAACAGACAATCATCATTAGCCCAGTTTGAAGCGTTTGTTTGCATTTTCAGCTTGCAAAACATTTCATTGTGTTGCCATTTTACTCCTGCATATTTTCTTGTTGAACAAATGTTTTGAAGGTTCCACCTCCATGTTCTGAAGCGTTCCATAGGTTTAAACCCACAAATAACCACCCTAGGAACAAGAATCAGCGTTTAAAATTGGAAAAAAGAATAAGTTGACATATTGATGATTATACTGATATACGTTTTTAACCCCATCACCTTGCCCTAGTATCAGCTGATTAGTAATCATGTGAATCGTCTCTAAATAAAATAATAATAATAATAGGCCACTAAAAAACCAAAGTTGGTCGATGACTTGACCAGCTTTGAAGACAGTGATACAGTGGCTTTGGCTCCTCAGTGGAAAAAGTTGTTCAGTGGCAAATTTATGCAGATAAAATACTCTGTTGGTACTCCTGTCTGTAAATACAACCACACTGAAAAAAATCAGAACCGACCCTCTAACTCAAAGCCAGACGTCTGTATCTGTGGGTAAACAAAGAAAAATCAACCTTCTCATTTCTAAAAATCTATGAACAAACCACAAACTATAGGACATATTTACGTACTTTTTTCAATCTGATTTAATCTAGAGCTAAACTCAAACTGCTTATGAACACTATAAACCAGGGCTTAAATCCAGCTCCTGCTCATCACTTAAAGCAGCTTTTGAGGTGTTTGGGGGTGAAATTCAGCGGTGGACATTAGAGCTGCAACAATCGGTCAGTTCATACAATTTAAAGACCGTTTATCAGGTCTCAAGTTTGGAAATTTGATGCCGTCTTTGGTTTATTGGAGTACAATGAACTCATTTGGGCTTTTGGATTCTTCATTCAATTAAAGAACCAATTGGACATAACGGACCATTTACTTTTTTCATTTTACATAGGCGAAACCACCCATTAATCTTTAAAAAAGTAGATCAGTTGCAGCCCTAGTGGACACATAACAGCCTACAGTTGGCTGATGCACACAACAGTAAATGGGTCATTCTGTGCAAACTGATCCATCACAACCAAAATGCTCATTTAAATGGCATTTACCTCTTAAATCTCAGACATTTACACATCTATAGAAACCCAAAATAAGTACTTTTACCTCTATTTTTAACTGGGAAAACCCTCTCAAAAAGGATCACAATTATTTAGAGAATCTACAGTGAAACCAGGCATGTTTTTCTCCTAAAAACATACATTAAATACTTAACAGTGGGTGACAGTCAAGTGGCTTTCATTAGTCTTATAGGCGTCTTCAGAATGTTGTACAAAGCAGTTAAATATTACTCTATATCTCATGGAAATGGCAACAACAAAAAAAAAAAACCTGCAATTCAACTCAAAATGGTGGTTTCCTGTTGGGTTTAGCATTTGGCTCCAAATGTGTTGCCTCTTTGTGAGAGCTTAGGCTTAGTATTTGAAAATTTGCGGATAAACCATTTCTGGAGAACCACTGAAATTGACTACAGCCCCATAACAACACCCTTCAGTGACAAAATGTAATGAGTTCCTTTCAATGATTGTTTGTGAGGAGTTCTCAGAAAGGTAATTTAAGTCCTGCAGATTAATTCTCAAGACGTTTGTTAGAATAAAACAGCAGCTGAAATGGCAAAAAACTGGCCAAAAATCACATATTCAACTTCCTATTCGACTTCCTGTTGGGTTTAGAGGGCCACCATTTTAGTCTGTAAATTCAAAACAAAACACGCTACCGTTTTGGTTTCAGTGGTTTTTGTCAAGATGCTTTTTGTGCATCTGAACATGACATGTTTCTACTAAATTTGACCTCATGCAGGTTTTGTTTTGTTTTTTTGCACAGGCTATTTTTACTTTGGCAGAAAGTCAGTCTATAATACCCACTACAAAGACTGAAATTGACTTTATCTTATTGGCAAAAACATTCAAGGAAAAGTCACCATCTTGAGTTTTCATCACAAATGTCTTTAGATTAAGTTGGCCAAATCTGAAGTTGAATGGATTAACTGTCTATAAGCGCTGTCAAAGTGCTTCAGCTGCAAATGGCAAAACAGCCAAATCTGCATTACCAAACCAACATGGTGGACTTCCTGTTGGGTCTAGAGTGGAGGCGTTTAAGTGTCTGGACTTGATGAAGGTTTCTACAGATTTTGGTCCAAATCAAACCTCATGAAGGTGCTTACTTTGAAATCTAATAGTGGCCACTGTCGAACCAATTTTTGCTAAACGTTGGGTCAGTGCTGTGGGAATTTAGCCAAACATAGAAAGGTCAAAATAGTTTGTTTAGGCACCACATGGATGAAAGTGGCCGACTTCCTGTTGGGTTTCGAGTATGGCTCCAAGTGGCTTTTTTGTCTGTCCAAATTTGGTCAATATGTGTCAATCAAACCTCATGCAGGGGCCCTAAAGGTCACTGGACCCATACAATCAATCCATGAGTTTTTAAGCACATATAGCTCCTCAAAAATACAACCCACTGCCAAAACAAAAGTAAAAAAAAAAAAAAAACTCAAGAGTTTCCAGAACCTGATCAGTTTCTAGCATCTTGGGGGGCTAGTCAGGCTAAAGTCATACCTTATTTTAGGTTTCAACAGATGACATATTTGCAGACTTAAATGCCTTTTGTAGCAGTTCAGTCCAATGACCCATACACCAAATGCACAGGATAAATATACCGGAAACGAGGGAAGGCTCATCTGAATCAGCAGTAAAACTTTGCACTTTAATATAATTTATGAAACAAATCCGGTTCCTACACGTCTGTCTGACAGGTTTTGGATTGAGACTCGTTTTAACAAACCATAAAAAATGAGTCCCAAACATTTCCAGACTCGTGTAGGAACCCTGCAAGTGAAGCACCAGGTTTTTTCCGTCTTTCGTCCACCGACTCCAGACGTCACCCTCACCAGAAGTCCAGTCTTGTGTCGGCGGAATAACTTACAGGTGTAATATCAGAGAGTGGAGAACGACAGCGGCTTCTCCAGAGCAGGAAGAAACATGGAGGGGGGAAAAGGGGAGGCTGGTATTGCTTCAAGAGGGTCAGACGTTGGTTGGACTGTGAGCACCGGAGTTCACATCAGATAACGAGTCAAAACGTGATTGTTGGTTTGTTATTTAAGAGGAATGCTCTGAAAAAAACTGTTCAGATTATACTGATTGGACATCACGTTGAGGAGGCAGTACGGACACTTCTGAGAAGTCCTCGAAGAAGAAGCACCGGTGAGAAACGACGGGAGGAGGAAGCCTTTCACATCATCATGCAGGAAGTGAAAACCTTTAAAACAGACACTGAGCTGATCTAAGGATGTGACTGGTCTCTAGTGATCTGTTTAGGACTCAAGGCACAGCAGAGTGGAAACAGCTCAGAACGCCTCGGCTCGTCTGCATCTGCTCGACCGACGACACCGCATCGGTACGACCACTATCCCTGGTGTCAGTCAAGTAGCTAGGTCTCGAATAAAGGTAAGTTCCCAAAGACAAGCTGGTAGAAACGAATATGCATTACATCTGGTGTCTGTTGTCGAATGTGCCGTCACTTGTACAAGCGTGTCCACAAAGTCTCTTAACAATTTAAAATATTTATTAAAAAAGTAATCATTGAGATGTTAATCAGATTTGTTCTATGTACTCAGTGGCTATAAAAGTTTTTAATCTCATTGCATTTGTGTATTTCAGGTACCGTATTGATGAAAGGTTCTGTGAAGTAAACTCCTCACACACTGCAAATGTTTACTATTACTGAATACGAGTCACCACAACTGGATGACCTTCATGTCCCAGGTAGATGGTGCACCACCACACTGGGAACTGCATGTTGGTGGGTTCCTAAATCAAACATTTCCAGACCGGTGGACTGGAAGGGATGGTCCAATTCCCTGGACACCTCTTTCACCAGATCTCACTCCCTTGGATATTCTGTCAATGGGTTACGTTAAATATGACTTTCGACACCAATTTTTCATCAAATCTTTCCACAAATGCCCTCGTGACCTACCGGCTCTGTTTGTAAACACATGGATGGTTTAAGGTGAAGTATACTTCGACACTGTTCACCGTGAGGGAAGAGATTCAGGTGAGTAGTCACGGAAAGACTTATGGATTCGTGACACTTAGGATACGACTCAGGTTTTACAGATTTGATGGAAAATTGGTGACAAAAGTCATACGCAGCTTTAAAGATATCGTGTATCGAACAAAGATACGAGACATCAATGACCTGAAGCAAAAGATCACTGATGCCATTGATGAGGGTATGATGCAGCCAACATGGCCAGAAACCCAGAACCGCCTTGATGTGCTTCGTGCAACTAACGGTGCCATATAGAGGTGGATTAAATGAAGAGAAAAAAACTTCAAAATGTACTTTTAATTTTGTAATAATTTCCAGATTTGGTTATTTATTTGCTTTTGTAATAAATTTGTTAAACTGTAAAGAGACTTTACGGACACCCTGTATAATCCAGCTATTTGTAACACTTGTTCTAAATAACTCTTCTTCAGTGTTCATATCTGATTTCAGTCACTGCAGGTGTGTGTATGAAATATTCGGTCACACACATCTGCAGTGACTGAAACACAGCGAGCAGAGTGCAGCGTGAATGAGGCGTTCACCGGAGTCGGCGCGGTTTTGGTTCTCGATGGCGGCAGCAGCGAATGTTCGGGAAGGAAGCGGTGAAGTCGCAGCTGCACTGTGTTTATTCGTGTTAGCACCGGAGGCGGAGGAAGCGTCGCAGAGCAGAGTCGCACGAAACCCAGGTTGCATTTTTTCCTCAAATTACCAAGTTTACAAAGAAACATCAAAGTCTTAAATAACACTGCGGCAAACGTCTTGATCATTTGTTCTTGAGCCGCTCTAATTAACTCTTCATCAAACACTCAATTTCCAAACAAGTCCATTCATTAGTCAGTCCTTCGAAATAAAAAAATCTGCAGCCATTTCGAAACTCGTATAATGTGAATATTCAATGCTTTTCTTCACTCGTCACAGCAGCTAAAACAAGAGAAGATACATCTGAAGATTAAACTGTGGGAGTTTTAACCGTTTCATAAACATTCAGGTTTATAATCAGTTCTTAAAACTGATCTTCAGCATTTGATAAATATTCTATTCTTGACTGAAATTAAAATGTTTTCTGAACTGCTGTGACTATAATTTGAGCTGTTAAATTGGTTAGTAAGACTTTTCTTCTTGAAATAGCATTTACAAATGAAAGACGTCTGTTGTGCATGTCTTTTCACATTTGCCATCTTGTTTTCTCAAAACATCTATTATTTATCAACAAAAAAGCAGAAGTCCTTGTTTCTAATATATTTAACTGTAACTCTACACCACCTCTGATATTGAGTTTATTAACTTACCAAAATCTGAGGTTAAATGTGTAAATTGTCCTTTTGAACACTAAACAAGTTAGAATATCAACTTTTATGGCAGGAAAATAAAAAAAAACTTCAAATTACCACATTTGCATACATTAACCTTGTGAATTTTTGATAGTTTTGTTCTACAAGTGACTAAAATGTCATATTTCTCTTATTTAAATGATTACTTGATCAAAATGAGGGGGGAGTAACCAATGTATTCATTTTAAATTTGGTAAATTACATTTTTTAACTAATTATTTACATTATGAAAACCAAGCAGATTTAAATTTTGTTTTGTTTTCTGTGATAGAATAATAATAAAGGGTATAAAGAATAAACTATTTTTTACCTCTTCTTTAAATGCATGACATTGAACAAGGTGAGAGAAACAGTATCTCAATTCTCTCTATGTCCTGTGCATCTAGTTAATCAACAATAAAGCATCTTTTTATCTAAAAACACGGAGATCGAAAACTCAAACAATGAATAGCTAAGTTATTACAACGTCAGAAAGCAGCAGCAAATTCTTACACAGTCAAATTCAAGCTTATGCTGTTTTTTCCAGTTGAAAACCCAAGACATTCAGTTTTCTAACGGACATGGGAAAGAAAAACATCAAAATTTCACTTTTCAGCAGCTGTGTGTTGTGTACTTTTGTTGTTAAAAAATGCAAACCATGTGTGCGACTCTGCTTTGCGAACATCCACATGTTGTAACGACGATTCCAACTGGATAAAACCAAACAGAAGCCGGTCAGCTGGGTGAAAGAAGTGGCTGGTGGAGGATTTTGGTCCCTGAAGTTTGAACAAAAGCCTTTTTTTTTTCTTTTTTTAAGTAGACAGTCGTGGTTTGGTCTCCTCTGACACTAAAGATAGATATTTTTCATTTTACAAAATGACAAACGCTCAGTTCACAGGTGATCTGCACCTTCAGCTCAGGGAAGATTCATGAATCCAAGGGTTGGGGGGAAGAAAAAGGAAAAAAAAAAACAACACACGAACAAAGAGAAACATATGAAAAGTGTTGTTAAAAAAAACAATAACAGCAACATAATTCTGCTTCAAATATTCCCAGTATTCCTGAAGCGCTCAATTGTGACAAGTCGTCTGGTTTCCTGAAGTGAGGGGTGTTTGTTTGTGTTTGTGTGTAAGGCCTTTGTGTTGTTGATCCACAGGAGGTAGAAGTCAGAGTCAGGCGATTTCCATCTCCCGCTCAATCCCCACGTACTTCAGAGCATCCGCCTGGCTGTACCTGCGAACACCAACGACAACACGACAACGTTCAAACCCATGTTCGCTCACATCGAGTTTAAGGAGATGTAAACGTTAACATCTCAAATCCTCATGAACAGGACATCTTACAGCTGTAGACATGTGTACCAATATTTTTGTCCGTAGAGTTTAAAAACATCAGCATTTCCTTAAAATTTAATGGGAGATTTTTCAAAGCCAGACCCCTGCTAGAAAAGAAACTTCAAATTTTGTCCATAAAGTGCATCTTCACATCAGAAACGTATTCAGAGTTTCATTCCATTCGACCACTGGGGGAAACCTGCACTTCTGTGCTGGTTTGAAACCCACAATCTCCACCTGAGGTTGAAGTGTTCCCTCCATCCCTGGTTCTCACCTGTAGTCGAAGAACAGCTCCTCTCCGGTCTGGATGGCTCTCTTGGCGAAGATCCCTATCCTGTGATCCCCGTTCACCATCATCACTGCAGACAAACAGACAACTTAATGTCAACATCCACTCATCGCACAGCACTCGGAGTGTTCACCTCCATCTTCTCACCTTTTGCATAGCAGTTGGGGTTCACAGAATGGTTGGCAAAGCGGATCTTGTTACCTTTCCTCGTAGCGTCAACGACAAAGTCTGTAAAAGAGAGAAGAGACTTGAGGGTGAAGTCATGGGAAGGTTAATATGGTCAAAAAAATTTAATTACAATAATCTACACCAAATTTATATTTTGAATTGCATGCATATACATATACACACTCCTCTGTATGTGTTTGTTTTACCGTTGTTGAGGTTGAAGAGAAAGCTGCACATGTATTTGTCGTAGACCTTTCCTCTGCGGTCTGCTTCATCCTGAGAAATAATCTGAAAAACAGAGTTACTGCTCCAATTAACTGTTTTAAAACAGAAACTGGTAATAATGAATGAGGATTTGGTCTAGAATCAATCACATTATGCTGATACAGAGGTCAGTATCAGCCTGAAATCAGTGTTCAAACACAAGAGTTGATAAGTTATCTGCAGGTTTGATGAAGCTGAATTTATGACATTTTTCTCTTTGGTCAAATTTCAGACCTTCCATTCACATATATAATTACAGTCTAATGGGCCTCAGTTATTGTGTTGAACCCGTCTGAACCATGTTTCTAGAGCCGAGCTGTGACACAATCCACCAAGACTCTGATCACAACTAACGCTCCATCCACCTACTATTTATTATACGGAAAATATTAAATTCTTTGTGTGTGTGTGTGGTTTTTTTTTAATAAATCACTCAATTCAAATAATTAAACTGGCATTTAAAGGGTTCAAATCCAGAAATGAATGAATGTTAGGAAGTTTTGAGCAGTGGGGGGTTCTTTTAGAGGTTTATAAAAATAATAAGATAAAATGTTGAGGTAGGATGATTTCGTAGCAGTTTTAATGTGCTTACATTTTTGCCACTAAGGTAATTCTATCTATCTTATCTTTCTATCCATCCATCCATCCGAGCAGATGAAACCAGTCCATCGAAACACGTTCATGTCCTTTTCAGACTTTATCAAACACTTTGGCGGTGACTGGTGGAAAAATGTGGTATAACGTGCGAATCTACAACACATATCCATGCTGGTCCCTTGGATGAAGCCCCTCACTGTTGGGGTGTGGATTTTAAACCCAACCCACCCCCCACCACCACCACCACCCCACCCCACAGACCCAACCTTCTCATTGACTGAACCTACAGATTTCCATTCCTACCTCTCCGCAGTACTCCGAGATGAATTCATTTTTCTGGACCGGCTCTTTGATGAAGATGCCCCAACCTGCAACGTCTGACGGAGCCAGCAGCAGGTGCTGAGAGAAAAACAAAAGAAGTTGGAAGATCAACACGAGAGCCCCGTTACCGCTCACACACTTGGACCCGTGTCCGGTCCCGGTTGTCTCAGGCTGAGGTTTATCTGTTGGGGCTCGGTACCTTCTTGGCGCCCCGCTGGATGGAGCAGTTCTTGCAGGACACGTTCTTGCTGTCCCAGTGGTCTGCAGCGCCGCAGGTCAGACACAGGTCGGGGTCACACTCCCGGACCGCCAGGTAGCACGGGCACTGCTTGGTGTTGCACTGGGCTTTGCACCGACAACCCGGGAACCGATTCTGACCTGCAGAGACGACATGTCAGAGCAGAGAACTGTCTAACACCGAAACACTGTCACTTTCATAGTGCTCTGCTGCAATTCCAGAGTTCCTACAGGTTTCCACAAGTTAAACCTAAGACCTTTTAAAGGGCTCATATTTGTCTAACCTACTTTTATTAGTCTGTGGCTCATTTATTTATGTATTTGGACCCTAATAGTTCTTACAGTTTGAATTTGAACCCTTATCACTAGTAACGTTACAACACTTGCACATATAAGGTCAAAACTTCCGACGAACATTTCTCCAAATGTGATATAATTGTTTGTCAGCAGCAGCGGTTGGAGTCCATACTGAAAATATGTCCAAACTTGGAGCCCATTACCTAAAATGTTCAGTTGTTGGTTCTATTAACCAACACAAGTGGCTGAATGTGACAGAAAGCACGGTCAACAACCTGGAGAGGGTGGGGTCATGTGCATTTAAAGGGCCAGCGCTCCAAACCACCTTTCTGGTGTCAAAAATAAACTATTCATTTATTCACATATATTGCATTCTACTGTACATACTGGTTTTACATTTCTCTTTTTTATATAGTGTTAATATTCTTATACACAGTTCATGCACACTTTTCAAGATCACATTCAAGAATGTTTTAAGGGTAATTTTCACATTTTTCCAGCACAGCACCTTATTGCTGGGGTCAAATGCATGTCTACAGGAATACGCACACTTGTGATTATCACAATGACGTACACTGTATTATGTTACCAATATCTAAAATGATGTTTCATAACAGCATAACAGCAAAAAGTTTAAAAATTAAAGGAGAACAGTTTTGTCTCAAAAAAGGGAAGCAACTTTGTCTTCTTCAGACACACTCACACCGAGACAAAGATTAAGGGTAAAAATGTGCCTGGATTCTACCTGAGAACTCCTGCTAATTTTGTTGTTTGACAAAGTGTTATTTATCAAAATGCGTCACCTCTGTAAGTAGCTTTGGTTAGAATAGCAAGCACTTTCAAGCACTAAAAAATTCAAGCACTTTTCAGACCTTGAAAACACAACACTGAAATTCAAGCACTTTCAAGGAATTCAAGCACCCATACGAATCCTGCTTATAGTGCGTTTTATATTTATCTAAATTTTGGTATGTGTACACATAATGACAACAAACTTTCTTGAATTTAGTCTCGAGCCCCTTTTCCACTAGACTGAGGAACTTTTATTACCAGGAACTTATCTGAGTAAAAGGATTCTGGGTAATCTGTGTGGTTTGCATTTAAGCCTCAAAGTTCCTGTGAATTTATTCAAATGACACTCGGTCGTTTTGAGTCATCGACTGCTCAAATAAAAGCTCAAATTTCTTTTGAGTGTATTTGGCAAACAATTTCAAACAGGTCCAGGCTGTTTTGACCATTTTTGTTGAATACGCTCTTTAAACGTACTCACATGGACAGACAGATGATCCTAATGCACTTACTGACTTATTCCAGTTTCTGTTCTTTTGCTCCATTTTCCAAATGATCAAATACAAATTAAGTGAATCTTGCTAAAATGGAATAAACCAGTTTACAGCCGACACTGGCTATAGTGGGTGAGTGTAATTATGTAATGCTCCACCAATCAGTGAGCCTGTTTACATAAACATAAAAATCTGATAACTGGGAGAAATCGACAATTCTAATAATCAGATCTGACGCATTTATACGCACTTAAGAAATGCGATAATCGGAAACCCTGGTCTAGACGCTTCAGTCCATTATCAGATTTCTTTTGGAGTACATATTGGCATTAGACTCAAACTTCTTGCTATTGTTACGTCCACTCATATTGGACTACGTCACTTCTGTTTTCTGCGATTTAATTGTTTTTCCCCATGTGCAGACGTAAAACAATGAAATAAATCAGATTAGCCTGTATACATGCATGAAAACCCAGGTGTGCCAAATTGACTTAATATAATCAGATTACTGCTGTTATCTGATAAAACAGATTAGATTATACTCTTTACATGATCACTATTAATAATAATAATAATAATAATCTCCAGAAATCAGATAAGGATCTGAGTATTAGTGTGGATGTACATGGGTCAGCGTTCTTGAGCTCCAGGTAATTTTAGTGGAAACTTGCCAAGGTTTTTCAAAGTTCCTGGTAAAGTAAAAGTTCCTGCGATGGAAAAGGGGCTTCAGTGTTCGATTCTTACACTCAGAGCTGCACTGGCAAAACTTCTCGCAGAAGTTCTGGGCGGTGACACAAGGGCAGGAGGAGTCACATGGCTGCCGTGGGTGGTCACATGGCTGGTAATTATAGACATGATTGGACGAGCCATCTGTAAGAAATAAGTAATGTTCTGTTAATTGACCAGGTCAGCGAGAGCTCATAGACACTATTTAACTCCAGTCTATATACTCAAACGATTCAGCTTCTTTAATGCAGTAAAAGTGAAAAAGTGGGAGTGAAAATTGACAAAATAATTTCAAAAATTATACTGAATCCTCAGCTCTTCTTGTAGGGTCTGTATCCAGAAAAACATCACCTCAACAAAAACGAAAGGATGCTCACAGACCTCGGCTTAATGCCAAAAAGCGATTAACTCACAGACTAGTTTAGTGCCATTTCCTTATTTTTTGACCTCTGACCTTTCTTTAGCTGGATCTTCCTGCAGTGAGTGGCCCACAGTCGGTGTTTCCTCTTCTTCTTTCTGGGCGGCGTGTCCTCATCTTCAGTCGGAGCACGAGCGATGATGCTCGACTCTTTGACTCTGAACTCATAAACCTGCAGTGTCACAGTCAGGGAGGACGTTTAGACCATCTGTTCACTCATCTCTGTAGAATTGATACTTAGAAGGCAGAGTCCATAAGCAAACAGTCACTGAGCCTGTTTACAGTCACACCAAGACTCTGATCATTATCTGATTTATGGAGTTTTCAGATTTATGGAGTTTTCAGATTATTAGTGATCATATAAACAGTATGAATCTGATTATGAGAAATCAGATTAACACACCTGGATTTGTCCCAAATACTCTGATGTCTTTATGCATGTATACAGGTTAATCTGAATTATTTTTAAGTTCTGTACCTGTCTGCAGGTTTTGGTGCCAATTAGTCGTGCGATGGCGCAGTAGTTGTCATAATACGTCCCGATGAGAACCCTGAAGAGCGATGCTTCGGCGCCGCTCCACTCCACCGCCTCGGCCTCGCCGCTCAGCTTCATCTTCACCGGAGTCTGGCACCTCGAGTTTCCCTCTGCACAAAAACACAGATGTGTATCATACTTGTACAATGCAGCTTCTTTACTGCAGTAAAAGGGAAAAAGTACAAACTCTGAAATTCTTCAAAGAGTTGAAGATATTCTTTACTGATCACCTAAGGGGGAAATTCAAATGTAGAGCAGCACAAGACGATGAACATCAAATACACTAGAAAAATAAAGAGAAGATAAGAGCAGGTAAGTGATTAAATGACATAAATAGTAGGGGTGTAACGGTGCACTTGTTTGCTCCAAACTGTTTCGGTCCGGGGCCATCGATACAATGTGAAGGTGTTGCTCACTTTATTCTGGTGGGGTGGGGACATGATGGTTTTGACCGGGTCATATGTAAAGTGTCATGAGAACTTCTGTTATGATTTGGCGCTATATGAATAAAATTTCATTGATTGATTTTCTGACAGAGGTCTGGGATGTAAAACAATAATGTAAATAATAATTTTCTACTACAATTAACCATGTATATTGGAAATATTGATGTTCATAAACTATATGGACATAAATATTGGGACACATGTCTACAGCTGTAAGACGTCCTGTTCATGATCATTTCTGATAAAAACATCAATATTTCCTTAAAGTTTAATGGGAGATTTTCTTCCTCAGTGAGATGGGAAGAAAGTAGATTGTTTGTTGTGGATGAAAAATATTTTAGAAATTTAAAGGTAGAACATTTAAAATCATAGTCATGGATAAAAAAAAAAAACCTAAATCAATGTTGAGAGAAATCAAGTAAAAACCATCTCATCAACCATCCCAAACCATCTTTTTTGCAGCGCTGTACCTGAGCTGCTCGTGTTCTCGTCCTTCTTATCCTCGTCATCCTTGTCGTTTTCCCGGTCGTCTTCTTTGCTGCCCTCGCGGTCACTGTCTGTGTCTTTGGTTTCCGAGGAGACAGTGGGGGTACTGGGCCGGCTGTTGCTGTTGGGCAGTCGTCCCCGGCGACGCCCCACTGTGCGTTTGGAGGGCGTCTTGGCCCGCTCGGCAACCACGCCGGCAGGATACTCTCTCACCATCCCGTCCTGACCAATGACAAAAGATTTAGTTTTACGATTATAAAGCTCGTCAACTCATGCAGATTTATTTTACAGAAGGCTTTTTATTTACAGACTCTGGAATCATCTGAACGTTCCTCACCTGCACCAGGTACATGTAGCAGTCAATGCCACAGGGTTTACTGTCCACCAGGTTCTCCAGGTTCTTCCTCTTATACGTGTTCGGAGTAGCGTGGAAAGCTAAAGGACACGTGAACATAGCAACAGCAATAGATGAAAAAATAATAAATGATAAAATACACCCCAAGCTGTTTGTTGTTACACATCATTTCATCCCATTTTATACTTTTTTATCCCTTTAAGGACTACCATTAGAACAGGCCAGATTTCTTTAAGTTGTTTTTTGCAATAAGTGTCAGAAAATGCCAATTCTTTTGCACCTTCTTTTCAGGAAGAACTTAACTTTCAATATCTCACCATTATTTATCATTACTAAATGCTTGAAACAGTGTGTTATAAGAAAAAAATTGACAGACTTGCATTTTTCATCATATTCATTAAGACTGTGAATGCAAAACTCAATGTTCATAATGAAATTTTGAGATTACCGAAATAAACTTTCAACTATTTTCTATGTGCTCAAACATTTTAGTTTGTTTAGATCATTCTGTGTCGATGTTCCTCTTATTTTTAGTTCTATCTAGTCATTTTGATCCTGTGTGATAGTCTGTGTTCACTTTGTCTAGTAGACAGAGCCCCTCATTACACTGACAAAAACATCCACCATCTGATTCTTTTACAGACATTGCATCTCTTTCTGCTCTGGATAGCTCTGCATATAGATTTACATATACAGAAATATACATGTATTTATATAATATTTACAGCTAAAATACAACTATCAATGAACTATACAAAACCAAAAATGCAGATAAAAACTGTGAAAAATAGGCAGAAAAAATAGCAAACCTCAATAAAAACACAGAAAAACCCACTAGTAGAACACTCCAAAACAGCACTACCACTATTACATAGCGCTGCAACAATGAATCGATTAAATGGATCCTAATTGATTCTGAAAAGGACATAGGCTAGGAGTTGTGGAAATTTTGTGTAAGCTCCAGAGTAAAAGACAGGCATAGAAGCCAGACATCCAAAGTTAAGTTTCATTTGTGGTTTCACGCCAGTCATGATAATTGTGGCATTTATGGAATGCAACCCTGAATATACCCCCCTCCCCTTCTTTTGTGTTTATCTGCTGAATCAATTAGTAATTAAAATAATATGCATATCAATCAATTATTAAAATCGTTAGTTGCAGCCCTATTATGATATACAATTATTTACAAGAATTCACCCAAAAAAAAAAAAAAAAAACCAAAACGGTAACACCTTGCTGAAATGCTGCTAAAAGTAATAAGTGTCTCTCATTGACTGCACTCTGCTACTTTCTGCTCTGCCCCTTTTCCACCCCTACCCCCACAAGCAATGCAGTATAGGTCAATCAAAAGCTCTGAACCTCAGCTTTCAGATGTCATTTGAATTTTCTCAATAGCCCAAATGGTTCAGGAGTTACAGTCATCTGAATGACGGTGAATGCAAAATGTGGCACTGGAGACACAATGGTCTCAAAAGGGTTAAATGAACTTTCTTCTCTGTTCATTAGTGTCTCCGTGCAGATGCCTGGTGTGGGTTTGTACTAACGGTGGAGGAAGCAGTCGTATTTGAAGCAGCGTCTGCAGAACAGCGTATGGAAGGAGTGCAGGCTCTGTTCGCGCTGCACTGAGCGGGCGTTCGGCCCATCGATGTTGGGCGTACATTCAGGAGGCAGCGCTCCTGGAAGCTGCTGCTCCGTCAGCTCTTTGTACCTGAAACGAACACAAAGCAGAGGCGTTTACACTCCGACAAACCCTTCCTGCTGATATTCCACCATAAAACCACACAATTTGAACACCACAACAGTTTTTGCACGCCTATTTATGTACATTTCTTTAATTATTGTGTTAATATATTGTCGAGTACATATTGTACAATTTGCGGTTCTAAGTGTGTATGTATTTTTTTTCAGAGCTAAATGTAGGTTTGTATATTTAGAGCTTTAAATATATACTTTTTTCCCCTCTTTTTGTTGTATTGATCATTTCTGTCTTGCTACTCCTACATGTTTCTACAAGTTTAATTTATGACATTTTAAGACTCCTAGGGGCTGAATTTAATGCCCATTTCACGGCCATACTGGCAAAAAATCTGTGACTCCTAGAATTTAGGAAAATATATATATTTACTCCAACGCCTTGATTCCCACTGTTCCACATCATTTCTCACCGGGAGCTGCAAAGATATCGATAACTGGTTCCTAATTTCAATATAAATTGTCAGGTTGGAATGAGTGGAACTGAGTCAACTAACGTTCCTTTTTTTGCATGTTGGACCTTTAAACACAACACAGTGACCAAGTTTATGGCAACATCACTTAAGACCGACCACATCAAATTTAATACCTTTTAAAGACTTTTTAAAGGTATTAAATGCAGATTTGTAAATTCAAGACTCTTTAAGACCCACAGGAACCCTGTACTCATTTGCACATATATTGCTTTCTGCTGTACATACTGGTTTTACATTTCTTTTTATATATAGTGTTCATATTCTTATACACAGTGCGTACACATTTTTCAAGATCAAATTCAAGTTCTTTTCAAGCACTTTTAAGGGTCATTTTCACATTTTTCCAGCACAGCACCTTATCACTGGGGTCAAATCCATATATACAGGAAAACGCAAACTTGTGATTATTTTTTTGTCACTTTATCACAATGATGTACATTATATTACGCTATAAACATCTAGAATTATGTTTCATAACAGCAAAAAGTTTAGAAATGAAAGGAAAACACACAGTTTTATCTCAAAAAAAGGGAAGCCACTTGGCATTCTTCAGACACACTCACACCAAGACAAAGATTAAGGTAAAAATTTATCTGGATTCTATCCGAGAACTCCTGATAATTTTCTTTTCTAACAAAGTGTTATTTTTCAAGAGTTCATGTTGTTTTGTTGCAGTGAGAAACGAAAAAGGCCACTCACTTCTCTTTGAGCTCTTCGGTGGAGCCTTTGTCGGGGAACATGGAGGAAATGGCTTCAAAAATCTTGTCCGAGGGGAACTTTCTGGTGCCGTCGTTATTGGTTCGACCTGGTGACGAACAGACCAAAGAGTTAAGGATGAAATCATCTGGTCAAGTTCGGCTCAAAACAAATGATCAGGAACAGTTTAGGCTTGAGGTGGAACAAACAGCTACACAATACTTTAGAGCAGGGGTGTCAAACATACGGCCCGCAGGCCAAAACCAGCCCGCCAGAGGATCCAATCTGGCCCATGGGATGAATTTGTGATTTATTGTTTAAATAATGTCTCCGCTACAATATTCACCCTTTTTAACCTACATCACAGACACAACAATAGTAAATAGTGAGTCAGCAAATCAACAACCCAGAGGTTAAACTGGAACCACAATGGAGTAAATCTGTACACATGGTACTTTGTGTCTGTGCTACTTTCAATCCAGGGCAGGATTGGAGTCAGAACACCCGGTCCAGTTCTAGTCCACCTGGTCCGTTTACATGCAGGAGTAGATCCACTTTAATCGCATTATTCAACCACATTTTCAGAACATTTTAAAAAGCTGAAATAAGCAGGTATCTCTGAATAGGTTTTTAATGAAACAACCTGCAAGTGCAGACACTGGCGAAAGTGAGACCAGAAGGAAAAAACTTAAGTGAAGAGAGACAGAAATTCAACTACCTGACCTCCTCCTCCTCCAGAGATCTTTTCATCTTAAGCCTCAAAGACCCAAACAGCCACTGGCAACCAATAGCATCTACAGATTCAGAATGTTTAACTCTTGATCCACTAATCCTATCAATACATGTAAAAATTGGTGTAAAATACAATTCTTCTTCTTTTCACGGTCATCAGATATGACCCATTCACCAGTAAAACCCATGGAGTTGGATCAGTGACAGTGGATGGACACTGGGTTTATGTTCAGTTAATGACATTTTTGCAGAAATAATCACTTTTTCTTCAGTTTTCTCTGTTTTGATATAATAACCACTGAATTTACTCTGAGTTTTCCATAGAAACTATTTTTAATAACTATCCACCTTTTAATTTCAAAACCATATATTTGGGATACATTTCTCCACAGGTCAAAACCATAAATAGATATTTATTCAGCATATTATTAGCTGCAGAAAAAAAGCAATAACTAAACAATAGATGACACAAGAACAACCAACAATAATTGGATAGACATAACCATATTATATATAGGAAAATACATAATTTAGTGAAAAATGCAAAATATAGAGCATAAAATTGTAATAAATAGTGATTAATTGCTTAAGAAAGGTTAAATAGAGAGTAAAATTCACTTGGGAACTGACACAAAAGAATTACTGGGTTTTTATGGGTTAAAGGTAAATAAGTTAATCAAACCAGTTTATTTTTCAATAATTATTATTTTTTTACTAAATGCACTTTTTCTGTTTTAAAAGCCCTTAAAAAAGGATTTTTGGGTGGTTTTTGGATTAATTATAATTAAATTCAAATGAATGGGGAAAACGGATTTGTAAAACGAGTATATCGCAAAATGAGGACCGTCACGGAATGAATTAGACTAATACTTCTTATTCTGGTTCCACTGTACTTTTACAGTCCAGTTCCAGTCAAGACTAATAATAATAATAATTTGTTTTTTTTAATTCCAGAGAGCTGGACTTACTGTCGTTGTTGATGAGGCCGTCCTTTCGGGCGTCCTCCGGGTGCTCTTTGCCGTCACACAAGTCCATCTTATCCACCTTGAAGTCCTGTTCTTCCTCCTCCTCATCGTCCTCGTTGTCGCTGTACTGCGACAGAGCGCTGACCAACTCCACAAAGATTTCATCATTAATGAAACCACACTCTGTGAAAACAAACAACACCAAGCGTGCTGAGCTTCAGAGCAGCCAGAAAAGACTGAAGAGTGTCAGTCTTTATTCTTATGACATTTCCAGTATGAGTTTCCGTTCAGTGCTGCTTAAGTATGTGGTATTTACCGGCTCAGATCAGATGACTTACCTCTATCTCCATGGACTTTGCCGTCGTAGTTCTTGATGAGTTCCTCTATGAAGGTGCCGTCCTGGTCCAGGATCTCGTCTCCCATGTAGGGGATGTTGTGAAGCACCGTCTCATCCTCCACCTGATTCCAAAAGCAGAGGATGGGGAGACAAGCCAGGGGGAAAACAAGTCACATGACTGGAAAAGTAGGACCAATGTCCCTGTATCTCACCAGTTTGTTCTACCAAGAATCAATACCCAGTTGAATGTGTGAGGTTCTCAGGTTCTGTTCTATGTTCCAGTCCTGTGGTCTGGATGCAGATCAATCTAATTATAGAAGTAGGCGGGACTTTCACTGGAGGAGAACTCAACTAATTCAGTCCAAGTCCATATATGACTTCTGTCAGTGATCAATAGTAACTGTATTGATATCTTTAACTATTGACACATTATAAACCATCAAAATATGGACCATTAGAAGTAAAGGCATATTTATAATACTTCAAAGACTTGCAAACAAACTTTGTAGACATTCTCCCAAGATGCATAAACAATTTGAAAAGAATCCGATCAGTAGTTTCGGAGAAGACAGTTGAAATCTAGACAAGAGTGACCTTGAGTTTGACCCTTTAAGTTCACTCAAGGTCAAAGGTCATGGACCCAAATGAAAGTCTATGTATGACTCCTCTGAGTGATCAATAGTAACTATACTGATATCTGTAACCATTTACACGTTATAAACCATTAAAATGTGGACCATTATAAGTACAAGCACATTTTTAATATTTAAAAAATTTGTCAAAAATCTAAACTTCTCAAAACTGCAAACAAACTTTGTAGACGATGTTCCAAGGAAACTACATATAAAATATGAAATTAACCAGTATTTCACCGGACACAGCACCTTCATAATAGTTCACGGCCCTTCGGCTACTGTGACACCAGGTTTATCTGTGGTATCTTTTACGCACCATGAAGTTCTGCTGCAGCGGAGACCAGGAGTACATGACGGGGACGGAGGCCACAGCGTTGAGGGTCTTCAGGGGGATGACCTGCCGGGGGAACTCTGAGAACCCGCTGTCCACTGTGCACTAAAACAAACAGCAGAGTGCATTTTGACTGTTTCTAAAGCTGTGATGGTTCTGGTTTTATAGGCTGGTATTAAAGACAAACAGCCCAGCTTTACTGTTAAACAGACACTTTTGTCCATGACAGTGGACTTAACGTGATCTGAATCCTCTACCTCTCGGGTCCCTCGCAGGGAGCTGACAGACGTCATGATGTGGACGGGCTGGATCCGCCTGGTCTTCCACTCCTGGTTCAGAATGTCAGTCCGCTCCATGATCTTCTGGCGGTTTGTGTTGAACATGCTCTACAAGAGAACGAGGACCGGAAGAACTTAGAACAAAAACAACTCCGATTCTCATCAAATGATCATACTTTTACCTCCATCTGGATAAAGCAGCCCAAGTTAAAGTGAACCTGTACTGGTCATGATTACCACATTTACTGTGCTTTGTGTATTCCCTTGTGCAATGTTTGTTTTCCTGCTGTTGGTAACTTAGTTCTCTCACTGCTGCTTATTATAATCATTTTTATTATTATTACTAATTTCATACTTATATCGCTTGTGTATTGTTGTTATGACTACTATTACCACTTTGTTATAACTTCAGTCAGTTGATGATGAAATAACATATAGTATAGTTTATATACATATATAGTGCATACATGTACGTCTTGTGAATACTATAACATAATAAGCTACATATTATTTGTATTATTAAACATTTACTACTTTTCCACTTGTCCACTACTACTTTTATTGAGAATAAGAGCGTGAGAGAGAGAGAGAGAGAGCGAGAGAGACAGAGAGAGAGAGCGAGAGAGACAGAGAGAGCGAGAGAGAAAATAAGATACCTATTATTACTACTACTTTGCCACTTGTTTCTGCTAATACTTTCCAATGTGAAATTACGTTTTTTTTTTAAGTTATGTAATTGTACTGCTTTTTCTTTTTCTTGTGGTACGTCTTGTGTATGCTCGGTGTTGTGCTGCTTTTGGAACCTTAATTTCCTGAGGGAATAAGGAAAAGAATCAGTAAAGTTCTATCTAATCTAATCCCTAATCTGTATTACTTATAATCAAGAGAGCACAAATTCAGTAAAAAAACCAAAACACCATAAATGCACCACACTGGACCTTATTATTATGTGAATTACAGGCAGGGGCTGAACTTTTGGGGAGCCACTGCCGACCGGAAGTGACATACCTCCAGGTGATGAGTGCGAGTAAACAAGAAACAGTCAGTGAGCAAGACTGAGTGGAAAGCATGTGTCCACGCTTCTTGTTTGCGCAGTCGTAAGCTTTGCACTCCGCCATTGTCCTAGAGACGCGACCCAGCACTGGCCGATGATACGTCACCTTAGACTGGTGTTTGCTGCACCGGGTCAGTGACCAGTCCATCACAGCCCAGGTAATCACACAATACAACCAGTCTAGGTCAGTACCAGTGCTGGAACAGCCCATGAAGGAGGACACATGTCTGACCATGAATGACTGCTGGGTAGTGACTTGGTACTCACATGTACTTGACAGTGGGATAAGATGTAAGTTACCTGATAGAACCGTGACTATTAAACGTGATCTTTTGCAATAGCGAACGAGGAAATCTCACTACAGGTACCCTTAAAAAGCTGCTCCAGTCTGCTACCATGAGCTCGTTTACATTCACATCAAAACTCTGATCATTTTATAAAAAACAAAGCACGAGTTAATTATGTATATTTCAATCATTTTAGTGGTACTTTAGTAGTACATGTAAATCTAATATTTTATCCTGTAGTCTACATTTTTCAGTATTTTGTGTATTATTTTTAAACAGTCTTTTTTTGTGTGTTTTTACTGCTAAACAGAACAGAGCAGCTAAAGAGATTTTCAATGTTCCTGTGGCAATAAAGATCTAATCTATTCTCCGATTTCTGGAGTTATCAGATTATTCAAGTGATCATGTAAACAGCAGTAATCTGATGATGAGAAATCAGATTAACACGCCTGGAATCTGATTTCTCACCAATTTGCTCCTATCTTCATGCATGAATACATGTTAATCTGATTTTTTTAAAACTTTTTTTATATCTGCATGTGTGTACATTGAAAATAAAAGTGATGTAGTCAAACATGAGCTGAAGACAATAACAGGAATTTTGATCCTACCGTTGCTATGTATGTACGTACTCCGAAAGAAATCCAACAATGGAATGAAACGTCTAAACCAGCGTTTTTTTTATTATTGTATTTAACACGTAAATGCATCAGATTTGATAAGCACATTTATCTGATTACTCCCAGTTATGTAAACAGGCTCAGTGTTCTTCAGCTGCTCTGTAAAAGATTGATGTGAATATTTGTTAAATGTGAAGGTCTGAGGAGGAGAACAAACCTTGACCTCATCGGCCCGTCTGAAGCGTTTGAGCTGCCGAAGCCTCATGTACTCCGACTTCACCCTCCTCTTCCAGCAGGCGGGACCCTTCTCTGAACGCTTCCCAGTCAGCACCATGATCAACCTGCAAATAAAGGACAAACACGATGACACAGGACGCCTTAGGGCCAGGAATCCAAACCCGAGTCTGAACACGGACACATAAGGAATCTGTGAGGACACTGTATGATGTATCTCAGTGGTCCAAAGAAACTATGTGAACAAGAATCTACAAAAAAAGAACCACTGTCCCTGTATGTCATCGTCACGTTCTATCAAGAATCAATACCAAGTTCAATTTGTGAGGTTGTCAGGTTATAAATGACTTCCTATATCTGCTCAACAGTAACTACGATGATAGCTGTAACCATTTACATGTTATAAACTGGCAAAATAAGGCCCATTTTAAGTAAAGGCACATTTTTGACACCTAAAATTTGTCGTAAATTTTTAAATCAAAATTTGTTAAAACTGTGGACAAACTTTGTAGACATTGTCCCAAGGAAGATTCATAAAAACCTGAAATGAATCCAATCAGTAGTTTCAGAGAAGAAGACTCAAGGTCAAAGGTCATGGATCCAAATTAAAGTCCATATACGAGTTCCATCAGTGCTCAATAGTAACTATATTGTTATCTCTAACAACTTCCATGTTATAAACCATCAAAACATGGATCATCATACGTAAAGGCACATTTGTAATATTTCAAAGATTCGTCAAAAATTCGCAAAACTAAATTTCTCAAAACTGTGAACAAACTTTGTAGACATTGTGCAAAGGAAGATACAAATACAATTTGAAATGAATCTGACCAGTAGTTTCATCAGAGACAATGTCTGAAGAAATTGCTTAATGAAGACGACGTTGTATAATTCATAAGAGCTCATGGCTAGTGACATAAAAAGACTATCAAGAGGACACAGGTCATTGACTTGTTGGCCAAGGTCTTTCCAGTAAATCATGGTTGAAGTCTCTGAATCTGGGGTCACCGGGATTAAACCCTCAGTTGAAAACTGGGAAAATGTGGATGATGCAAACTGTACAAAACAGCCAAACATTTCTCTCCTCTTTACAGTCAGTTCCTCTTCTGAAATTCTGCTCATTGAGGACAACCCCTCATAAATAGTGGAAACGACACTAACAGGGTAGGCTGCAGGAGAGCAACAGGAAGGTATAATTCATAGATATTCAAAACACAGAAAATAACCCTTTCCACTTACTGTTAGAACATTGTGCAATTTGATTCAGTCAATTGCATAAATGTACTTCTAATGTTAACATGTATATAGCCTATAGAGTTTTATTTAGAACTACTGTTTTTGTTTGGGGTTTTTTACACTTTCTCAGGGGTGTCAAACATACGGCCCGTGGGCCAAAATCAGCCCACCAAAGGTTCAAATCACCCCGCAGGATGAATCTGCAAAGAGTAAATATTACACTGAACATATTAACAGTCGGAGGTGTTGAGATCATATTGGTCTGTACGTGACCCCTGAAATAAATGGAATTCAAGTAAAATAATAGCTTATAAATAATGACAAATCCACATTTTCTTCTTGGTTGAATGTGGAAAAAAATATGATATGAAAATATTTACATTTACAACCACTCTTTAATGATAAAATGTGAATAACCTGAACAAATATGAACAACCTGTAATGTCTACAGAAGGTTAAGACAATTTTAACAATATTCTTCCTGTTACTAAATGTTTTGTGCCTTTGTAGATCTGATCTGTAATGCACATGTAGAAATAAGTTGAGGGATAATATTGCTAAAGTTGTGCTTATTTTTCTTAAGATTAGTTTTTCAGGTTATTTGCATCTTTTTTGTGAAAGGAGCTTGTACATGTAAATAATTTTATGGGTTTTTTTTTTGGGGGGGGGGGTTTGCATTAAAACATTTGTCATTATTTACAGACAATTAAGTTATTATTTTACTGGTCCAGCCCACCTGAGATCAAATTGGGCTGTAAGTGGTCCTGAAAGAAAAGGACTTTGACACCTCTGTACTACCTTATGATGTATATTTTCTTGTACTTTATCCTGTTGCTGCCTTGACCAGTGAATTTTAACTGTTGTGGGATTAATAAAGTTTCATCTAATCTAACAAAAACCACCCTATACAAACTTATAATGTATACGTGTGACAGATTTCTCTTTCTGTGTGCGTCAAATACAGAACATTCTTTTTATTCTTCATCTTAATGTTAAGTGTTAAACAGGTGCTGGGATTCCCCCAACATCCTGTGTTCACTGGTGAAAAACAGTCAAACAGAAAAGTGCTTGCTCTACTTCTGTAAAGTCCAACAGTTGCCTGTCTAAATGTAGACTCCATCTGCTGCCCCGGGAGTCGGCGTTGAGATTACCAAAGCGGGCCATACGACCGAATCTCACACTTTACATCAGACCTGTCAGACGGCTGTCATGGAAACACGCCGTCGGTCGCAGAGTGTACGCCATTTGTCAGTCTGAAAGAGACAACGGCGGAGGAGGAGCAGGAGGCTGTGATACGACAGGTTTAATCTTCAAACCACAGAGTGAAAGTATGAAAGACAGGAATACAGGCACTGAGAGAGTCAGTGGAATCAAAGCCATTACAATTATTACAACTGTGGTTTCTAACCCTAACCTCAAACACTGGACTTGACTTTAGGAATACTTATAATTATGAGGAATAAAGAGAAGACGGAGGCTTTTTTAAGTATTCTCCAAAACTCTATGAGAGCTTCCTCCTTTGGTCCATAAGCTAATGAAGGGAAACATTTAGAGCCAATTCAGCTGAAAATCTGTGAGTGAGCAACACTGACAAAGTGAAGCTTCTATACACAAAAAAAAAACATATCCAAGTAACTTTTAATGATATTTTAACAAGACAAACATTTTGGATAAAATCTACAACTCTAGTAATTAATCATTTCATTGATTCTTGATTGCTTGTTAGTTCTTATGGAAGTTAATTGTTAAGACAAAATGACTCCCTGAACCTCTTTTACAGTAGTTTCTTCTTGTTATATCTTTTTTCTGCGTTGTACTTCTGCATTATTGTCTTATGTTGTTTTCAATTTGCTGTCTCTTATGCTGCTTTCCTCATTTTACATCACTTTTGTTGTTTTTAGTCTAAATGTGTAATTTCCTGCATCTTTCATGGTGTTTTTATCTTGCTGTGTCTTTTTCGCTGGTCTCAGCTTGTAGATCTTTATCTCCATTTCCATCCTGATGTGTTTTAGATATAATTTTCATCTTATTGCATCATATTCCTTTTTTTTTTTTTACTTCCACTCAACTCTTTTATCTTGGTGTACCTTTTACAGTTTTCGTTATCATTATTTTACCCTGGTTTGTTCTTGTTACATCTACTTGTTTTACATCGTCTACCTTGTTTCCATTGTTTTTGTGTTGATGGATCCTGGTTCTCTATCCTCTGTATTTAACATTTCCTTATTCACTTGATGGGTTCTTCGTCTTGTGGAAGGTAATGTACATGACAACTGTGTTTGTCTTCCTGTGTCTTTTACATTGGTTTCATCTCATTCTAGCCTGTAGATTTATGTAACATCACAGTTTATAATCCTTGTGGAAACAGAGGACATGTAAATAATAATACAACACTTTAAAAAACTGAACTCTCAGTGCCTGCGATGCGTGTACGTGATGAAGACGAGCTAACTTCCTGTCTTTAAGACACTAATTATGGATATGTGACTTATTTGAGAGACAATACCAGAAAATCATAGTTACAGAAAGGAGACTGTATGACAGGAACGACCCTAAAGAGTTTCCTTCAGAAGAAAAGTAGGATCAAAAAGTTTCACCTTTCACCTTTCAGACCAGACCACACAACCTGACACCCCGGCGAGTTAGCTAACAGTTAACAAAAGAACAGACCGGGGCCGTTTAAGACGTCTGAAACCCCTAAAAAACGGAGACCCCGAGGCTGACACCTGGTCCTACCTGTGCAGGAGGCTGTGCCCTCATCCAACGGAGTGACTGGGGACCAATACGACAAACACCGGCGAAGTCTTTCGTCCTTTGTGTTTGGGATTAGCCGCTCCGTGCTCCGGCTAGCTGTAGCGTTAGCTCGGCGGCTAGCTAGCAGTTTCCTCAAGAGGAGGGACCGGCTTTATGCGGCGATACAAGACGAAACGGCCACTTTCTCCGCTCAGACCCGGCGTCGGCTCAAAAGGCGCGGCGTTTACGGAGAAGAATCACTCGTTCGGGTTTACGGTGTCTACAAACGACGGGTCCGATTTCAGTGTTTCGGTTCTAACTGCTCTGCGCTTCACACTCACCGCCCACTACGGCACCAGCACATTCAAGAGGCGCCAAACGTTTGGGCCAATCACAGCAGCTGATGGTAGCGTCGCTGAGTGTGATGCCCTCTGATTGGCCGAACTGCGTCACCGCTTCGGCCAATGAGAGTGGTAGCTGCGCGGGGGGCCCTGCAACGGGGACATGTGGACAGGTTCTCTTTGTTCTCCCAAATGTCAATAGAAAATAAAAATAAAAACACAACAGAACCCCGGGATCCACCGACATGTCCACGAACTAATCAGACACGAGGGTCCGGGACGCGTGTCCGCTGTCATGTCAGCATCTTTAAAAGAATTATTACCGGGAATTAAGTCACAAATCTATTTGTACTCTCCTCCAAAGCAGAGGTGACAAGTAATGAAGTCCACTTACTTTGTTACTGCACTTCAATAGAGTTTTCAAGTGTCTCTGCTTCACCTGAGTGTTTATTTTCTGACATTATTTTCCCGTTACCATCTTCATTTTTAGTAAAACATCTCATCTTTCCACTTGAAATATTGTAAAAACAGATGAATTCTCCATCTTTATGTATCTTCCCAACATCAGGGCCATTTACAACTAAAACACATGGACGAAAATGACAGAAAAGATATAGGACTATGATGTACAAGTCATAAGACAAGATCAAATAGATGGAGATCTAGTGACTTCATCATTTACCATCTGTCTGTCAGTGAGATGATATATCTGTATAGCTTTGGAAAACAGCTCTGATTATTACACCAGGTCACACATCATGTCATATTGTTTCATATTCTTATTCAGTCATGATACTGTTATTTTTGCAGTGTTGTTTAAGTTGTTGGTCTAAGGTGTTTTTTTTTTTAAAAAAAAAAAAAAAAAAAAAGCTGTCGTCACATATGTTTGAGTTTCCATGCGACAGGAATCACAGTTTCACCTCTGACCAGAACAAACCAAAAGCTGTGGAGTTTAGGACCCTGTGAATCACAGAGGCTCCATAATAAACCCTGTCACCTCGGCTGTGTCTCAATAAACAAACGCAGCCTCCTCCACCTGAGGCCTCAGTTGGTACAAATTATATTTATATCACAAGTAATGACCCTGGATGTGTTTTTGTTTGTCAAAGACACATTTCATCTCCTAAAATGCTGACAAAATAAAAAAGAATATGAAACTTCAACAGGAATGGAAACTCAGCGGATTTTGGGCAATTCGACAGCAATAATAAAACACTTGAATAAAAATTCATATATTAATATACACCAGCTTACACTTTAAAAAACAATTAAAAAAAGAAATACATGAGGAAAAATGAACAAACTAAACATTAAATTAATGCCACTAAGCATTAAAGCAACAATAAATGAGCATTAAATCAACAAAAATGAACAAAATACACATTAAATTAATGAAACTAAGTTGTAAATCAACACAAAATGAATTGTGAATAAAACATCAACACAGATCAGCATCAAAACGAACAAAATGTATTAAATGAGTAAATGAAGCTCATTAGAGGAAACAAAAGCACATCTGACCATCGAGGAGGTTTCTCTGAATCAATGAGACCCTGCACACTCAGCCAACGGGGGCAAGGGTCAGCAGGTTTATTAAGCCCCGCCCCCTCCACGACCACTGGCTGACTGCTCAACGCGTCCTCATGCTGCATTCAGGACCGACGGAAAAATACAACCATGACAAGCACAGAGCAAAATATCTGTAAATAATGACAAAAGTATTTATGTAGAATATGATTAAAATGAAGAAAATCACAATTTAAGTATTAAAAATAAGCATTACAATCAACAAAAGAATGAAATCTACAGAAATGAATGAATGTACGGTTGAATGAACAGAATAAGTCGTAAACCTTCAAACATGAGTGTTTAATGACAAAAAGAGCCAACATTTCAAAAATAAAAAATGTAAGTACTCAGCATTATATCAAAACAACATACATGTACATTTCAGATAATTTTTACATGTTTATTGCATACATAGTTAATTTTTAGTGCATTATAGTATTCTGTCATCATAATGATTTAAGTCATTAAAGCTTCAATTTCTTCAGTGTCTTAATATACAGATAAATAGATATACTGTATATTCACAGCAATATAAGATAAATTAGACTATACTGTCTGCATTTAATGTACAACAGGATAGAAAGTGAAAACATCAGGATGGTCTCATAAAAAGCAGATGGAGCCAAACAAACACATGAACCTGCTGCACTGACACAGATCCACAGTAGAAAAAAGTAAAAAAGAAAGTAAAAAAAAGACAAAGTATTTATCATAATTATATATATATATATATATATATATGTGTGTGTGTGTGTGTGTGTGTGTGTTTAATTATCCTGAGATTTTTCTGTTATTAGTGGTCACATGGAAATCAATATGTTCAATCAATACAAAATATAGAGATCTAAAAATACAGATAAAAGTATTATACAAACTACAGTATAATTACATAATCCAATAAATTGGGTCTGCAGCCACAAAGGTTTACTCAAAAGGCATACATCTTAAAGTTTTTGAAATAACTTTGTATTTTCTCCTCAGGCTGACTGAACCACCATTCGCTCCCTAGCTACTGTCAGCCATTGTTAGATCATTGGCTGATGATAGCTGCAGAAATCTTTAGAAAAATGGAAATATACTTAATTTAAAATTTCATATTTTATAACAAATTTAAAACAAACATAATACATTTAGATCCACTGACACTAAACTGTAGAAATCGCCATAAAGGGGCCTTTCACAGCTGTTAGCCACATATGTAAGTGTTCATCTTTGCTTGTTGCTAGGTAACGTTAGCCACTAACAGCTCGCTAATATTAGCTTTGCTCTGGGGTTCCCAAAGTAGGGTACGCATACACTCAGGGGTACTTGGAAGAAACCCAGGGGGTATTTGAATTTTTTTTTTTTTTTTTGAAAAATACATTCAATAAGTCATCATGTACTGAATACCTAATAAATGAGGATTGATGCCCGAATATAAAACACAATAAATACATTCATTTTATAGTTTCATTGTCAATCATCTTGTTTAAGCTTTGGTAACATTTGAAGAATATTTCTATTTTATATTATTCAAAATTAGTTTGAGTAATTCATTATTTTTTGTTGATGAAAGGTTCATTTATTAATTAATGACCAATTTGTTTTTCTTATCAATGAAAGAGGGCACTTTTCAGTTTATATTTTGCACAAAATTTAGATTACTTTTTTAAAAAACTTTTTTTTTTTTTTTTTTACATATTGCAGTTACATATATGTTGTTTGTTTACAAAGTTTTGAAAACATGAACAGACACCTTTGGCACAGGAACAACTTTGCCTAATTTTTTTCAATCAAACATGCTGAAGTGAGAGTTGGGGGTACTTGGCTAAGAAAGTAGATTTCAGGGGTACTCCACTGTAAAAAGTTTGACAACCACTGGCTTAGCTGATCTGACTGTTCACACAAAGTAGGTGAATCTAATTTACTCTCCACAAACACTGCCGCCCCCCCCCCCCCCCGGCGTCACATGACCGTTTGCCAGAACT
>JAPQRP010000015.1:28647453-28657772 GCA_037367295.1 Apogon hyalosoma | reverse complement strand
TATATAATATTAAAAAAAAAAAAAAAAAAAAAAAATATATATATATATATATATATATATATGTATATTTAAGTAGTGCAAATAACACAAGGAGTAGTGCAAATGACATGAAAGATAAATATTGTGGGATAAATAGTGTGAAAAATAAATAATATGAGATATTCTGATATGGGCAAACACATGTGGGGTCACCATGGAAACTGCGGACAAACCCACTTGGGACGCTTATATGCAGCCCAAATGTAAGCCTTCTGAGGCCCACATGGACATGCTGGCTGGTATATAGCCTAAATGTCATCTGAAATTAATGTTTATTTGCAACATAGTATAGCAAACTATTACATGATCAAAAACTAATTTTAGCAAAAAAAAAAAAAAAAAGTCTCCGTTTTAAATGTCAGGGTTCGCCAGAAATTTGTGATGTGAAAATGGCGTCACGAGCCAGAAAAGGTTGGGAACCACTGAGTTAGATTATAAGGGTCAAAAGTTGCATATACACGCATCAGGGGCCAATAGACTGAACATTTTTGTTACTCCATTATGAAAACCCCCCCAAAAAACCCAAACTCATGCTGCGTTCAGGGGATCCTCCTAAATCAGGGCTATGGGGGTTTTCCTAAATGGATGAAAGCCAGTGCTCGAGGTGACAAATCGCAGGTGACAGCTTGTCATCGTATGAAATTACATCAGACCCGCCCCGTATCGGATAAATGGTTGTGATTGGTCTGAGGCGTTGGAAATCACTTTGAACGGGAGCGGTGACAGAATGATTTGCCAGAGTAAATGAACATTTACTCTCAGGCAGATGTGCCCTTTTCCTAAGATATAAATCACCAAATATAAACGTAGAAATCCATCAAGCAGTAATTAAACATAACAAGTAAACTAAGCACTGAATGCATGTTTGTGATAGCGTGCAAAGTGTTACCCTAATAACAACAAATAAAATACTGATAAATGTGAGATTTTTATCACAGTGACATAAACATTGTACAGCGGTGTGCAAAAGTCGTTTTTTCAGGGTCCTTCTGAGCATGCATCTCTTATTCTCAGTCTCTTTATTTAAGATACAACAAGAAAATGTGAGAAATGTATGCACAGTATGAAAACACAAAACATATCAATATTTGGTGTGACCTCTATTTGGATTTAATACGATCTATTGGACTGTCTGGTGGTTTTATTAAATAATCTGGTCTCGTATTACTCCAAGCGTCATATAGAACGTTCCAGTTTTGTTTTTTTTGGTTTTTTTTTTACATTTGATCTGTCTTTTATTCTCTCTGTACATGTGTTTCTGTTTCGCTTTTATAATATAGTCGTATTTTTTTTTTAAATTTCCTTCTGCTTTTAATGTTGTTTATGTATTTCCTGTGTATTGAAGTAGTGTATGTATTGATATAAAGACTGGGTAATGCATGGGCGGTTATTAGGAGTTTGCTAAAACAATAAACTTAATGGTGTCCCAAGACTTTAGCGCAGTACTGTACATAATATCACCCCATTAAGACCCAAATATCCACCTGTGACCAAAAGCATCTACTGATGTAAAATGTTTAATGCCTGTTGATCCATTAATCCTATCAATACATATAAATAATTGGTGTAAAATGCAGTTTGTCATCTTTTCGTGGTCATCAGATGTGACCCATTTGGATGTTTCGAAGCTCCTGAATGAACTTTTCTTTTTTTTAATTAACCTTATTTAACCAGGAAAAAAAAAGCCTCATTAAGATCAAAACTTGCTTTTGCAGTTGTCTTGACTCGGACAGCAGTAGCAGAAGTTATGCAAAATAAAAATCACAGCCGTACGTCCGCACGAAAAATTTACATAAAACGCATAATGCAACTCAGTTCTAAAATCATACATAAATCACATAAATATAAAACACCCTCCGCAATTTAAAAGGTTCTAAAAGAGTACAGCAATGTTCTTGAATAGCATCTACATTGATTCGTCAGTAAAATCCACGTAGTGCGATATGGACGGAGACACTTGGTTTATGTTCAGTTCATATATTTTACTGAAAAAAAATCACTTTTTCGTACGTTTTCTCTGTTTCTGGTGTGATAACCCCCAAATGTGATCTCAGTATGATGATTAAAGTACACGATCAGTGAATTAAATACAGAAAAATACCAGATTTTCACTGACAAAAATGCAAAATAAAGAGGATAATATTATAATAAGTGATGATAAATCACTTAAGAAAGGTTAAATAGAGAGAACAGTTCATTTGAGAACTGCCATAAAAGTAGCCCTGGGTCTTTATGGGTTAAATAGCTCCAATAGGAAATGGTCCGGGTATCTTTTGATAATTGGATTTTCTTCTCAGAAACAAAACAAAAACTAGTGGTTAATTGATTTTCATTTTGAAACAGAAGAATTAAAATTGAATTTCAAGGCGTTTTTCTTTTTTAGTGTCAAAACAGATAAACCAAATTTAAAAAAAAAAACAAAAAAACAGATTGATTTTCGTTTTCTCTTTCTACTAACAAAAAATGAAAGTTACTACCTGACAGAAATAGAAAAACAGATCTGCTTTTTTTTTTTTTTCATTTTCTTAGACTGGATGTTGTCATTTTCAAGGAGAGAGCGCTAATGCCATCGAGGTCACAAAGATTCTTACAAACGACGGGTTTGTACAAAATCTGAACATCGTAGACGTGCTCCCTCCACAAATGTCTACGAACTCCAGATTCCATACGAACTGGAAGATTCACACAAACCCATCGTTCGTAAGAATCTTTGTGACCTCGATGGCATTAGCGCTCTCTCCTTGAAAATGACACCATCCGGTCTCAGAAAACTTAAAAAAAAAAAAAAACCTGGCATTTTTGGTCCGTTTTTTCCATTTCTGTCAGTTAATAACTTTGTTTTTTTATTAGAGAAAATGAAAATGCATTTGTTTTTTAAGAAAAATGCCTTGAAATTCTATTTTAAAGCAACAATCCATTCACCACTAGTTTTTCTTTTGTTTCTGAAAAGAAAATCCAATTATTAAAAGATACACAGACCGAGGCTGCTGACTTGTCCATTGTGTCTTAACTGTTTAAATAATTATTTAGTTTGATTAAGTAAATAGTCTCTGGACCGTTTAGTCGTTTCAGTTTCTAGTTAGGGTTGGATGTAGGTTTAATTTTTGTTGCACCGTTGGTTGAAAATGCTATTACTATTCTCCAAACCTATATGTATATAATAATAGTATATTTTAATGTTATTTACAAAGTGTTGGATTCATCCGTGGAGGCTCATTTCACCAATTACCTTCATAAAGGTTTAAGTTTAACCACTTCATCATCCTTGTAAAGAAATTCAATCTCTGCACTTCACCCATCCTAACACACACAGCACCTAGCATTAGAAATTAGCATTAGCAGAAGCACATATTAGGAACCTTCTTGCTGTTAGCCAGAAGTGCTAGCCACTATGCCACCATGCAGCCCATCCTTCATTAGTTTGCCAAAACACTTCGGTCTCGTCATGAATCTTTGGTCTGACCTGGGCTCAGCAGTGTTTAATGTCCAAAACTGTCCCTTAAATTTGGAGACATTAGTCAGATTTACCACCACCATCTTTATAAATAAGGATTCAAAGTGCTCTGCACCACGTTTCCACTGCATAGCATACGGGTCTGTAGTTTCCAGGCAAAGTTTCTACTTTAATAAAACCCAGATGCCCCAAGAAGTTAAAGAAACTAATTCTAAGAGTATTTACAAGGCATATTAGACCCACATCTCCCTCAAATGTTACAACATACACCAGAGAACTGTGGCGTCAGGAAAGTCGTCAAAGAAAAGTATAGAAAAACTGACTTTTCTTGGTTTTCGTACACTTCTGAGCACTTAACGTGTTGTTGTACACAGCAAACATGACAAAAAAAACATTCTACGCGGGTTAAGACAAATGCTAGGAGTAATTCACGACAACTCTTCGGAGCGTCAGTAGTAAGCAGCTAACATCTGTGCGACCGACAGACACACGGGGTTGGACGATGGCGTGCAGCGGTGTATGCTGGTGTGTCACATGTGGGGAAAGCACACGCCATCTGTTCTGGAAGAGATGATACCCAACATGGAGGGAGTGCCAATGTGTGTAGAAACGCACATACCGTATTTCCTCAAATAAAAAAAAAAGTCCATAACAAGATAGGGTTCTTAAAAAGGCAAGGGGCAAGCAAATACAGGCCGGTCCTCAACGACAAAAATAACCTCATAATACAACGTACAGCAAACACAATAGACACTTCTATGGAGAATTTAACCTCTGAGCGTCCAGCACGACAACCGGTCACACGTTAAATACAGAAAATAGGAGCTCTTCCCTCTCAAAAGGAGCCTAATATCATGCAACTTTAAGTTTCAGGTTCCCAAAAAAGGCAGGAGCTTATGAGGTTAATACATTCAGCAACATAATCCATCTACAGCTAATGTTGTTCTAGATCTCAGACACTGCAGGTGTGTGTGAATATTTCAGCTTCGGTGTTATTTGTAGAAACTGAGAAGTGCTGTTAAAAGCCCTGTTAAGCAGTGAATAGATGCTGTCAAATTCAACAGCAGAGGGCTTTTAGTTTGAAACTGGGCAGTGCTCGTACCGTCACATAAACACGACCATTTTGACTCATTAAAAAGAGGAAATCAGACGTAAAGGCCTCCCTCGAATAAAGCTCTGTTGCCGCTCTAGATCACTCATCAGGATAGTTATTGTTCGATCTGAGACACTGCAGGTGTGTGTGAATATTTCAGCTAAAGTGTAGAAACTGACAAAACGCCACAGAAATAAAACACAAAGGCCTCCTTCTGACACAGTCCTTCCTTTAAAAAAGATCTAGGTGTTTGAGGAAATACGGTATGTATTTGTTTCCGTGGCAGGAAAGCGACAAACTTGATTGGATGGCAGTTCGACTGAAATGCAATGATGATATGTTCGGAAGCCTGGAGTGTCTGGTAAGACCCCGCCCAGCGTCTGTCCACGCCGTCTCGGCCTTATATTGCTCAGTCCTCCGTATGGACGTGACAGATGCTAAAGTTCTGGTTCTAGCTGGTTGTTCAGGTCTCTGGGTTGGGCGTGGCCAGCAGAGGCACATTGTCCCGCCTCCTCCTGCCCAGCGGGGGGCGTCGGTACTGCTCGCCGTCAGCCAGCGTCTGCGGCAGCGGCTTCCTCTTGCTCTCGGGCAGCAGCAGGATGGACAGCACCGCCAGCAGGGCCAGAGACGAGTAGACCACGTGGTGCAGGAAGTAGCCGTAGTGGTTCCTCAGGTCCATGAGGGGCGAGCTGAGGCGGCCCACGCAGCCCAGGGCCAGCACCGCCCCCACGCCGCTGCCCCTGCGGACACACAACGCCCAGGGGTCAGCTGAGGTCACAGGCAACACACAACACCAAGAACGGAACTCGCATTGTTTCTCTTTTGCGTCTTTTACTACACTTTCCATTGAGTTGCATCCGTTCGGCTCATTTTCTTCTTGTTTTGCATAATTTTTGTGTCTTTTGTCATTTTTCGTTTTCCTCATTGCATCTTTTACACCATTTTTGTCTTATATGCATCTTGTCTTTTACATTGTTGTCGTCTTGCTACATATTTCGCCTCATTTTTATTTTTCCTGTTACCAATTTTGAGCCCCATGAAAGTTAAACGCTGTATGCCCTTTCATAAAGTTCAGTACCTAGTTGATCTGTCGGGGGTGGGGGGGTATGTGGGGGTGTGGTCCATACAGAACATTACTTACGCTATCATGCAAACGAAACTAACACTAAAGATGCTTTCAACGTCCGATTTCCCACTTCTATACTTCTATTCTACGGCGGAACTTACATGAAATTTTCCCAACTTCTAGCCTGTATCCGCTGGACCCCCTCCTCTCCTCTATGCCCCCCCCATCGGCACCATAGTACATTGTTACATTTTACATCTTGTGTCATTTCCACTGTCTTTCTTTTGCATCTTTTACATCATTTTTGTCATTGTTTTTCAACTTCACGTCATTGATGCCCACAGCACAGCGACATCACAAATATATGACGAATCTATAGAATATGGTGCATTAATACCAATATTGAACCCTGAACACGTACTCAAGTAAAATGAATCTAAAACGTCAGCTACAGGATCCATTTTACTCCAATATTTCACTGGATCTTTCATCCTTCATTTTCTAAAAACAGCAGAAGCCCATTTATTACATAATATATGCGAGTATCCCTAGTTAATAAGCACTTTGCAAAACATCAGAAAAGTCCTCGTCACTAATAGATACTGATGGAAATTCTGTCCTTCCACTGTCACAGTTTACTAAATCTTTCATGTTATGGCTCATTATTGCACCATTTGCTTCCCTACATTTACATCTGAACGTGTTTTTCTGCATAAATAATGATGAGGAAGGTGCTGTTTTGTTTTGTTTTTTTTTTGTTACCTGATGATGGTGGGCATGATCTCTGCAGTGAAGAGGATGCAGAGCGACGCCGTGGCCTGGGACGAGAAGAGGCCGAGCACCGAGAACACGGTGATGGCCGTCTCACTGAGGTCTAGACACAAAGAACAGCAGCTTGGTTGGATTACACCGCAGCCAAAGAAAAGCCTGTACCACTTCGATTCAGTCAAACACGCAGGGTTTTGACGAAAACTTTAACAACATAAGTGTCTTCACAACGTTAACAGCTTGTTGGTTCATTTTACTCTAACTTAATTCTGTTTAACTCATTATTTGAATGTTTATTCCATTATATTCCATAATAATATACATTATATAGACTAAATGTCTCTAAAATTAATGTTTATTTACAACATAGTACAGCAAACTATTACATGATCAAAAACAAATTAATTTTAGCAAAAAAAAAAAAAAAAAGTCTGGGGTTGCCGGAAATGTGTGACGTTAAAATGGGGTCACGGACCAAAAAAGGCTGAGAACCACTGGGTTAGAATTTTAAACTTAGTTGAGACAAACTTTTTTTTTTATCTAATAAATTGTGTCATATTCACTAACACAGACTAAATGATGCAGATGTAGAGGAAACATTTCCCCAAACGGACTAAAGCGTCCATGGTGACGCTGGAGGCCTGACTGCTGTGACTTTGCTGCCACTGCAGTGTCCTACATAAACTGTGAGGTCATTGCAAAGTTTCCGCCACGAGGGGGCGACTGAGACCGAGGCAACAAAGGCTGTGATGTCTGATTCTACATCACGCCATGGAAACTCAACACCGCCCAGGATGCATTTTTCCATGCGCAGAGTTTGCCGTCAGGTTTGGTTTTAATCTGCCTCCGACTGCATGAAGTGAACAGACGGTGGAAGTCAAGTCAACAAACATGTACCTTCATTCCTGGTGGGATTTAGTGGCATTAATCCACTATAAGCCCCACATATTAGAAGTTTAACAACAGGAGGGGATTTCTGTGGAGATGAAAGTCCCGTCGGCTCAGGTTATACTAATATTTAGCTATTACACAGAAACTAATCAACATGGAAACCAGTGAATAACTGCATTAAACATCCATGTGTCTATTAAATAATATGTGTAGTGCAGGGGTCACATTCAGCCCATAATGATCTCAAATGGGCCAGACCAGTAGAATAATAACAGTGAAAAATGTACATCTACAAAGTTTCCTTGAAAATGTAAATAATATGAGCAATTTTAAATTTATTAGAAAAATAAGTGCAACTTTAACAATATTCGGCCTCAGTTTGTCATTTACACACGTGCGTTAGAACTTACAGATCACAGTGGATCTACAGGCAGAATATTGGTAAAATTACACTTATTTTTCTTTACACGTTTCCGGTTGGTCATATTTGTTCAGGTTATTGACATTATTTTTTTGAAAGGACAGTTTGTAAATGTCAAACTTTTCATGTAATTTTTACTTGCATTCAAACTTTTTTTTTGTTTTGTTTTTACTTTGCACTGAAACAAAGAGCAAAATTTGAAGTTGCTATTATTTGCAGGTAATTCTGATGGTATTTTATTGATCCGAGTCACTTGAGATTAAATTGGTCCGTTGTGTGAAAGGATAGTTTGTCCAAATTTTCAGGTAATTTTTACTTCTTTTTTTTTCTTCCAACTAAAACAAAGATAAATTTGGAGTTTTCGTGATTCTGCTGTAGAAGTGCTGTGTTGTTGTCGTTTGGCTGTCACTGTGACCTTCGGTTTCCATCAAAGCCGGAACCTGCCATCTTTCTTTGATGTGTTCTGGGAAGCTGAGGGACACGACATCCCGCCGTCACTTACACTCCATGAGTCCCAGGAGGATCAAAGAAGCCAGCCCCGTCATCGTCATGGCGAGGAGCAGGATGCCACGGCGACCGCACCTGTCGACGGTCGCCCACAGCAACAGCCAGGCTCCGCCCCCCGCGCAGACGGACAGCAGGTAGGTCCAGTAGAAGCTGGGGGCGGTGCCTCTGACGTCGCCTCGGAAGGAGCTGTAACAGTGACTGATGCCGTGAGAGATGAATCTAAAGGGGGCGGAGACAACAAACAAAATGGGTTTTAAATAGAAAAAGGAAGAAAAAACGCACCCGGGACGGCGAGGAGAGGTGAATTCAACAACGCGTCACTGATGAAATATGAGGCGGCGGCAGCGGGAACGTGCTGACTTCAGAAGGTTTCCATGACTTACGAGGTGAAGCCGAGCACACACATGTTCTTCCAGATGTTCCTGCTGTGGAAAAGCTCTGGGAAGGACAGGTGGGGCCGCGAGGAGGGGGGCGACGGCTCCGAATCCAGCTCTGCAGAGACCACAACGGACAAAACAGGGGCTGGTGTTCAGTTCTGCAGCACAATCATGACCTGGTTTCTCAGAGAATCAATGGAAGACGCATGCACCGAACCACCATTTAATATGAGGGTCGGACACAAAGAACATAATGACAACTCTAAAGTTAAGCATCCAAATGTCATCAGAAATGTAACGAAATAAGCAGCAAATTCAACTCCATAATCAATAAAATGAACCAAATAAGTATAGAAATGAACAAAAACGGACAAAATAATCAATAAAATGAACCAAATAATCAATAACGTGCACTAAATAAGCATGAAAATTAACAAATATTGACTAAATTAATAAAATGAACTAAACAATCAATAAAATGAACAAAAATTGACAAAATAATTAATAAAATGAACTAAATAAACAAGAAAATGAACAAAAATTGACAGAACAATTAATAAAATGAACTAAATAATTAATAAAATTGACTAAATAAACATGAAAATGAACAAAAATTGACCAAATTAATAAAATTAACTAAACAATCAATAAAATGAACTAAATCTATAAAATGAACAAAAAAGGACAAAATAATTAATAAAATGAACTAAATAAACATGAAAATGAACAAAATTGACTAAATAATTACTAAAAATGAACTAAATTATCAATTAAACAAACTAAATAGACATGAAAATGAGCAAAAATTGACAAAATAATTAATAAAATGAAATAAATAATTAAATTAACAAAAATTGACAAAACAATGGAGGGAAGTCTGGGCATCCCTGCTTACACTGCTGCCTCTGCCCTGGATAAGTGTAAGAAAACGGATGGATGATAAAACAATTACTAACATTAAATAAATAATTAAATGAACTTAACATGAAAATTAATAAAAATTGACAAAATAATAACATGAACAAAATAGTCAAAAAACGAACAACATTCACACAAAACCTCTGGTCAACGTCCAGCTCTGTTTGATCCACGAACCTTTAATAAATCATGAATTATAATTGACCTTAGGACCAGAGAATGATGGGTTCTCCGGAAACACTCCGCAATAAGTGACTTAAATTATTCAGGCGCCATAAACCGAGCCTCGGTTCAACCTGGCACCGCCGCGCTAACGTAAACCGATCTGTTTGGAAATGACAGGACGCCAGCGCCGCCTTCGAAACGGATTCAGTTACAAACCTGTGAAACTCTCGTCATCGCGGATGTCCCGGTTGGAGTTTCTCCTCTCGTTGAAGGAGTTCATGTCTCCAGATCGTTCAGAGAGGAGGAGCCAGCGAGGAGACTCTGGGAAAACTCCAGGAATACTGCACCGGGAAAACACAACCAAAAATACATAAGAGAATGAAGAGTGAAAACACAACCAAAAATACAGTTAACACCGGGTAAACGGAGTAAAAAACGTAAGAGAATGAAGAGTGAAAACACAACCAAAAATACAGTTAACACCGGGTAAACGGAGTAAAAAACGTAAGCGAATGAAGAGTGAAAACACAACCAAAAATACAGTTAACACCGGGTAAACGGAGTAAAAAACGTAAGAGAATGAAGAGTGAAAACACAACCAAAAATACAGTTAACACCGG
>JAPQRP010000015.1:28566830-28577025 GCA_037367295.1 Apogon hyalosoma | reverse complement strand
TTTGATTCATTCCATGTTTTCTGTTCTGTCTGTTTTAGTCACATGATCCACACAGGAGTTAGGACTGGATTGAATAAACATTGTTTTTGATTACTTTTGATGGTCTAATTATTTTTCCCGTGACTGTAGGTGTTTTTCAAACTAACTGAATCAAGTTCTGCTTTTAGATGTTTTTAAGGAACATTGTAGATTAGACTTAGTACATATTAAATTATTGGTGGTGTTCTATATGTATGTTTTTAGTTTGGTGCTTTATTGTTTTAGCACCAAGTTTTCCTCTGTTTTATGTGTTTTTTTAAGTGTGGATGTATGACTGAAATTTCTATTTTTTTTTAAATTCTGTTGCTACTGAGATTTAAAAAAAAAAACAAAAAAAAAAAAAACCAAAGATCTTTAATCAACAAATTATTTTCCTAGTTAAATAAAAGCTATTATTATTGCTATTATTACAATTGATTTTTTTTTTTTTAATTAAAAATTGAACAAAAACGTCAACAAACTAAGGCATATCATCCAGCCCCCTGGGTCCTGGTCTGGCTCATGGAGATTTTACCAGTTTTAATTTCTGTAGAAGTTTTAAGGCCTGGATCTGAATTTGTCGACTCCCATAAGACAATGTGTGATGACTGGCTCTTTATGAATGAAAATGAACTGAAAGGTGGTCTGATGTTTGGTTATTTAGAGTTTACAGAATAGTTTACAGTAAAAACGTGAAATGGTCTTGTAGTTCTGGTCTATTAACAAAATGACAAATGAAAAAAGGCTCAACTCTTTTTCTAGTTCTGCTCAAACAAAATCCGTTATCTTCATCAGGTGTATAGTATGTGTATGACTGAACGATATATTAGGTTTAACACATTTAGTACCTTTATTATATTTTGAAGTGTTAGGTTTTTACTAAACTAGTGGCAGATAATGAACAGAAGAAAACTGTCCACAGCTGATATTTCTGACAATTAATCATCAGCCTGTTTCATTATCGTGACAGATCATATTAGGGGATTAATTAGCTTTTCCTGTTTCAAACAGAAATCCTTGTATTGGTTTTTATCTGTCGGCGATACCACAATTTGAGATTGGAGTCCATTTTCTTGGCTAAATATAAAATTCACAATAACTCATCACCTTAAAATGTGTATTTTTTCCACCTCAAAACATAAACTTCAACTGAGACAATAAATACAATAAATGTAATGTAACTGTGATGATGTTGCATGTTTTTAACAGTGCATTTCCACATAAAGGTCTTTAAGCTGCAGCCTTTTGGGATAAAACTGCATAGAATGGCACTAAGTTGATAACTGTGCAGCTCTATTGGACTACAGTTACTCCTCAGATCATTTTGTAAATGCAGCAAGTATCACAATTCACAAGAAAGGTTATTAGCTATCAAATCATTGCTATTTAAGGTTTTCATGTCAATAGTCTCCAAAATTAGCAGAAAAAAGAAAGAGTAGAATTTCTTGAGTTTCATCAGAGAATGAGAACAAAATGATCCTAAAAAGACAACAAAACTGTAATATAACATCGATATTTAAAATGTTATCACCCAGGCCTACAATAGTAGTGTTGTACAAGAATCTTAAAAGTCACAAGTTCCTCAAAATAATTCAGTCAATGTTATGAAAGGAAGGAGACATTCGGGAAGTCAGTTTGACTTTACCGGGAAACAAGACTTTAAAATAGAACTGACTGTACCTTTAATTACAGAGGAACGCCTTCTTCGACAGAGTTAATAAAGCTAATTTACACTCAGAACGGCGTCACCTTTTCTGTCCACGCAGACGTCCGACAGCTCAAACTAACTCTGCTAAACAGAGGGAGCCTTGGACCCGTCTTACCTTTATCTGCCTTCCTCTGAAAAGGGACTCGTCCAAAGCCATGGCTGTCCGGACAGACTCTTTGTCTGCAAATTCAATGTAGGCAAATCTGAGAAAAAAAAAAACAAAAACAAAATCAGAGCCCAGTCCAGTGGAAACACGACTAAGCCCGTCTACACACAACACACACTCTATCATTATCTGATCTATGGAGTTGTCCGATTATTCAAGTGATCATGTAAACAGTCTAATCTGATCCGTTTTAGCACACAGCAGTACTCTGATTACAGGGTTCCTACAAGTTAAATTTCAGACTTTTTAAGACTAGTTAGAACAGAATCGAATGCCCATTTCTCAGCCTATTCCACAGCCATACTGGCAAAAACCTGTGACTCCTTGGATTTATGAAAATGTATTAATTTAGTCCAACGCCTTGATTCCTACTGTTCAGAGTCATTTCTCACTGGGGGCTGCAAAGTTAGCAATAACTGGTTCCTAATTTCAAAATTAATTGTGGGGCTGGAACAGGTGGAACTGAGTCGACTAATGTTACTTTCTTTGCCACTTAGACATTCAACACACACATTAAACACAATACAGCCAACAAGTTTATGGCAACAGAATTTAAAGCCTACCATAACAAATTTAATTCCTTTTAAAGACTTTTTTAAGGTATTAAATGCAGATTTATAAATCCAAGACTTTAAGACCCTGTGGGAACCCTGGATTATGAGAAATCAGATTAAGACACTTGAAACCCCCCCCCCCAATACTCTGATGTTTTCATGCATGTATACAGGTTAATCTGAATTATTTTGTTCTTTTACATATGTGCACATGTAAATAATTAAATTGTAGTAAACAGAAGCGACAGTCAAACAAGAGCAGAAGACAGTAATAGGAAGTTTGATTCTATGTCACTAGACTCAAACAAAACCAATCAAAAGTAGAATAAACTGAAAATGAACAAAACCGAACAATAATGTGATAAAAATAATGAAAAAAAATAAACAATGTACTGGAAAAATGAGCAAAACCAAACATAAGCTGTGGACAATGACAGAAAATTTGATCCTAATGTTACTACTTGCACACTCCCGATTGCTTACTCCATTTTCCCATTATTGCATTTCTGAAGTGCACATAACCCATCAGATCTGAGTATTACAATTATCTGATTACTAGCAGTTATCAGATTTCATGGTCATGTAAACGGGTTCACTGATGCATCATTAACGTCATTAGTATGCGCTACACTCTGCCTCCTCTCTGCTTCATTGTGAACCTGTCGTCTAAAGCTCAGTTCAGGTATGAATGTAGTAGTGATTACCCCTTGGGATGCCCTGTGTATTTGTCACATAGGATGGTGACTCTGTTAACTGAACCGCAGCCATGGAAATGAGCCTCGAGCTCTTCTGCTGTGGCGCCGTAGTCCACCTGAAGACGAAGACCAAGACAGACGTCAACACAGAGCAGTCTCAAACACCCCCCCCATCATGATCTGAGCCATTTCATCCGTATCTTCAGTTTAAGCCGAATGAACGGGTTTCTTAATACTCTGTTTTTGTTGTCAGCCTGGACACTCCTTTTTCAAAGTTTTGCTGTTTTACTTGATTTATGCATGTCTATTTTGATATAAAATGAGGTTGATGTTCAGTCTCTACATTTGTGAATGTTCTGTTTAAGTGTCTTGTTCAAACCACAAACATCTACAATGTCATGGCATTAGGACTCACATTACATTTACTTTCATTTAATGTTGTAAAAGCCAGAGTTCACTCTTTAAAACATGAAAGATCAGACACTACAGTTGAGTTTTTGTCTCATCTGTTGCACCTTTTCTGCCGGTTTTGTCTTGTCGTCGTCACTTTCAAATCAGTTTTGTCTTATGCATCTTTTACATCACTGTATTTTCATCACGATCCACTGGTAAACTGTTGTTGCTGCATACATACACCACTGCCTGAAGCTGTTACTGCTGCTTAAACCAGGGGGGACAGGGCTTTCTCTGTGGTCAGCCCCAGACTCTGGAATGCCCCCCCCCCCATCCAAACAGCCCTTATGGTGGAGGGTTTTAAGACCCATTTTTCTTCTCTGGCTTTTAACTCTGTATGAGTTGTGTGGGCCTCTGTGTCTTTAATTTATTTAACTATTTTTACTGATTTTATTACTTTTAACTATTTGATTTTATTGTTTTATTTGGAGCATTGTTGTAGTTTTATGTATTTATTGTTTTAGTAGTTCTTTCACTTGTTTTTTTTTTAATGATGTGCAGTACTTTGGAAACATTCTTGTTGTTTAAATGCGCTATAGAAATAAAGTAGATTGGATTGTATGTTGTGTAAAACTATACATCTTCAGAGGTTTATTTTATTATATTTTAGCTGATTTTATAGCAACTTTTATTCTATTCTATTTGAGCTTATATATTTTATTGAATATTTTATCTTATTTTCATGCTGCAGATACTGAGACCTGAGTAACTATATTTTGATCCATAAAGTCTAGTTTAAATGACAATAAAGCTGAGTGAGTCTTTAACTTTGCCTTCATCTTATCATTTTTGTCCTGATGTGTCACTTTCTCCTTGCTGTATCTTTAAAGCTTAAAGACCCAAACGGCCACCGCCGACCAAAAGTATCTACCGATCTAAAATGTTTAATAACTTTAGGACCACTAATCCTATCAAAACATGTAAATAATTGATGTTAAATGCAGCTTCTGAGCTTTTCATGGTCAGCAGATACGACCCATTTGGACATTCAGAGGCTCTGCAGTGAACATGGAAACACAGTCATCTTGTTTTATGTTCAGTTACTGATATATTTGTTGAAAAAGCTACTTTTCTTCAGTTTTCCCTGTTTTGAGAAAATAACCTTTGAATTTATGTTGTACTTTAGGGAACATCTACTTGATCAGCAAGTTAAATATAGGAAAATACATGATTTTTACTGAAAATGCAAAATACAGAGGATAATGTTATAAATCATTTGGGAAAGACAAAAACATTATTTGGAAGTTGTGACAAAAATTGTTATGGGTCTTTAAGGGTTATTATCATCATCATCTCGTGTCTTTTCCAAACACTCTAGAACCAGTTATAACCATCCTCAATTTTCACTCGTGATCAAAAATAATCCTTTAAGTGTTTATTATTATAACTACGTCAATGAAATTATGTAAAAACGTGCATCATCGTAACATTTTTCACTGCATCATACAGACTGAACTCCGGTGTTTATATTTAATGTGAGATGTGCCCTCATGTCTGCACAAATAAAATCTGAATCCAGGTGATGAGCAGGTGGATGTTCACATGTAGATCAGTTTGTTAAAAGGGCTTGAAAACACTTAGACGAAGAAGAAGGATTCAGAACAAGAACCCAGCATCTGTATGAAATGACACAAAGGCAGCCACTCACGTTTCCAACATAAATAGATCTGCCGTCTGCTTCCATCTTTTCCTCGATGGACATGATGACAGGGCCGACTGTAGACAGGGAACAAAGACTCAGTCAAAACCATGATATACAACATGTTTCATCACATTAGGACTCAATCTCTAAATCGTGTGAGGAAAAGACTGATCTGTGAAATCCTTCCAAAACCGTCCTGCCAAAGGGTCTAATGTGGCCTATGGGACGAATTTTGTCAAACGCAGGAATTACACCTAAGATATTCCACATTCAGCCCAACCTGATCTAAAGTGGGTCAGACCAATCAAATACTATCATAACAACTCAAGTTTTCTATATTTATTTTATTTTTCCTATTTAGTATAAAACTGTAAAATTACATAAACACGTTGACATTTACAGACTCTTCTTTCACTAAAAATGTGAACATGAACAAATATGAACATGAAATGTCCTACGAGAAATGTTCTGTGTATTTGTAGATCCACTGTGATCTGGAAGTTGTAATGCACAAGTGTAAATGATAAACTGAAGCATAATACTGTTAAAATTACACTTATTTTTCTTATTAATTTCAGTTTCTTCATGGTTGGTCATGTTATTCACATTTTTTTAAAGTTTAATGTGTAGATGTAAATATTTTAATGTACTTGTACTTTTTTTCCCTCTAAAACTAGAGACAAGTTTGGAGCTGACATTATTTTTATATAATAATGTTATTATTTTACTGGTTCGACCCACTTGAGATCACATTGGGCTGAAAGTGGCTCCTTAACTAAAAATGAGTTTGACACCCCTGATCTATCCAACAGAGTTCTAAATGTTCCAGTATAAAGAACCTTTAATGTGAATGTATTATAATGTGCAGACAGTGCTGTGCTCTGAGACAAACATCCCTCTGGAATAAAACACATTCTCTCATTAATTCTCACCATGTCATATTTTAACCCAAGACTGTATCTTGAAAACTACAGCCAACCAGCATTTGGACTGAATGTATATTTATCAGGGACTCCAACTTAGTAAAGTTTCACTATTTTTATTCTGGAGGCATTTTACTCATTCCCTTTATTGCTAAATAAGTTATTCGACTTACAAAATATTACAAAGCGTCTCTAAAATGTGAGATAACATCTTCACATCTCATTATATTCATAGAAATCTTTATTAAAATATAAAAACAGTTCCTATTTCAGGTCTTTCAGTCCTTCAGCACATTATCTATGAATGAACAGAGTCAAACATGCATATTAATGGAAAAACCTGTAATACAACAACACAACATAAACCAAAATTGGTCAATATAAGCTAATATCGGCTGATAAATCGGAGCATCCCTATTTTTTAAACCAATTTTTTCATGCCTTCACATACTTTAATTGGTGCTTTTTAAAATGAAATATATGAGTGTACATCGTGGAGTCAAAAACATCCATCTCTAATGTCTGCAGGTTTAGTAGATGGATATAGTTACTGAATTCATGCTTCCGTCATTCAGACTGAAACAACAAAGACACAGATTTCCTCCTGTGTTCAGTCAGAATAAACATGTAAATTAACTCCAACTACTGCAGACATTCGTTACATAACTAGTAACGTTTAGACAAGGAATAAATGAATACTTAGCAGTGACAGTAATCCGTTTTTGGAGTCTCTGGGGACTATCCGGCTGACCTTTATGTCTGTTTGATGAAGGTTAAAGATGATTCTGTTTTAAATAAAGCCTCCGTTCTAAGACAAACCCCTGGAAACGTACCTGGTGGCGGGCTGAGATTCATCTGTTTCTCCACCTCGTTCTGAAGCTCCTTCAGCTTCTCTGCCTCTTCCTCCATCTCTCTCACCCGGGCTTTGATTGCCTCCAGTTCCTGAAATGAAGACACAATATCAAGTACACTTCACATGCACCGATACCTCAATCACAAAAAACTAGACACAAGTCAAAACATCTGGACTCACAGAAACAGTCCAGGCTGTATACAATGTACAAAAATGCAGCAACACATCACACTAGATGTTTGCAGTTATAAATGCAATATTTCTGGGTTGTGGCCAATCCAAGTACATGCAAATAGAAAGTTCATAGGTCCTTCATATGCCACAAAAATTCTATTCAACGTCATTTGGAAACAAAAACTGAAAGTGTGATATGAACCCTTTCATGCATGAACTGTTAATAAACGAGTGGTATTTATGACATAAAACATGTCCAGTCAGATTTCTTTTTTATCTTATTTCTTTACCATAACACCCAGCTGCAGTGTATTCCATGCATCAACAGTTTAACAAAGTAATGGTGTTTCACAAAAATATATTTTAGTGTAAAATGTAACAGTCCACTGTGGTGAAAGTCATGCATCAGTGATTCAATTCTGGGAAACTTCAGTCTGTCACAAAATGACAAAAACCACAAGGCTTAAACAGTCAGCAAACTATTCTCCAAATTGTAACTTATTGGAGAATGTCTTTTTAACATGTTTTGGATTCATTAAAACAATATTTTAGAAAAAGGTAAGACTTTATTTATCCCACAGTGGGGAAATTCAAGAGTCACAGCAGCACAGTAAAGTGAGCCTAATAAATACTAGAACTGCAAATAATGTTGCTTTAATTAAAGACTGAATAACCGTCCACTACAGTAATGTCATGCATGAAAGGGTTAAAAGTGACAGCGACCTGCTCCTCAGACAAAAGACCAACTGTAACAGACAGAACCGACTGGCCCACAGACTGGATGTATGTTAGTGAGCTTTGGGCTGGTGTCCTCTGGGGGGAGCGGACCTTCCTGTCTGACAGTGGTGCACTGCAGCACAGTGGGAGTCACTCCAGCTCCATCCAGGGCTTGGAATGAAAAGCTCTTTGTACAACTGGATGCGGTGACAGATGGACTCTAGGACCAAACACAACACGGTCCTCTGCATCCTTACTCTACGTAATCTCACATGAAACTGTGTGCATTTTAGCGCATGCATGTGCAGGATAGAGGACAGGAGAGTGGAGTAACCCCCCACCCCCCACCCTCCAGTACGGACGGACACACCGGGGCTGTTTTTTGTCGCATATTCATTGCATGCTCCATCACTACCCTCCTACAAACACTGAAGGATGCAAACCAAGCCCCTTAAAAACCGCAGCCCCTGATCCTACGTATCTACAGCCTGAACATGCGCCAAAGTGCAGGTGATGGAGAATAAAAAATATGACCCAATCCGACTGTGCATCCTCATTCTTCCCAAAAACAAACCACAAAACACGGTCAGGTGCACGTCTGCCACCTCCAGCCCCAGCTTTATGCTCAAACCTCGTGACTCAGACAGACTCCTATTGTGGCACGGTGGTGAAATCCAGGGGCCCGGGGCCACATCCTGCAGCCCCCGGCCCCCTGAACCACCACCGCCGCCGCCGCAGTGCATCCGACGAATGCGATCACGGATGACATGTCAGGATGCTTGCGGGATGCTAACGTTAGCCGCGGTCTGTTTCGTCGGTTATCTGCACGTGCACACACCGGCGCGTGAAATGCAGCAGTAAAACGGTGAAAAAAAAAAGCGTCATTACCGTGAGCAGGTCGCCTTTCAGTCCCGGAGACTCGCACGGCGGCGGCTAATGGCGGCGGCCTGTCCTACCCTCGCCCCAGACTGTCTCCCGCATCTCCGTCTCGCATTTTTTTTTCCCTTTTTTTTTTTTTTGCGACGAGGATTTTCCTCCCCAACTGCCCGAGCTGCTCCCTGGCGCAGAGAAACTGGTGCCGCTGTTGCGCCAATATGGCCGCCGACACCACGCATGTCACCACCCATTTCTACTGCACTGCGTGAACCACAATGGCGGTTAATATCGACCTGGCGATGGCAGTAACGCACACGGCATGTGACCCGAGAAATGCGAGGGGGGGAAGAAAAAATTAAGAAAACGACCACCTGGTTTCACCAACTTGACCGATTTTAAACACAATAAGTCCGGGTTTAACCGTGTGCTCCCACGGCTCAGACAATGCCCTTCACTTACCGGGTCTTCAATCGCGGCCTCTCCTTCTTCTAACCCCGGTTCTTCGTCACCGACACCCGGGTCTTCCAACTCGGGATGTCCGGGGTCTGAATCTAGTAGAGACTCCTCCGCCAGTCCGTTACCGAACTCTGCCATCGCCCTGTTCCGACTGTACCGACGCGCCTCGTGGCCGAACCGACGCTGCAGGCCCCTACTCACACACGGGGGGGTCGAGTGAGCGGGGCGGCGAGAGAGAGGGAAAAAAAAAAAAAAAAAAAAACGGCGGAAAACGCCGCTTAGTAAAGTTAAAATAGGAGATAAAATGCCAGCTACACTTCCAGCCACTCCTCAAACAGCGTTCAACGATGAGCGGGGACTACGGTTTCGGTCGCTCCGTTACGATAAAGGCCCTAATTTACGACAGAGACTCGGTTTATTTACTTAAACGTGTGTATAAAAAAGGCGAGGACTGTACGCGGCGGCGGCGTCCCTTCGGTTCAGAAATGGCAGGCGGGGGCGGAGTCATGTATCACTGCGGGCGTCAAACTCTCGCCGCCATTGGTCAGAGCGTGAGTCTACACCCGCCTTTTCAGTGTGTCGCGGACTCCTATTGGTTGGCAGTTACGGGGCATTCCGGTTTGCAAATCCCATGTATGGCTTTAAGTGGATTAGCTACGTGTCAATCATCTCCCTTTCAACCGTAAATCGACGGGCGAAGTCAATTGTTCGGTAAATTAATTCGGAGCACATTCCGGTCTGTGGGTAATTGTCTCCGTCGGTGTTGACCCCTGCGACCTTTATTAGAACAGTCAAGGATATATAACAGTTGTATTTGAAGAACGTCAACAGAGAAATGAAGAACCAACACAGAGGTTTACTGATTTAAAAAAGCATTATTATTATTATTATTATTATTATTATTATTATTGTTGTTGTTGTTAATATGGCTGCACTATACTGTATATAAGCAGATACTGT